>OU015752.1:111787728-111821321 GCA_907169655.1 Acomys percivali | reverse complement strand
CACACACACACACACACACACACACACACACACACACACACACACACAACCTATCTGTCCCTGTGGATGGATCTAGAACACATTATCTATTCAAGAGTAAGAATATCTGTGATTTACAGTGGTTTTTAATTACTTACACCTTTGTACTTATCACACCATACTATACTATTTATCATGCCTGCATACTTGCTTTCTTGTGATAGACAGTGTGTTAGTGAGGCAAGAATGTATTTTTTTCTTTGAATCCACCATTGCATAATGGGTGGTACTTGGCACATACCATTTATAAAGTCTTCACAGTACCTTTGTTTTCAACAGGCATCATAGCCTTGTTTTCCTTGGGCATTCTAGGCGCTGTTTTAGTCTGTCTTTACTCTGGACTTCTGGCACTGGAATGGATCTAGTGTTTCAGGAGCAACTCCTTGAGGATTTCATATGAGAATTGAAACTCTGAAGGTCATTACTAACATGGACTTAGAACTCCTGAAACCAGGTCCCCTTGATGTTATTGTTGAAGATGAATTCTCATAAATATACAAAAAACCTTTGAATGAACAAATGTCAGGAGATAAGAATATTGGATATTATTGTTAGGAGAGGTTTGTGCACACACGAGCGGCAGCAGGAATATGGGGTATTTATTCATCCATGGCTGTCGGAGGACCATTGTTTGCATTGTGCTCCACTCCTTCTCCTCCCCTTTCATTTGGCATAACAAGCTGCTTGAAATAATAGGCCACAATCTAATGCAAGAAAGACAATACAGATTAAAAACCACCAAGGCTAAGAAGAACTCTTGAAAAACAACACCATCTTGTAGATGAAGAAACTGAATCTCAGAGAAGTTTAGAGATTTTCCCCAAGGGCACACAGTAAGAAACAGAAGCAGGGCGCTAAGAGATGGCTCAGATGTTAAGAGCACTTGTTCTTGCAGAGGATCTGGACTTTTTTTTGTCCTCAGGACCAAATGGTTATTCACAACTATCTGGAATTCCAGTTTGAAGCAATCTGATATCTTCCTCTGGCCTCCACAGGTACTGCAGGCACACAGGTATTTGTACACATGTAAACAAATGAAAAACCAGAACAGAAGCAGAATTAAATACGAGATGTTTTCTATCTGACTTCTTGTTAAACACACTTCACTTTCTGATATACTATCTAAACTGTTCCTTTTTCCTTCTTACAGAAGACCAAGTTAAAATATACTTTAAAACACATGATACTGTTTCTTCCACAATTATTTTATTAAAATGAAAAATAAACGGTTTCCAGAAAACAAGAATTTAGTGTGAATAAATAATATAATCATATCAGTGGCAAAAAATGATATCAGAGATTCCAATAAGTATTTCAAAGAAATTGAACTTACTGAAATACTCTTGCTTCTACAGTTGTTTAGATAATTGACCTTCTGTTTGATAATCCCTACAGTCAACAATAGTTGTTCAATTCATCTCCCCACTTCTCACAACATGCTGGCTATTGTCTGAGGGTGTGTGGACAGTAAAAGAAACAACTTAGAGCAAGCCTTAGCCTCATGTCCCAGCAGAATCAGTATCTTAGTTATTCCTACATTAGGAGTGTTTATGAAGATGGTTAGAATGCCTTGAGGTGTAAAGTGACTTGTAGTAAGTATAACCGTGAAGTGAAAGCAAATGCACAGCAAATATAAATGAGTAAAGTCAGAATTCACCCCCTGACCTTGAGTAAATGTTATGTCTCCCCTCTTACTTGCATGGAGTTGCTGACTTCAGAATGTTAAAATCTGTAGGGAATCAAGGGACGATCTAACCGAGCACATATAACAGATGACGACACCAACTTGCCACATACTGATTTGCTTCAGATCCTAATTTCTCTTTGATGAGAAAGATTGGGTTCTGGATCTTATGAATTCTCATTAATTCTAATTCTATCACATTACACCTGTTCAAGGGCCTGAGATGCAAGAAAGGGATATCTCTCTTGTTATTCATATCTCTGTATAATCTTTCCCCTAAGTGAACAAAACCTGTGAATTTATTCTAGTCAATAGATTATGATAAAATGGTGGAATGTTGCCCCTCTACTTAAGTTGTAGGATACTAGAGTCTTTTTATGGATCATGTGTGTTTCTGTTGATGGCTGTGAGACATAGAAGCAAATTCCTTCCTATTCAGGGATCTAGAAAATAACTCTGCAGGCCAATATCTTGACTTGAACCTTTGGAACCCTAGGCAGAGAACACAGATCAATTTGCATAGAGTGTCTGGCCCCATGGAAACTATGAGAAAATAAATGTATCATGTTTTATGATGTTAGATATATGGAAATTTGTTAGGCAGCCTAGAGATAAATGATTCTCCAATAGAAATATCTGAGATATTAATAAGTCAAGACATGAAACTATGATCTATCCTTCTATATGATGCTTATTTTAGTCTTAAATTAAAGATTATATGCACAAATTATGTTGTACTAAGAAGTTCAACTTAACACGGAAAAATATCAAACATGAACAAGTTTAGAATCATACTCTTCCTGTGGCCCATCTGCTGGTCTTCAGTTGCAAATTAGTAGGGACTTCCACATGAAACAGTAACTGAAGGTTCACTTCCTGCACATGTAAGGGCCTTTTAAAAAATTGACAGAAAAGCCAAATAGTAAAACAGTCTTCCTACCTGTGAGCATGGTAGTAGGGTAAGGTTAGGTAAGAAATGAAATAATTTAACACAATTTAGGCTTTACTGTTTTTTTCTCTTTTTTAAAACTTTATTAATTTATTCAGATTACATTTAAATTGTTATCCCCTCACTTTTATCCTCCCACTCCTCCCTCCCTCTCGCTTTCACCTTTTCCCCTCCCCTAGGTCTGTTACAAAAGGGCATCTCTTTCCCCACCATATGGTCACATAGGCTTTACTGTTAAAGTATCAGAGGCTATAAAAAGACCATGAAATGTGTGGCATTTTCTGAGTGAGGCTATGACACTGCTAATACTAAAAACCTATAACTTACTCTCTGTCAAAATATGACCAAACATTGAAAGTTTCTGTTCTAAAAAGATACATGACACTCTTTAGTGGCATGAATTTCATATGAGTTTCATCTTGAATGTCAATTGGAATTCAGTAATACTGGCAACTGGCCTTAAACGAGGCTTCACATTGGAGTGTGGTGTAGCCAGCCAGCAAGTCTTCTCACAGCAAGGGGCATTAGTGTGTGGAGTTGTTGGCTTTGTGTCGAGTGATAGACAGTTTGACTTTGAAAACTGCTTTTAGTCAGTGATTTGGGACATGCCATTTACCATATTAGATGGCTTTCCCAAGCAGTTACCATATTAAGTAGTTCTAAGAACCAGTGGGATTTATGTTGCAAAAGTTAGAAATGTGTCAGACTTTTATCAGATATTATTTGCAGTTATTGATTTTTGAAGCAATCAAGTTACTATTTTGCAGGTGAATAAACACACCAAAAGATTGGATATCTAGACAATGAAATAAATGCTATTAAGTGTTAAAATGAGAGGATCTATCAAAAGAAAACACATTTGGGAGTACTTATATACATACAAAGTAAAAGTCTAACCTGAGCATACGTACGTGATTCTACCTATAGGATGATGTTAAGGACAATAGCCATACCTGTGACTATCAGGATAGAAAGTAGGATGGAGGGAAAAGGAACTATTCAATGTAACAACACAGTGCAGGTAAGTGCCATTATATAACTGCCAAAACCCATAGAATGGAAGACAGCAAGTGCAAACCTTGCTAAAAATGGGCAGACATCTGACTATGATGCATCAACACACTTATATCAGCCATTAAAACCCACCACTCTGACATAGGATGTTCATAGAGAGGGAGGGTGCAGAGAAAGCAGGGCATTAGTGATATAAGAAACTCTATACTTTATACTCAGATCTGATCCTATATTAAAACTCTTCTGAAATAGTAAAGATTTAAGACAGAATTTATCTTTAAACTTCAAATGAGCTAAGGAAGTATATGAAGACATTGACATGCTTTAGCAATAAAATGTAGAAGTAAATTTCAATAGACATGACCTCTAGATAGCAGTGAGGTATAGGAAAACCTCAGGGGTTGGGTGAATAAGATAAAAAAAAACAAGGAGGTTCATGTATTAAGAACAGAAAGCTAATACCAGGATCAGTAATGGGCTGCAGTCTTGATGGCTATAAGACATGTTGGAGGTGACACCTTTGGGAGCATCTCTTTGGAATGAGATTTGCATCCCTTATGGTGGCATGTAGAAAGATGATTGTTTCATTACCATGTGTCCATCACAGTCACCCCAGCTGTGTAAGCCTCTCCCCTAATTCCAAAGGTGACACGAACAATGCCAAGAGGCTGATTCTCAAAATGAATGAGAGAGTTATCTAGTCATGAGAACATTCAGTAAGGAAGCAGAGGCTCCTCTGCTCCTGCTAACAGGGAGACAGCTCAGAAAGAGAACTCTTGAACTGTGGAAGCAGCTGCCCAGCTCAGAACACTGTATATGAGCTGATGCCCAGAGCAGAACAAGGTGCATGACTGGCAGGGTGCTAATTATGAATGGATCACTGCAGAAAGTGAAACAACCTGCGGGCCACCGTCTTTAGACTGGCGAGAGAACCAGACAGTTCAGTATAAGACTCTGTGATGGAAACACAATGAAGGTCTACTTTTTCCTGCTTTCTAGAAACTGAAGAACTGTACTTCATGTCACTCTATCCTAGGTATCCCAGAGAAGAAGATGGGAGACACAGTCTGGTAGCGTAGGTGTGTATTTGATTTTGGAAAGTGTCACAGTCTACCTATACTGAGACAACTCACAAGAGAAATGCATTTTCCTGACTTCTAGGCCTTCCCTGAATAACTGACCAGTAAGCTTTAACAGCCTTGTTATCTAATGGTTTTAAACAGTGTGCTAACACTCAAGATGTGCTTTGGCTTAACAAGATCAGGTGCTTATTTAGTTATATCCTAGCAGAGTAGTGATGAATTAAATTCTACTCAACAGTGTAGATGTGCATCTTCATATACTGGATATTGAAAATGGAAAAGTACTATCAAATGTGAATTGTTGACTCTGTTTTTATATATAATATTTAATTTTCAACAAAGCTAATTAGAATAGTTCTGATCCTTAAAGTCTAGGGGTAGAAAATTTTACTTTGGCCATAATTTATTTTTCTAATAATAAAGCTTACGATTCCATCCCCTGAATATGAAGTGTTTTAGAAAAGGTTGGGGAATGGTTTTCTTCCCCCATTCTCTCTATAGGATCAGTGAGGCTGGATAGGTTGAAGACTGTTGACAGATAGGAACAACTTCTCTGTCACATTTTCAAATATAAGCACGACGCAGTCCTGTTAGTTAAGGAAGGACTAATGTCATGATGTTATTTATAGTCATGGTATCTCACATAAGTATTTGTATATGAAGTCCTGCTCATTCTTAGTCATACCATAGAGTTTCTGAAATTGATATGGGTCACAATAAACTGAATGTAGGCCAAGAAAGAGCCAGATTATCCAACTCTTCAGTGATATAAAGCTATATTTATTGGGTGAAAGCATTTTTTTATTGTATTTACTTTATTATATTTACTTGCTGAACTTGTTCCTTCATATTATATGCAGGGAATGTACTTCTTAATTTGTCAGTCAGTTAGAATGTTCTTTGATACAGAATGAAATGAATTCAGCATTATCTCTGAGGACAAATGTGCCTTCCTTAATGGAGCAGTCTACTTACAATGTGGTTTGATTAACACCAGAGTCTCAGAAGATACATTTAAGGGAAAACAGGCAGGCTTATCAGAGTAGAAATTCTTGTGAAAGAAAAAAAAAAAAAGAGATCAGTTCCCATTTTACTTCAACTATCTACTTTGTAGTTACCAGTGTTTTCATACCTTTACAAGATTTTACAAATGAATCTTTTTTGATATCCTTTCAAAAGAAGCTTAATAAAGTACCAGGACTATTTTTTTTAACTCAGACTGTTCATGATATCTCAAAATGATTTGAAGAGAACACAAAAATTGCTTTCTTTCAAATATGCTCAGTAAGAGTGAACCTAAAATTCTATTTCTTCATAACTGTGTTTCCCATGAACATCATTCTCTCCCTTCCTCTACGCTTGCTCTTCATAGACCTGAGCCACGGCTGATACTACAAAGGCCATCAAGCCAACGAGAGAACAGTGGGACGTTATTTTTAGATTTAGGGGATCTAGTAGGAGAGAAAGGCTGAATTCAGAATGTGAAAACTTGGGGTCCAATTTCTACCTGAATATCATAATTGGGTCCTTGGGGGAGTGACATATGTTCTTAAAGCTTTATAATCCCAGTCTCAATGTTTCTTTCTGTAAATGGAGATTAAATAAATCTTTCCTTTTGTTTCACAGTCTTCATTGTTAAATTACACAAATATCATCATCACTATTACGATTTTATGTGCATTTTCTGACAGGCAAACATGATATACATATCAAAGATCAGAGTGTTCCACCAGTGGCACCTACACAGTACACAATATCTGCACTTAGTGGTCAAGGAAATAGTAAGAGGCTAACAGATGTGCCCAAGTTTATAAGCCAATAAATGGCACAGCTAAGATTAGAATCTAAGAAAATCGTGAATCCAGTGCAGTTAGCTTCTATCTAACATTACATGTTACAATCACAAACACGCATAAATTTAGGAAATCCTAAAACATTAAGCAAATACACATGCATGCTATTTTAAATCCAATTAGAAGCTTGAAATGATTAACTGTCGAGCACTGTGACTACTATTTAGCAAGAGCATGATAGATGGTGTTTGGAATATCAGTGTCAGTTTTGATTTTTATTACATTAAAACCTGACAGCAAAGCAGACTACTTTGTCAGTCTTGAGCCTATAAATGCAGAAAGAGGCAAGCATATGATCTCCTTACTCACTCTGTCCTCATTACTCGACCACAAGAAAGCTCTGTAGCTTTACTGGCTGGATTGATAGACAACAAAAAAATAGTCCTGAATCAATTCTCAAGAGGTTATCAAGTATTATGGTGATTCAGTTAAACAATTGAATATATATGCAGCACAATATACATTTTAAAGCATCATCCTTACCTCCAAACTCTCTCTCTCTCTCTCTCTCTCTCTCTCTCTCTCTCTCTCTCTCTCTCTCTCTCTCTCTCTCTCTCTCCCTCTCCCTCCCTCCCTCCCTCCCTCCCTCCCTCGCTCTTCCCACCTCTCTCTGTGTATGTGGGTTTTGCATTCAAGTGTATGTAGGAAGACAGATTATGTCAATGGCATTATGATGTTGTTAGTTAAGTACATAGTGCTAAGTACATTGAGGGAAAAACCAAAGAACCTTGGAGAGTACATCAGATAATTCTAAGAGGCAACAGTAACAGGTTGTGAACTAATACATGTGAAAGTAAAGGCACTGAAGAGAACAGGATGTGTTTGTGCTGCCGGTCTATTATATGGGCTTAGATTTCAGATCAGCAGGACCGTGTTGGTGTGACCTGGATATCTGTGTTCAGATAGGTGTCTATCTTCTCTGAGGAGATCAGAATAAAGAAGCTCAGGAAACTCCAAATGCTAGTGGCTTCAGCTGTTCACTTTATTTATTTATTGTTTTGGTTTTTCAAGACAGGTTTTCTCTGGGGTAGCCTTGGCTGTCCTAGATTCACTTTGTAGACCAGGCTGGCTTTGAACTCACAGAGATTCACCTGCCTCTGCCTCCTCTGGTGCTGGGATTACTGGCGTGAAGCCAATGTACCAAGCTTCATCTGTTCACTTTAAGAATCCCAGGTATTCTGCAGATAGAAAGCTCAAGGTGACCTTAGAATAAGCATCATCACCACAACAGGCAATTGACCCTCAAGTGTTTTGAAATGGTAGCCCTGCCTCCAAACCATACTTTTCTACTCCCCACTCAGGACTGTGGTAGATATTACCTTCAGTTTCTGAGTGTCCAAGGGATATTTTCACAAAGGACAAGGCTAAGGTCATTTTGTTGATTGTAAAAGAGATGGTTTATACTATCTTTCCATTGATAGTATAGGTAGGTAAGCACATAACAGCATCTCAATATAACCTTTCATTTCAGTGACAGCTGTGACAGACCTCATATATGTATGTCTAAAACCTTAGATGAGGGCTTCAGACCAAGGCTGTGCTTGCTATCGCCTGTTTTCTGAAATTATGGATCTCAGGATGAACTGAGCTGACAATGCACATTTGGGGAGAGTCTGTATTGTACTGCATATTGTGACAGAAGCAACCCAGTTGGAGCCATTTTTTTCACATTGATCTCTAAGAAAACATGACCAAAGCCCCATGCTGGATGATATGTCCAGGGAAAGGAATCTAACTTTGGCTTTTCTCTTTTCTGCAAGCGCAGAAGTATTATTATTTTTGAGGGGGGTATTGCTTCATGGGAAACCATGAAAAGAGGCAGCTGTTCCAATCACTCTACTGAGAATTACACAGGAAGCTCCCCTATACAGCCTGTTGCTTAATCCTCATTTTCCATTCTACTGTTGAGACCATATAAAAGTTTGTGAGAGGTAAGAGGCTTTCTCTGCTCACCTGGTGAACAGGCAATGAGCTCAGCTTCTAATTCTAGCACTGAGAGAGTCACACTGGATTCTGACCCTTCCTCCTGCTCAGTACAGCACTGTTAGTCCTTCCAACAAATCTCTCGGGTGAGGCTGCAAACACATACTCATGCCTTCTTAGTGCTCTTAGTGTGGGCACTTCTATTTAATAAGATGTCGCGTGGCATAGGTGTAGCAAGCAGCATGACACTGAGCAGAGTTGGATGGGTGCATCGCATTATGGGCTGAAGTCTGTGTCTCAGATTTCAAATGAATACATTACTTCTAAGCCTCCATTATGATGATGGATGACCACTGAACTCCCTACATGGTCATTAGCTCATGAGGGTGGAGCCCAAGGAAACTGGATTAGCTTTCTTATGGAAGGAGAGACTGGACAGTTCCCTGGTCTTTTCTACCATGTGCAGATACAGTGAGCCAGGAGACAGTCTGCTGAACCAGAGGAGAGTTCACAGCAGTCTTGGTTATCTTGATTTTTGTACTGCCTGACCTCCAGAACTAGGACAGAAAATCTTGTTGTCCCGCAGTCCAGTGGGATTGTTATAGCAATCCAAACAGAGTAAGACAACTGGGGAACTAGTTGTTTTTTTAAAACTCTGATTATTTGTTTCTTCAAAATATATTGAGTGTTTTCTCTAAACTAAATTCAAAAAGTACAATTTCGATTGAGGCAGCTATAATTGGTGGAATGGCTTACAGTTCCAAGAGACTCATTCTCTATAGGACATTTCAAAGCCTCTGGCTGGTGACAAATGCTCCTTCCACTCTGGTACCAGTTGGGGATTTTCACTGACCCATGCAAACTCTTTTGTCATTTATCAGATATACATAAAACATTTGCAATGAAATACAAGGTGGAGAGAGGAAGTTGGATATCCAGATAATAGACTTGCTTCTATGATCAAATATCTTCCGAACTCTAGACACCCATCTGAATGGCAGCTACTCAAGAGCCAAGCTTTAGAGAAGGTCTCTAATAGGAATGTCCAAGGGAATTATCGTGGTTCAGAAGTTTCTCTTTTTCATAGGAAGAAAATCCACTTTTAAAAAATGTCATAATGACATTTAATATATGGCACACTATTTAAAAAAGAAACCTACGTCCAAGTTGTAGTCAGCCTTTGGCCTTTATTGACTATTTGTATTAAAAATATTTCTGAAATCACCACCACCACCACCACTAACAACAACAAAACAGATTTCATATAAAGGGTTAATCTTGAATCAACTTAATAATCTAAAAATAACACAATGCTGTTTATGGTACAGAAATATATGATAAGCTGTTTCATATATTTAATCAGTGACAGTTAGTGGATAAGCCAGCTTATCACAGATGAATACAGGTATATTTGTTTACATGCTCAGGGGCTATCCCTCCTGTGAGAGCAGACAACATTCTTTCACACAGACATCATTCATTCTTTTCTGGGCTGAGAAATAACTATGAGAAGGATCCAAATGTCTGTAGAGTACACCTATTCCATGAAACGTGTCTTTAAAAAAAAAAAGAGACTGAGATTCAGTACAGGCTGTGTTAAGAAACTGATTAAAAAATTCTGGAGTTCTCTGCCTGCTCTAACAAATCGAGGATTTTTATTTCTTTTAGAGTTACAGAGCAGTTAGGAAAGGAAGGATGCTGGAGATAGCATTATTGACAGGCAGTAGACAGGCGACCCTCTTGTGTGGTGAACATGCACTGTCTCCTAAGGGCTGGAGGTTACATAGATGCATGCATTTTGTTGAAATGGTTGGCTTATGCTTTTAACTCCTGCATGTTTCACTTTATGCTGATTTAATAAGATACCAAAAGGAACCTCCAGTAAATTCAAGGAATCCTCACCATGTATTTGGTTTGAATCTTCTTATTTCAATCTTGTTTGATACTATCGTAAAGGTGTTGCAAGTTAATTGGGTATCAATGGTTGCTCCTTCTGAAGAGCAGCTAGAGTCTTATACCACAGTCATATATTGTTGTTCAGGTCTTAGAATAAAAGTCTTACCATGTGCATCTGCATGCATATGATTGCACATGCCAGCATGGCTGCCTTTAATTACATATGGCCTGGTCATTCTTTGAGCCTCTGTTTCTCCCACCACAGAAAGAGAACACTAATTTTCCATTTTACTTATAAAGACCGGTAGTCTCCATCAGTGAGACTATAGATTGAAAGGGCATCATAAATCCTTACTTCTATCTGTTTTAAATTACTTTATTTTGAAGTGGCCCCAAATTATCCATTTGCCTTTTTCCCCTCAAAATTTCTGTGGTTCCCATTCTCACTAATACTAGGTGATGTGTACTTCTGGTCACTTCTTTCTTTTCTTACATGTGTTCTATGGTTTCCTTTGTATGTTTCTATGGAGAAACAATGTATTTTCTTGCCTAGATACTGGAGACAAGAACGTCATTTTTCCTTTTCAGTGGCGTGATGTGGTCCTGAGGGAACTAGCCTGAAGACCAACCATGCTGGGAGAAATTCCCACAACTGAGACTGAGGGTGTGTGTGCGTGTGTGTGTGTGTGTGTGTGTGTGTGTGTGTGTGTGTGTGTGTGTGTGTGTGTGTGTGCGCGCGCGCGTGCGCGCGCGCACCAAGCATGTGCCTTCAATTTAAAAAACTAGAGAAACTCCACCCATGGATGTGGAAATAATTCCTACTGCTTTTGTCTTCCAAGCCTTACATTAGCCTGTCACCTCAGTCTACTGCAAGGGGTCAAACAGATGATTTCCAGGTGAGCAAAGCACTGTTTGATTATTTAAGTTGCCATGATGTGTAATTCCAAGTGAGAAGGTCTGTTATTGACTTTCCTCTATGGAGCTCTTCTGAAAATAATTTGTTTTGGTTATTTGATTTTTTGGTAATATACATCTATCTATCTATCTATCTATCTATCTATCTATCTATCTATCTATCTATATCTACCAGGAGAGTTATTATTTATGTTTAGAAATTTAGTGACCTACTATTGAGTATAATGAGAAGAGATGAAAATAAAAGTTGAACATAATAAAAGGAAGATCCCCTGAGCAAGAGTAGAAGTGCTTTCATTTGCTTCTTTTTAGTGTTTTGGGAGAGATGAGGAACGTAAGCTGCTGGACGCAGGGAGAGAATCTTAACAGCCAGACTTTAGACCTGGACTCTCTGGACCTTAGCTCAGAACTCAAACTTGGTTTTCCAGCATATGTCTAGGGTATGGAGAGATGGCTGGGCAGTTAATGCCCCTTGCTGGTCTTCCCTATGACCTGAGTTTGGCTTCTAGCACTTGCACTGGGTGACTTACAGATAGCTGTAACTTGAGCTAAAGAGGGCTTAATGCTGTCGTCTGTATTCTGTGGACGTATACACTCACATGTATACACACACACACACACACACACACACACACACACCACCACCAACAACAACAACACCACCACCACCACCACCACCACCACCACCACCACCCAAGATAAAGAAATAAATCTTTAAAAACAAAATGTGAGCAGCTACTTATTAGTCACCATACATTTTTGCACACTTTTGCTTCATAGTTCTTGGATCTTTGGGAGGAGAACATGAGAAGTATTTAAAATATTTTAGGAATAAAACAGAAAGGTATTGTCATTTGAATAGAGAAAGACATAGATACAAGTGCTTCTTGCTCTGTATAATGTCCAGCAAACAAACATACAATGCTACCTTAGAAAACACAGCACAGCAATGATCTGAACATTTTGAAAATTAGTAAACAAAAATTAATCGAAAGGAAGCCATTATTTCCAATTTAGGACACATAAAACATCGTTATTACTGTGTGTATTGAGTGTGTATTGTCATTACTATTTTATTTTACTGAACAATCAAACAAAAAAGCCTTGCAGTGGTTTTGCTTCTGAACTCTTTCCCATTAAGGGTTAAAAAAAAATCCTCTCTCGCATTTGTGAAAGATGAGCCATCCCTTCTTTTATTTAGACATGTAATCCTAGTAGGTAGAAAGTGAGGATTGTATTCCATTGTAAAGGTGTCTGGTTGTTGCTATTGAATCGGAAGAAAAGCGATAATCAAAGCAGGTGAGGAACAGAAAGGGTGGCGACTTTCTGCTCTCCTGGTCCTCAGTTCCGTTATCTGTACCTGAGCATGTGAGCAAAGATGACAAACTCATGGGATGTTAAAGCTGCTTCTGCCCCAACTCCTCACTCTATCCACAATGTCCAGGGTGCTAAGTACAGAGAACAGTATACAGGCAAGATGCTTAGTACTCTCTTAGTATGGTTAAGCTTATGTATGATGGTTAAGATGTTATTTGGACAAAAATGGTTGAGAGACTTGAAAAGCAATCACATTTCCATGTCACTCCATGCAGTTTCTCTTTATAAAATTGAATAACTTGAATTCTTCACCAAGAAATATAACCCTCTGTGAAATAGCTCAAAATTGCATTTTAAGTCCATCACCAGTACCTCCATTCATCTATTTGTTTAGTCTGTTCTCCCATCCTTGAGCCTTTCCTGACTCTGCATAGAGGATTGAGCTTTCCTTCAAGGTCCAAACACAAATTAGCACTTCCCTGGACCATTCTGGTTCAAGACCACATTTCTTCCGATAAGGATAAGTCAAAGCGGCTGGACTCTGGCAAAATCCTTTTCCTAGACTCAGAAACTTTCTTCCAGGGTCAGATGGACATGTTATATTGCTAGCAATGGAATTTACCAAAAACCAACCAAGCAAACAACCAAACAATTTTCATGGTACTTTATCATACCTTGCAAAGTTTTTAGAAGCACTAGAGTGGTCTACTTGTCTTCTGACCTGTTCACTCACATGGTCCATACAAGTTACCACCACCCAAACGTGTGTTCACTTACAGCCTGCTTAGCTCCCTCAAAGAATGCAGGGCCCCATGTGTCACTACACAGTATGAAAACCTAAGCTCACCTTTCTTCAGCTCCTTCAACCACACCCATGGGCATTCCCTAATTTTCAAGGCAATTCTACATGTGAAGAAATTCTCTTTGCTTTTTATTTTAACCTTGCTGGTAATATCTTGTCTCCTATTTCTCTTTTTTTTTGTTTTTAAATATCTTAGAAGTGCAGCCTATTGATGTAGAAAGATTTATTTTGTCCCTATTTGATATAATAAAGCTAAAGTAAAATACTTTCCCCTTTATTAAGAGAGCCCAGTGAAGACCTATACTAAGTCTTACTTCTACTGACTTTTCACTCAAGCAAAAACACTTCGGTAACATTCTAAAATAATATCAGAGCAAGGATTTGTGAATCCCAAATTTTGGCTCCGTATTGACTCACTACATGACCATAAATGTATTACTTAAACTCTATTAACCTCAATTATCTTTTGCAATATGAGGGTAAAAAACATTCACTCCACATAGAGGATTAAACGTTAAAGAGCTTTTAATATTCTAAAACACCGTATTACTTTAAAAATGACCATTATTAATGTTGTTCTTAACATTTTATTATTATAGCAGTCACTCAATGACTATTAAATGTGTCTCAGAGAATGAAAAAGTAAAAATAAGTAGATAATAAATGTCATATATGAGTTCCAGCTATAAAAGAATAAAATGACTATACACATTTATTCTCACTCTCTCAGTCTCACTCTTTCTCAAAACTCTATTAAAATGAAATTAAAAGGATGTTCCAGTAGTTTCAAAAGCAACATTAAGAGAAGAATAAAGAACAGACCAGAATAGGCAAGAGATTTTTATGACTTTTAGAAACTGGAAAGACGATGATGGAGTTAATGGTAGCATAGTAGCATAGGATATTGCTGTCACCTCTAACATACAGAAAGATACTCTAAGAGGAAACAGACCATCTTCCCTGTGATCCAAGGGAGATCTCCAGTGAAAATCACCACAGAGAGTAAGTGCAGAAAGGAATGGAAATGAGTTGGTTCATATCTGTGTATAAGGTAGTTACGGTTTATAATTCCTTTAGCCCATGCACCCCTGTAAGTAGAACATATTTCTGCATCCTGAAATGGCTCAGCAGTTATTGTGCCCCCAAATGACCTGAGTTTGATTCCCACATTATGAATGGCTATTACTCCAAATCTGGGGGATCTGAGGCCATTTCCCTCCTTGATAGGCACCCACACATATGTGGCATGCATATATACATATATACATTTATGTAAATAAAAACAAAATAATGAAATAAATGAATATTAAAAATTTTGTAAAATCAGTAGTTTATGAAACAAAAGTATCTTGGTGTGATATGGAAAAGGAGGAGACTATAATGGAACAGGAGAGACATAAAATGGATGAGATTGACAGTAATTGTGTGTGTGTGTGTGTGTGTGTGTGTATGAGAGAGAGAGGGGGGGGGAATTGCTAAAGACCAAATTTAACAGAAGATAACATTCTTTGTTTCCCTGAACCATACTTGACAGAGAGATAATCACATCAAGTTCAATGACATAGGTATCTTCTGACTTACCAAGGCCCATACTTCTCTCTATAAAGCCTGTGGCCAAGGCAACCTGCTGAGACCCTATGACCCATCCCACCTCTGGAGTGCTCTTCCAGTTATTATGATGTTAATACAATAATTTTCTTCACTTCAATTAAGTATTTACCAATGAAGACATACTTCCAGGCTAAAATGGCAAAGTAAAGAAATGATAATACGCCAGCATTTTCAGACACACAGAAATAAACACAAAGTAGTGAAAACAATGGAATATGTCAACAGTTCACATCTGTGAAAGTCCAAGAGTTGAACCTGAAAACTGAGGTGGGGTTTAACTTTTTACCTAATTTTTCAACCTTTCAGCATTATTTAACATCTTAAATCATGTTCATGTGGCAATTTTATAATAGTAAAATATGGATTCAGAAAATTAAAACAAAAATGTTCCATATTTGAGAAATAAAAAATATATTGCTATAAAATTTGGTTATTAATCTTGGGATTTTTTCCACTCTTCACATTCCATGGGACATAGATTATGTGCACAGAAGCAAGGAATGGGTTGGCAATTGAGCCAATTCAGGCTTACATAAATCTTCAGCAATGAGAATCTGCAGGGGAGTTAGTAAAAGTTACTGTACTGAAAAACCAGCAATTTCTAAATATTGTTCACCTTGAGTACATGCCAGACTAGTCTCTTTCTTTTTCATTATTTAGTTTGCTTTTTGACTCTCTAAAGAGAATTAAAATTTCAAAATATGAATACTGCCAAAACAAAATGGCCCAAGGAAATGTCTGGGCACACTCACATCTGCTAGAATAGACTGGAGAAGAAAGCTACTGTTGATGAGTCTGTACTCTGTACTAGGTACAACTCAATTTGTTATAAGATGAGGGAATGGAGGGCCAGTGAGGCTAAATTCAACTCCACTGTTCAGCGAGGTATTGATACTGGCCCTCATATCTATATGATATGTGTTCAAAGGGCTCTAAAAATCTGGTTTCGTTGTTTCCCAAGAACCATCTTTTGTTATCCCACCATCCCTGCATTCACTACCTCGCTGGGGTCCAATGACCTCAGTGCTGTGCCTCAGATGTGTTAGTAATGTATGGGGACTGATTTGGCATCTTTGGTTGTCAGATATGGTAGATGAGTGGGTCCTTGGATTTCTGCTGAAGCTGGCCATAAAACCATTTTAATCTATGTATACTATGATATGAAATAGCAATGGTAAGTCAGTCTCCTATGTTTGAATTTTCAAAATAATTCTGTTTGATGATTTCAGAACCACCATTAAAGAACTTGGTATTAACAGAATTAAACAGAATGCTTTAATTTAAGACGGGTAATCTACCAGCCATTTCAACCTCTTTGATGTTATGATAGTATGAATCCAGATGACAGCAGAAGCCTCACCTAGAGAGGAAACAGTTCCTCTATCAGTTAGACCTCACCTGTTTTCTAAGCAAGGGAGCAGGAACGCAATGGCTGTGCTGTGGGATGCCTCATTCTGCCTGTCACCAGATGGCATCCCTATGGAAGGCTTTTGGACAAAAAGCGTCACCAAAATTCCAGAGCCTTCCTGATCTCTGTGTGTGCATCACTAGAATAGCACATGGTGCAGAGCAGATGCTCAGTGTTCATTAAACGAATGAGTGACCAGATGAAATGTGTGCTCCCCGCATTTTTTTTCTTTTTTTTTATTAATTTATTCATATTACATCTCAGTTGTTAGCCCATCCCTTGTATCCTCCCATTCCTCCCTCCCTCCTGCTTCCCCCCTACTCCCCTCCCCTATGTCTGTGACTGAGGGGGACCTCCATCCCCCTGTATATGCTCATAGGGTATCGAGTCTCTTCTTGGTGACCTATTATCCTTCCTCTGAGTGCCACCAGGTGTCCCCATCCAAGGGACATGGTCAAATATGGAGCACCAGAGTTTGTGTGAAAGTCAGATCTCCTTCTCCACTTAACGGTGGAGAATGTCCTGTCCATTGGCTAGTCTGGGTAGGGGTTTGAAGTTTACTGCCTATATTTTCCTTGGCTGGTGCCATAGTTTGAGGAGGACCCTAGGGCCCAGACCGCTACACGCATTTTAACCCAGGTTTTCCTTTACTTCCCCCAGCAGTTAGCTATCGGATTGCACATATATCAGTTAAACTGGTGAATGGAGATGAAATACACATCTCAGGTAAGCAAGGAGATGACATATGAATATAGTGACAATGACCAGAAATTCTAGCTAGTATTTGTGCCTACAACATCACAGGAGTGACAAGCCTTTTACAAGTACTAACACATTTAAGATACGTTTAAAGCTATATGAATGCACTCGTGTGTAATTTGTGGATGTGGCCAATGGCAGAGTTCCTTGCCCTCTGCGTTTCTTACTGCCAGCGAGAGCATATCTGGTTGTAATTACTGAGACTCTTTTGGAAGCAAATGGAAAGATGTGAGTTGGGACAAGGCTAGGAAATGGAGTTCTAATCCTGCCCTTCTGTGAAAATGGCACTGTGTACTAGAAGAAGGCGTGAGGATCACAGTTCTTGTAATAGGTGGCTCTCTCTGCCTTAAGAAAGAAAATTAGTATTCTCCTAATAGACAGAATGTCACAGGAAAGTTCAACCTTGTTCATAATACTGTAATTAGTATTTCATATACTATAATTTTAGTCTTGATGAGATAAGCATTTCCTGAAGAAATTTCAATATCTGTATTGCTAGTGCTAGCAAAAAAGGCAATTTAAAATGACAAATTTTAATACATAATAGGTGCCCCAACCTTTTGATGTAGCGGTGTGAATATCAAGTTCTCTGGCAGAGAATGAGGTGTGAGGTGCCTTCAAGGGGCTGGTGCCTTTATAAGGTGCATGCCACCGTGTTGCTGAATGGAGCTAACCTCAGCCTTTTGGGGTCATTCTGATCAGCCTGGTGACAGCTTCTTTCATGGAATAATCTCATAATTCAAGCATGCTCAAGCACTGTGTGAGCCACGTACCTGGTGACATTACTTGTAATGAAGCAGAAACAAGAGTACTAATAATTTTGAATCAACGCTGTGCAGCATGCTTTGCAGGGCATCAATCCTCATTCTATAGATGAGAAAATCAATGTCCCAAAGAGTGAGTTCAGTACTGCATATGGAAGGCCAGTAAATATAAGCTAGAGCTAACTAAGTACAAAAATCCATCCTTGGAACATGTTGTTCATCAAAAGATTCCTCACTGGGTGATCTGATGACCTAGTTACTCACTGAAGGCAAATTATCATAAGGAAAACAGTGGTTACCAAAATTCCAAGTATTTAAATAGCGCTGATGGGGAGAGACATACTCCCTGCAAACACCCTTCTGATGGCATACATAGAGGTTGAAATACAAAAAAAAGGAATTCTCTTTGGCTAGTTAAGAATTTCTGAGGCCACTGGGTTACGACTGCCTACAGTGGCCATGGCAGAAATGGCTGGTGATTATAAATGCTCATCGCCACCCCCAGAGCATACTGTGGTTCTGAAAAGAAAACCACGACACTGCATTATCTTCCTGTGAGTTGTTATTTCAACAGGTCAGCTTTGATCATTTCCCTAACAGCTATCACAGATGTTCAGACTGAGGCCTCGACCAGGAACTACAGGTTGGGGGTAATTAAACTAGGTTTCCTCCATGTGGATCACGCTCCTGGCCAGTGCTAATGATCACCATCACTGCAGGGACTGTGCAGATGCCACTATTATCACTGACAGTGTGAGAAGGAAGAAGAATGAACAGCAGAGACGTGTGTGTGTGTGTGTGTGTGTGTGTATGTGTGTGCGTGTGCATGTGTGTGTGTGTGTGTGTGTTGGTAGTGTCTTATCTTACACCATAGTTGATGGCAAAATAAAACTGATCCTCAGCAATGAGTTATCGAATGAAAGAATTTACAAATGGATAGATGAGAACTACTCATATGCATTAGTCTTTTGGACTCTCATGAAACAGTATCAGAGACTGAGTGTATACTTAACAGCAACTTACTGTTATCACTGAAGGCTTGAGGGTCGCATCTTTTGAAGCCATTTTCATTGAATACCAATAGCCACCTGCTCATTATACTGTATGGAAGAATTTTCTCTGTATTCACACAACTTTGCTATCTCTTACTTTTGTAAGTAACATTCTATTAGTTAGGATATCACTCTTATAACTTCATTTAACATTACTTCCTTAAATCCCTGTCTTCAAATGCAGTCACACTGGGGGCAGTTGTTTCAGACCATTAGTTTTTGGAAGGTACAATTTAACATGTAAGACTAAATAAATTTCAATTTTAATAATGTCTTTATCTTGAGTTAATTTGTGACTTTCTTAACTAGGATCTTATTTATCTATTTGTGTGTGTGTGTGTGTGTGTGTGTGTGTGTGTGTGTGTGTGTGAGAGAGAGAGAGAGAGAGACAGAGAGAGACAGAGACAGAGACAGAGAGAGAGAGACAGAGAGAGACAGAGACAGAGACAGAGAGAGATAGGGACAGAGACACAGAGAGAGCAGAGAAAGAGAGAAAGAGAGAGAGAGAGAGAGAGAGAGAGAGAGAGAGAGAGAGAGAGCATACAAGCATACCACAGCATAAGTATAGAGGTCAGAGGACAAAGTTTAAGAGTCTGTTCTTTTGTGGATTACCACGTGCTATGGGATCCAGAGATAGAAAGCTGGCCACCAGGCTTGTGGAGCAATTGCTTTTGCCTTCTGAGGCATCTTACAGTCCCAGTCTATCTCTTAGTCTGGTTAGAATTATTGGCTTTATACTTTGGGGTCCCATAGCATCCTGTGTGAAAATTAATCCATTTCCAAATCCCCCTTACCCTCTCCTTTTGTCCCTAAGTTCTCCCTCTGTGTTTTTTTTTTTTTTTTTCCTCTCTTTTTTTGACACAGCTGGAACTTCCTAGTTGGTCTCTTCTTCTTTGGCCTTACTCTCATTATATTTGACACTTAAAGTGAACTCGCCACAATCATGCTACTGACCAGCTTTCAACTCATCAGTGGGCCTGAGAATTTCTGCACCAGTCCTCAGGGTGAGCCTAGTTTTTGCACAGTCCAGAACCATGCCTATGCAGCTATCACTGTCACGTACCTTATCTTACTCCACCTTGTGGTCAGGCAGAACCAAAAGAGCTTCTTCTGTGCGCCTTCCCTCCTCCCTGCAGGTATCTGTTTTCCTCTGATCTTGTGCCTAGGCTTGCTCATAGGCATGATCCATTGAGTTCCTGCACTGAAGATTCCACCTTCCCTTTGTTGTTCAAAATGTTTGTTTTATCCTTTTCATGATTTAATTTTTATTATGTGTATGTATGTATGTGTGTGTGTGTTGGGGGTGAGGGGCATGTACACTTGAATACAGATACCCATGGGAAAGGGTGCCAGATTCCCTGGATCTAAAGGTACAGAAAGCCACCACCCAATGTGAACTAGTGCCGCCTTCTTAATGCCAAGCTGTATTTTCAGCCCCTCTTTGTTTTATTTTAATGTACATGTTAGATGGGAATTATAACAAGATGTTTCTAAGAATAAGCACACCCACTAAAACAGTAGGGCAGTTCCCACTGACTGACAGTCAGAGCTGTTCGTATTTGAACAATATTATTGTATAACAAGTATAAACTACATGAAAAAACTTTCTACAGGCACATTAGAACAATCAAAATGATGTAGAATAAGGAAGGAAATGAGGTGCTTTATTTTATAAAGCTGTACTTTATAGCTTTTCCTAAGGTTATGGTATGGAGATAACAGTGGAACATAAAGTGAAGTAGATAATTCAATAAAGGAGGAAGCACATGAGGTAGAGTTCTAAATGCTGCCGCAAAGCTCTGACCCAACCCCTGGCTAGCCTTTGAACGGCTTAGAGAGGCTACATGCAGTCATCACAAATACAGAAAATTAGCAAAAACGTTCTAGTTATTCTGTACCAGGAAAATACAGAGTCTGAGGACATTCTTCACAGATGAGTGGAGAGTGGGGTCTGACTTTCACACGAACTCTGGTGCCCCATATTTGACCATGTCCCCTGGATGGGGAGGCCTGGTGGCACTCAGAGGAAGGATAGCTGCCTACCAAAAAGAGACTTGATACCCTATGAGCATATATAGGGGGAGGAGGTCCCCCTCAGTCACAGTCATAGGGGAGGGGAGTAAGGGGAAAGTGGGAGGGAGGGAGGAATGAGAGAATAGAAGAGGTAGGATAACAATTGAGATGTAATATGAATGAATTAATAAATAAATAATTAAAAAAAAAAAAAGAAAATCCAGAGTCTGGATTCTGAGACCAGTCAAATTAGTTACTGAAGGAATGAACATACTTCAAGTAAACACGTCCAGAACCCAATCTATACCATCTATGATATATGAACTATACAATGGTTGACTCAGAATACCAGGGAATGAAGGCTAAGAAACAATATTGAAAAAAAGCACAGAAGCTGTATGCTCTTCAAAGCGCAGCAGAAAAGTCAGACCACACAAGGGGTCAGGGATGTAGTTCAGTGGTAGAGAGCTCATTTAGCTCCTGCAAAGTCCTGTGCCCTATGTTCAATTCCCAGCACTGCAATTACGCTCGCGCAGTATGTGTGTGTGTCTGTGTGTCTGTGTGTGTGTGTGTGTGTGTAAAGTGTGTGTTGGGGGGGCATGTGCATATGAGTACAGAAGCCTGTGAAATCCCAAAGGTGTTTGGTTCCCTGCAGCTGGATTTACTAGGTAAATAGAAACCGGTCAGATTAGTAACTACCTGGCACAAAACCTTGCAGGGGAAAGAACATCTGAGTCTTGAAATAAGGTTAAGGCCCTGGTTGCCCTGTTCTTGGGGGAATGGACAGTAGCTTCATAAAGCTTCGAAATCATAAAGAAACTAAGAGATGTGTGAACATATGTCACAGGACCTGGACAGCAAGACTGAGTCATGCAGGCTAGCATGACCTCCTAGATTAGCCGTGACCCAAGGGGCTGAGCCCTCCCCTGAAACTTTGTCGCAACATGTGTGAGTGTCTGTGTTTTATCCAGAATGAGCCTGTGATGTGTTGAATAGGAATGGCTCCCGTGGCCTTATATATTTAAGTGCTTGGTCATTAGGGAGTGACACTACTTGACAGGGCCTTGCTGGAGGAAGTGTGTCACTAGGGGTGGGCCTTGGGGTGTCAAATGTTCAAGCCAGGCCAAGTAGCTCTCTGTTCCTGCTTGCTGCCTGAAGATCAGGATGTAGAACTCTCAGCTACGTGTCCAGCACAGTATCAGTATGCTTTCTGCCATGATGACAGTGGACTAAACCTCTGACGTTGTAAGGAATCTTTTCTTTATAAGTGTTGCTGTGCTCATGGTTTCTCTTCACAGCGATAGAACACTGACCAAGATAGATACCACATGCACATTAGTCAGAAGTAAGAGCCTGTGCCTGGGTACTGAAGCCTTTGTTGCAGTTCCTCCAGACCACTCCCACACCATTCTCTTAATAACATGGTATAGGTGCATCATTTATCAGTTTCTATCTATGCCTGAAGCATTTTTCTATAATATTAGTCACCTATCTTCTCCACTAGTTCTAACAATTTGTTCGTATAACACATTTTTCAAAAGCTTTTAACAATATCAGGGCATCATGGATTAAAGGAGATTTAAAATATGTATACAGGAAACAACAATCAAGTTAGATAGATACAGAAGCTAAATATGGGTTTTAGTTCTCATTGTATTAGGACTTATATTGTGAGATACACTCACAAGATACCTCATTTGCTCTAATACAATAATCATGCTATCTTATCAAATTAAGATAAATATAATTTGCTCTGCTTTAGTTTGTTTTGAAGAACAGTATGTACTTGTACTATATAATGTCCTAAAAATACAACATTAATATATTTTTCAAATGAATAATGCCACCTTATTTTAGCAATAATGAAAGTCTGTATGTTAAAACTTGAGTTGGCTCTTCCATGAAAAGATATAATATATACTGTATTTCAAAATTCATAATAATTTGCAAGTACTGAGATTTTATCTCTTTGATTTTCATGGATATATATGTTACACATATTTTTTAGTGTATGTGAGCATCAGAAGTCACTGCCTAGGAATCAGTACATAGACACAGGGTTACAGGAGACTGTACTCTTTGGTGGCCCATAACTGGGCCCCTGTAAATCTTCATGTCTCTTCTATATTGCTCAGGACTGATGGTCCAACCATTAGATGTGTTTTCTACCCTTTAGGTTGCTCAGTTTTAAGGCATCACTATTAATTTCTCCAAATTTAAAGTAAGAATTTCACCCATTCTGACTTAAATGGAAATATATTACTTTTATTTTTCTCATAGTCATGACTTTTTATGAGCTCACTCTATTCCTCATGTACAAATGAATTTCCAGTGGCAATTCCCAAGATTCTCTACAATAGATGCTACAGAGATACCAGGATGGAAATTAGGCTGGAGAATGGAAATTGGGGCTAGCTGCTTTCCATCTAGTAAAGTGCAGAGCCACATACTAGCTTTCAATATAACTCTGTTTAATGTTTTCACTCTGAAAGCCAACTTAACCTATTTTTAAACAGATCTTAGGACTAATACGACATACGTTGCCTAGTCTCAGACATTTTCTATATATTCCTCTAAAGTCTAGCAAGGGGAAACTGGTGATGACGGAGAGCAAATAGAAATGGGGATTGTGTAGACATATAAAAGCTAGGGTCAGGAATTATGTCCTGGAAGTACAATCCTGGCACTCTCCTCTAAAAGGATAAGAGGGCAGTGGGATTTGTGACTAACCACAACACCAAGATTCCAATGTCTTACATCATTGTCCTCTTATTGTCTGACCATTTTGATTTTGACCTGCTTTGACATTGTTGGGCCAAAAAGTGAGGAGGAGGAGGAGGAGGAGGAGGAAGAAGATGGGGAGCCGGTGAGAGTGAAGACAGAGGAGGGGAAGGTAACTAAGAACACAGACATAGATGTGGACATAGGATGAGGAACACATGGGAGTTCTGGCATACAGACACATAGAAAGGGTTGGTAGCAGAAACACACACAGTCTGTCCTGTAGCAGACACAAAATCTGGACACGTTCAGAATTTAATCCTCACCATTACACTATAAAGTAGTTATTAACCCCATTTAACACATGAGACCGATAAAGTACAGTGATCAAAAATAAGTTTTTGAAAGCTTTGGGTCCACTATCGGCCAGTTCGACTTGGGCAAAACACAGTCCCTCATTTTCTCCTTCCCTTTTTTCTTTCTCTTTTTTTTTCCTTCTATTTTACTTTTCACAGTAGAAGAGAAAAAGAGGGCAGATAGATTAGATAGTTTTGCTCATTTGTAAAAATTGTTTGCCCCCCGGACTTTCCTTTAACCTGTTTGCAGCCAAGGTACCTTGTCCTTCTGATTATGTGGACATAGCTGTAGGATTACAAATAAGTGCCCCCATGTCCAGCTTAGCCTTTTGTTTGTGTCCTTGTTTCAGTGCTGAGGAAATATATAAACAATAAGACACATTTCACACTATGCATTCCTTTTAAATAACTACATCAATAGGGAAATAACATTTTGCTAAAGTTTCTTATACGTCCCCAATATCTGGGACACTTCCTTTGTCCTTCCTTCTTTGTCCTTTCTTTCTCTCTCTGGCTGTAGGAAGGGCACACAAGCCTGTCCAGTGGCTGAAACATTCTAGAGACAACAGGCATCAGATTTCCACTTTGGAGTCTCTTACATATTCTTATTTTTCATATAAGGCATGTGTCCCATGTGCCACTGTGCCTTCAGTTTGAAAAAAAAAAAGTGTCACTTAAAGAAAAACAGCTACTAGACTCTTACCTACTTAAAATGCAAACAAGTTCTTTACCTTGGATAGAGAAAAAAAAAATGTTAGGCAATCAACGTGTTTACATTTTATTATTTGCTCCCAGCCAGGGTGGTGCTGGTAGAGCATGAGACATTTAAGTAAACAGTTTCTCTAACTTGCAGAAGTTCTTCATAAGCAAGAGGCTTTAGGGCTCAACAAAACTGGGATCCTAGCCAAACTCACGTAATTTTATTTTGAAAAGTTTTCAGTTGGTATTGTTATTTAGTTATTTAGTTCATTTGAGACAAGGCAGATTGGAAGTTACTATGTGGACCAGGATGACGTGGAAACCCATGGAAATCTTCCTGCCTCTGCCTCCCCAGTGCTGGGATTAAAAGTGTGCACTACCATGCCGGTCACGGGATTGTTGTTTTAATGTGTTGATATACAAACCAATAGTTGGAACTTTCTTGGTGAGCTGCCCTCGGTCTTTCCTCTCCCACAGTTCTGTGCGTACATGTGTATGGTCTGTGTATTTGTGGATGCAAGTGTAGAGGTGCACAGCAGTCACACAGGTGTGAATGGATGCACATGGACATACTCATGTTTTGGGGGGCCAAGATTAATGTTAGGAATCTGGGAATCTTCCCTTATTTCTCCCCACCTTATTCTTTCTGAGGCAGGATTTCTCAGTCAAGCCCTGTGCCGGCTGATATGACTGGTGCTGATAAACCACGTGGTCCAGGGAATCCCCTATCTATGCCTTCTGAGGCTGAAATGAGAGCTGCCACACACTGCATTTATGCAGGCACTGGGGATCTGAACTTTGGTACTCTTGCTTGTTTCGCAAACCTTACCTGGTGAGTCTTCTCCTCAGCCCAGATAGAAGCCTGCTAACGTTTAAATTTCTTTTCTTTAAAGTTGATATCACTTATTCTTCTCTCATACAATACTTCTCAACTGCAGCTATCCCTCCTCTTCCTTCTGTAATTTATAGCAAGCCTAGTGTCTTCTAGAGTACATTTGGGGAAAAGCTGACTTAGAAATACTAAGTCATCCATCTCTGCTGCATGGGATTCCAGTAGTCATGATTGGTTAGGCATCACAATGATGAAGGACCTTATCCACCTATATGAGGGAGAGAGGTCGGGTTCAGGATACTTGCACTGCTGTTGGTGTTTAGCGTTTGGGGGACATACCTGTCACAATCATGTTTCATCTTCACACTGACCCGATGGAACATACAAGAAGATAGCTCTACTGCTTCTACCCGGAATCCTATTAGTTTGATACCAATTTAAAATTCTGTGCAAATCAACACCACTACAAAACAAAAGCCTTTTAATAACAATTATGTTCCCATTTTACTAGTGAACAAATAGATGCTCAGAAAAGCTGAGTCAGAGCCCAGCTATTCCCCTTCCCCATTGTGTGGATTTTTGCTGACCTCCTACTCCAATAGATGGGCTGATGATTTGAAGACATAACAAAGTCCCAGGACTTCTTCAGTGTCAAAGTCATGCTCAGTACAGGCTGTTTTCAGACAGAAGACCAAGCCTCCACCCACATAAGAGCATCTTATAAGGCAACTGTCCTTTTTTCCCCCACCCTGCCTCAATAAGGGTCAATAAAAAGTATAGTTAGTCAATTTATCCAACCAAGTATTAGACACTATTTAGGTCTATAAAGAATACAAATCTTCTGTGGGAAATTAATTCCATTCTTTGGAATTAGCTCCAGTCTTCGAGTGGGAGTGCTTAGAGACTCCAGGACAGGAGTCTGCTGCTTTTGCTGCATAATTTGCACCATAGCCTAACTGTCCTGTGCAATGGGAAAAACAATTCATGGGACAAACCAAAGCCATCTCTCTCCCTCTCCCAGCCTCCTCTGGTGTATGCATATGAGAGTACAAGTGTGCAAGCCTGCGTGTGTGCATGTGTTTGCACATGTGTGTGTTTGCACGTGTGTGTGTTTGCACGTGTGTGTGTGTGTGTGTGTGTGTGTGTGTGTGTGTAATTGAGTGAGGTTTCAGAGGTGGGCAGCAAGAAATATCACATCACAGGTAGCTCTGCCTGAGTAGAGTCTTCACCCTTCCACACTCAGGCAATTTAGTCAAATGCCTATGGAATCTTGCTGTTTGTTAGGTTTTCTTTTGTAAGGAAAGTCAAAATATTTACCAGTCTTTGTATAGACATAAACTAATTCTTTTTGTAAAGAAAGGCATATAATACCCGTAGCTTGATTTTCCCTAATATTTATAATACTATATATTTTTCTTTTCTTAAACTTAATTATAAATAAACTTAATACACAAATATACTTCTTTTTTTTCTTTAAATAATTTATTCAGATTACATCTCAATTGTTATCTCCTCACTTGAATCTTCCTGTTGCCACCTCCCTCCCTTCCCTCTTTCATCCTATTCCCCTCTCCTAGGCCTGTGATAGAAGGGGACCTCCTCCTCCACCATATGATCATAGTCTATCAGGTCTCATGTGGATAGCCTGCTTCCCCTTCCTCTGTGTGCCACCAGGCCTCCTCACCAAGGGGAAGTAGTCAAACAGGGGCCATCAGAGTTCATGTGAGAGTCAGTCCCTGCTTTCCACACAACTGTGGAGAATGCACTGTCCTTTGGCTAGATCTGAATAGGGGGTTGAGGTTTACTGCATGCATTCTTTTTGCAACCAAGTAAGGCAACAAAACCCAGACCTTTAAACTTAGAATGTCTGGCCCAGTAATAGTGGGAATGATCCAGGCTGGCACCTGAGCTCAGGTCTGGTTGATGCCAAAGTGCGCGTGACCTGTCAACCTATGCTGCTGGATGCATAATGAGCAATGAGGCATTTTATTTATTATGTTCTCTTGTTTTCAGTGAACCCCTCCCTGGTCACTGTCTGCCTGACCATGTCTGTGGAGGTGAACATGCTCTGAATGGAACAAAACATGTTCTGATTATGACTAGTGAGAGCATATGCATGTTAGCCTCTCTCCAATAAGTGGAGGAAACCTAAAACCTAAATTATGTCAAGGTGTCTTATCAGACATACAACTGTTAACATAGCTCTGACCAACCTGTTGAGACTTTCATAATTTTCCTGTAATTCAATGCAAAATACTTGCAAGAGTCAGGGACTCATAAGGAATATGGAAATTAATACACCCATGAAAAAACTCCCACTGTCCTCCACTGTAACAGTTGAATTCTTGATGTTTCTATTGGTAGTTTTATGTCCATGAATTCCAGCCAGACCTCCCAGGACCTTGTAGGAACCTGTGGCTTCAAGTCTCTGAGGCCAATTACAGCTCATGAAGTCATAGTAAGTACTATTTCTTAATCTGTCTCATCAACTCATATATGAACTTGGAAGACACTAATTTATTTCAGAGAGCTGAAATGCTCACTTAATCATGGCACTTTGTTTAACTCCCCCATCCATACCTTTATGTCTGTTTAATACATGAAATTAACAATAAGTGCACACCATCGCAATGGCAGGTTATTCACTAGGTGATCAGAGGACTTGCCCAATGCCAAGATTACATGTGGTGAGGGCTTTGAGGCACTTGTTTTGATTTTCCCAGCATGCTCCATGTTCTTCATCCCACAGAGCCCTTAGAAGTCCACAGGAGGATGAGCAGAGAGACCTGCACACTGAGAGGATAAGGTTTCTTTACTTGAAGCTTTTGTTGGGGTGAGGTATTCATGAAGAAAAGGAGCAAAGCTTATCTTCCAGCACTGCATTGCGTTCCTATGCCGAGCAATATCAGAACACCACTTTCTGTAGTTTCTGTCCCTGCTTAGCAGGTCAGGCTAAGTCTTGAGTGAGTGTTCTGTGCTTGTACTTGTCTGACACCTTCACCTCCGGAGTTTTTATTAAGGAATTAGCCTAAGATCAAGTTAATTGGATGTTATGATCTCAGTACAGGCCTTGCAGTCTCACAGACCTCCACCTCTGCTACCGAACAGCTCTGTGGAATGAAGCTCATGTAGCTTCTGCATTTATTTGTCAAACAGGCATGTCTAATGCTCCCTTCAGTGAATTCCCAATGTTGAATAGTAAAATACGGGTAGAGTGCTTCCGTGGGATGCCCTGTAGTTTCCAATGTGCAGTAATTCCCATTCATCACATAAGAATATTGACACATTTTATACCTCTTTTTTTTTTCAGTTTAGAAGTACTCTAAATCCCACAAGTGAGACCTGGCCTTCCCACAAATATGCCACATCAGTTCAAAAACTGCCCCATGTGTGCAGGACTGTGGCAGCCCACAAGCTGTACATTCAAGAGGCTCAGAGCAGAATTTGATGAAAACAAGCAGTAATGTGATCTTCCAGAGGAAGGCCGTCTGAATTCAGGGAGATCCTGATAGAACATGATATGAAATTGCCAACTCAATGAAGTTACATGACATCTATGCCACAGTGTGAATTCTGTCTGGGAGCCAACCTGCTAAGGAGGATTCAGGCTAGTGAGCGGCTGAGGTTTTCCCAACCCCTCAGAAAGTGGCCTACAGCACTGAGTTCATAAGATGACAGCACTCTCCTCATCCGAGGCCACTTTTCATACCTTGCCTCTCACTGTGTTCAGTCAGCAGACAGGCCAGGAGAGGGAATAGGAACAGGAGTATTACCTAAAGCTTGGGAAGTTGTTCAGAGTGTACACGGCACGCACTTCTGTAGCAAAATTGTCAAGGTTCCAATTAGAGGGCAGTGACTTTGAGCAAGACATTGAAACTCCTTCTGCTTCAGTTTTCTCATGTGCACATTTGGACAAGAACTGGTACCTGCCAGATCTTGTACACCATAGAGTGGTTTAAAGGAAAGCAGCCTACATTGCGAGTGATCAAAAAGGACAAACAATTACATCTCCCACATTATACCCCACTACTGAAACATGCAATAATAAACTAGAGCTCATGAAATTATGCATTATTACTTAAATTTCTTGGTCTTTGACAGTTTCATGCGTGTTATCTAAAGCATTCTGATTACTCCCTCCCCACACATTCGCTCATGTCCCTTGTATCCCAGCTACCCACCACCTCCATATTATTTCTTTTCCCAGACACACTTGACTTTTGGTTTTGCTTTGAGACCCATTTAGTTTAACTGTTTGTGCACTGGCTTGGAACATGTATTGGATCCTGATGGGGCTACATTGGATAGGCAAGTGAAAGCCATGATCCTACCTCTCTCTTTGAATCTCAGTAGCAAGTAGTTCAGCAGTGACCCAAAATAAGAGTGTCTGATTAGTGTGCTGAGAACTCAAGGAGATTCTATTCTGGGGTTAGTTTTTTGATGCATGCTTCTTTATTGCAAGACTAAGTCCCTCAAAACTGGATGCCACATTTTCTTCTACATTCGGATTGTCCCACCCCACATTTGGCATGCAGCAAGTCATCCATAAAACTTGGCTGAAATGTTAAATGAGGAATTTTCCAGATATTTTAATGAACTTGAGAGTGCCTGAACCCATACCACTTCCAACATGTCCATCCTTTTTTTCTGTCTCCATGAATATCTGTATTTTACAGTGAGTTCCTTCTGTGTTGGGCTTAATGATCAAAGAGTACTGTGTCAACAGGCCACCTCCTCAGCCCAGATATTCCCTTCTTGTTGCATCTCCTCCTGTTTATGTAAGAAAAAAAAAGCATGCATTATATTTTTATGAGCCCTGCGATTTATTCTGTTTTGTTGTCAGACCTTTGGGAATGCATTCTATAAACTTTATTGAGACAAGATATCTAGAGACGTTTGCATATGTCTGAGCTCAGCACAATATTACTTTTTAATGCACTTCTGACTTTGCAAGGCAGAGGATAAGGGAAAAAATGTAAAACAGCAGCAGTTGGGCCTTTTTATTACCTGCATTTTGCCTTCCTGGTTTCGAAGCAAACAAGTGCCTTGTTCAAATGAAATAAACTAATAAACATTAGTTTGGCACTGCTACAAATGGGTTATTTCAGCGGTTGAGTCAGAAATGGAGTTTCACTCCATGAGAACAGGCACAGATCATGGGCTGGGTAACAGACACTCTGGATGGATGAGATCTGTGCCAGCCTCCTGTTCCCGCCACATTAAAGCAAGCAATGGCCATTTCCTGTCTGGCAACATAGAGAATAACTGAAAAACTACATCATTGGCTTTAAAATTTTTGTTTGTAATGTGTGTGTGTGTGTGTGTGTGTGTGTGTATGTGAGAGAGAGAGAGAGAGAGAGAGAGAGAGAGAGAGAGAGAGAGAGAGAATATGAATATGCTATATAAGCCAGGTCTGTGAAGAGGCCATAATGCATTGAGTTTCTTGGAGCAGGAGTTGCATGTAGTTGTGTGCTGTACAACATGGGTGCTAGGAACCAAACTTGCGTCCTCTGGATGAGCAGCGGTGGTGCTCTTAACTACTAAGCTGTCTCTCACAGTTTTAAGACATAGAAGGAATGTGAGGGGAAAAGAGCCCCAAGGGTGATTGTAAGGCCGAGGTTATGTTCAGTGCCCTGTCATTATCACATGACAGGAAGAAGCTAGAGATAGTCAGTGCTGAAACTGAAGATGAAACTTAAATCATGAGGCAAGGGTGGGGAATGTAAAACAGAATAACTAGGGCCGAAAAAAATGTGCTAAGTTGTGACAAATCCAAATACCATCAATATAACAGCCCAAACCTGCTGTTGGCACATAGTCAAACCAACAGGGTTAGCAGGAAGATGAGCCTGCTGGTGTGGTATCTGGAAGAAAGCTGGCTAAGAACTCTGGTTGACAAGGGAGGGTGGAGATTAGCTGTCTCAGAGGCAAGCAGCTAGTAACCTCAGTCAGAACCTATACTCCCAGTTCACCTACTGTATCCAGCAATACAATGCTGTTAGAAGTCTGTGTAGGCATCTGTGTACTTGTGCATGTGTGTGCATTTGCGTGTGTGCATGTGCATGTGTGTGCACATGTGTGCATGTGCGTGTGTGTGCTTGTGTGTGCCGGGGGTGTCTGACTGAGGGTGGAGTAGGTGAGGTATGGAATTACTGGGTGTACATGGTGGGTGTATTTTATACTCTGGAATTTCGCCATATGTGAGCTACTGATTGCTGATTACCTGCACAAACATCCTCAAGAGAAATGACCCTTAGCAGCACCATTTACAGCAATGTTACAGGAGACCCTAATCACAGAAAAACCCTGGGCCTCAAAGAATCAAGTAATCAGGGTTTTGGACTCAAGTGGTTTCATATGATAGAAATACAGACATTATAATTAGAACATTTTAGAAACTTCAAGCAAAAGGTAGAAGAAAAGAAATTCTTTTAAAACTCTGTTTTATCTCTACCTTTAAGGAACGGAAGAGTCTCTAGCCTGCTTTAGCATCCTTTGCCATGGTCTTGCCCAGCTCTGTGGAGTCTTACAGACAACACTGAGGGTTTATGTGTACATCACTTGTGAAGGTTAGGAAGGAGGTGTGACATGAAGCCACAGGATGGAGACAGTCTAGTTCCAGAGTTAGACCATCGGGTGTTTGGGCTCCTCAAGTAGTAACTGTGCCCACACCAAGCTCACAACAGCAGTACCTCCTTGTTCTTTCCCCTCTTCAGCGCTGTCCTACCACAGCTGGTTAGAAGGTCCCCTCTGCTCATATATCATCCCTTACCATATTATTTATCAGTTATAAAAAATGAGTTTCTTGTGTTTGGGGGTCTGGGAAGGCTGCTGTACTCCCAAGGCCTAGCAGTGTTGGACATGGGGTACATTCTCAGAAAGCCCCTACACACATCTAGATGTCTTCTGCTTGTCTCTCCATATGTGCTCTCTGCCTAGGTCCACATAGCTTTCTGCTCTAGGATAAATGACATCCTTGGGCATTGACACCCTCTGGTCTTACTGGTTTCAGCTACTGGGGAGCCCCCAAGAGGATCAAGGGAGAAAACAGAAGTCAGGTCAGAGGGTTTGTTTGTTTCTTTGTTTTTTGTTTTTTGTTTTTTGTTTTTTTCCTGAAAGGTTCATGAGGACCAGCTAAGCCTGTGATCAAAGGCCACTATCCTTTGCAAGGTCGCTGTAATTGTCCTTCTTCCAGGCTGTGCTCCAAGAATCACTCCCTACACCCACCATTCAAATCTAGGGTGATAACTGGTCTCTTTCTCCTACTGCCAGGTTTGTACACCACCCTATGCTGCCTCCTAATAGTCTTTCCATACTTGTATAATTCCCTCTTATATTAATTGAAGTGTGTGTTAATTTACTGATTGATATTTAACTGAATAAATTTCTGTTCTTAACAAGTCTCAGCTGTGTTTTCCTCCTCTTTAAAGTGGGGAACAATCCCCACTTCAATGTCTTAAATATAATATTTTTTGCTGATTAAATCAAACAGCATATGTATCATTCTTGGCATAGTATTTCGCATAAAATAAACATCTAACAAGTGCTCAAATGCAATGGCAACAATAGTAATAATAGTAATAACCACAACATCTGGTTTGATTTGATTGCTTAACCTAATTACATGAGAGATGCAAGATGACAGGCCCACTGAAACCTGAAAGCACATCTTAATTTATTTAGTCACATGAGCATGTGCTAATAGCTGCTGCTGACAATACAGGAGCAAACAAGGCATAATCTGGCCACCCTTACCACATCACCTGAGCAGAGGCACCCACGGCTTACTTTGACATGACATGCTCTTGGCCTGATTCTGCGCTCCTACCTTGCTAGCCCCAGCTCCCAGTCCCCAACCCCCAGCCCCAGCCCCCAGCCTCCATCCCTCAGCCCCCAGCCCCAGC
>OU015752.1:111764286-111783826 GCA_907169655.1 Acomys percivali | reverse complement strand
TCTCTCTCTCTCTCAAAAACAAGAAAAAAGAAAGGAAGGAAGGAAGAAAGGCAGGTAGCAACAAGACAGAAAGTAAGTGGAGAAGAGCGCAGCCTGACTTGCAGGACCCAGCTTAATGAAGAGAAGCAGAAGGTTAGGTTTGGGTATATTTTATAGTCAGGAGATTCCAAAGTACTGCAGCACCATACAGGAAGCCTTTGCTCCAAAGAAAGGGTGTGAGCTGCCTTTTTCTTGGTAGACATGATATCAGTTCTCTTCCTAGGAGAATGCTCTCTGTGATTGCTGCTTTTTCAGACCTACTTTTAGAGGAATGGTCTCTTCTAAGATTAGCCAAATTCTGGACACAAACAATCCTCTTAGAAGATGACCACTGTCATTGAATAAGGTAATGTTTGGGCAGTTTCCTCCTTTGCTAGAAGGAATTTGGAAGGTCCTACAGAAAAAGCTGGTTGTTTGGCTTTGTGATTCTGTCTCATGACCACCTTTGGCCATCCAGGTCCTATGGAGGACTACGGAAGTTTGCTGACTGTATTCTCTTTCCTTTTCTTCCTTGGGTTGTGGTCGGGGCTTTCTTTGCTATTATAAAGGAAATAAACTCTGAAGTTCCTGAAGTCTGCCATGCATGAGAAAGGCCACACAGCTGTCATGTATTGGATCTGCTCTTCCCGCCCACAAAAGCTAGTCTAATATAATCAGGATAATGGGTGCGCTATGGCTTGGATCTCCACATCTATTCAACAGAACTCTTGCCAGGCATCAGCCTTTTGAAAAAGAAGGCTTATATTACATTCTGACACTTTTATTGGCATTGGTATTCAGTGGCTTAGAAATGTACAGTCAGTAAGTCTGCACTTTAGGCTTCACACTTTTTGGGTCTTTCTTTGCAAGCATAAGTCTAGGTCAAGGCCACAGATGGGTACCATTTATGTGGGATTCTTTGAACTTTCACCTATTTCACACAAGTGTGAGTAGATGATTCCGCCTACTCTGGCACATCCCAGGGATTTCGAAGGTGGAGAGAGGTGAGTTTCTTTTTACACGGCGGTGAACTGACTTGGGAAAACAGGCTCCTGAGGTGGTGCTCCCCCTTCACTCTTCTGTGAGGTGAAGACTAGCAAAGGAGAGCTGGGTAAGGGCGCTCAGTAGAGAAGGGGGCTCTGGCGGGTTCAGTCTTTCACTGCATTTACAACAAAGCTCATCCTCTATCTGTCCCTGCTCTCCATGTTAATTGTATAAGCACAAACTCACCCCCCATAAATATATTCAAGTTGAAGCCTTCTTTTTAAAAGGCAACTGCCTGGCAAGAATTATATATCTTGAAGATTTTTCCTTGCAAGAGATGGCTGTGTGACTTAACCTTATTTCCTCTGCTTGCATTGGTCAATGTGTCACAGTAAATATTAAGAAACTGACTATTTGATTAAAGTATACTTTCACTAACTACAGAGCTTGTATGCTATTTCCACAAATGAAAGTCCTTGGAGACAGAGAACATGGGTGCTCATCAGAGTTCTCAGTGCTGGTGTATAATATGTCCTCATAAAAGCATGTAGATGAAATTCCATCACTCTTTGTTTCCCATAGAAAAACCAACAAATACATAAAGACAATGTTTTTTTAGTTAAAGTGTTATGCATCCTGTGTGGGTCTCTAACTCACTATGTAGCTAGGTCATTTACATGCCTAATCTGGTGGCATTTGCATTCAGAGGACCTGGATTGTAGGAGTGTTTCACTGCCCCTGGCTTGAGTGACACATTATCTATCACATTAATTTCCCCACAACTCTGCTAAGAGAGTATAAACGTCCAAGAAATTGGGAGTTAGTTTAGACTATCTATGGAGAAGTGACCTTGCCACTCACACTTGTATGCTCCTCCCGGTTGGCTGTGTGCATGAGGGTAGTCAGATTCCTTTAGACCAGTAGACAGTTCTTACCAGGTCCCAGTTCATAACCTCTGAACACGAGTATTTGTTCTGCCAATGCCCCCTTTATATGTGAAGTCTAATTCTCTTCTCCTTTCTTTTAATGCTTTCTGGCTTTAATAACTTGCTTGACCAATGTAATGTGACATAATAATGTAGTGGGACTTCTGTGCATGAGTTTAGTTTCTTTTACAGTCATCGCTACTGACACTTTATGTATGTGTTTATTTAATGCTGTTTCCCTGGATTGTATTAAAGGCTTTACGAAGATGGACACTTTTCCTGAATGGCCCTGGCTGCATCTTCGATTCTCAGAAGAGCCTCTGCAACATAGTGGGCCCTTAATAAACATCTGTTGGATGAAGGAGTCAAATTGGACTTACACAATCAGGTTGTTAATGCCAGTGACAAGGTAGCACTCTAAAAGTGTTTCTTTTCTCCTGTGGGAGATGGTGTGATCAGCTTAATTGTTATTTCCTCCAGTTAATTTCTGTGATTTAACTTAATCTTCCATCCATACCCTTCAAACCTATACACTCTTGATTTAATCAGCGGGATCAAAACTATTGCATTTCCTTTGCCCTTCAGCCACCAACAGGAAAGTGACTGACAGTGAATCATGTCTGAAGGAGATCTGTTTCTGTCATTTGTCTTCCTCTGTAGAGGGGTTGGACCAAAGTAACCACAGGAATAAAATAGTTCATGCTTATTTCTCATAGTGCATGTGGTGTGTGTGTGTGTGTGTTTATTATTTTCTTTTCTGTTTTAAATAAGGTGTCTGTCTTCACCAACTTAAAAGGGAAAAAAAAACCCAAACCATTCAATGGAACAAACAAAACAAGAGCAATTCAATTTCCATTGATTGAATGCCCAAAATATACCAGCCCAAATATTCTAAAACTTTTTCTTTTTGAAATATATAGCTCTTTTTACTGGTCACTGACAACACAGATCCTTCTAAAATGTAATCCACAGCACTTTACGTCAGACAAAATTGCAGACTCAAATGATATTCTCAACACCGAACATAAGACATACAAATTTCAATGTTTTATTTGGATATGTACAAAGCAATAGTTTTCTCTCTCTCTGTGTATAAGTTGAGCAATCTAAGGGCTACATATATTCAACAAATAATCTAAATAGAAATCAGTGAGGATAGGGGGACATTTAGCTGTACATGACCTCTTAAACTAACACTAAAGCCAGTTTATGAATAGTAGTCAGTAAATTGTGTTATTTGGTGAACACAAATAATTAATTTATTGATGTTTGCACCAATTCTGGTGTAGGAGCAACACCACGACCAGTACAATTCTTCTGAGCATAGCCGAAAAATTTTCCTCAGTAACTTGAAACATCTTAACTACTGATTTGAACACATGTTCTCACTCATCTAGATTTCATGTAAGCACTTCTTCCTGCATTTCAGTGAATGTATTTAATGTTCATAAATGTCATGAACAATACATTTCTTCTCCTTATGTACTGTCAAATAGAATATTTGTTTTCTGTTAGCCACCAAGAACAACGATGGGAAAACCACACAGTAAACCTTACTCAAGCCACAGTTCTTCCCTCTAGCTTTCTAACTCTCTGCTTTTTTATTATTTCTCCACTGAATTTTTCAAAAGTAGAAATGTATATATTTTGGTATATGATCTGATCTCTACACACATGCATGCACACACACACACACACACACACACACACAGAGATGCACTTATGCATGCATGCACACACGCACACACACACTAAAATGAGCAAATGAGTCAAAGTGGCACATCTATCACCTTCTATAGTTTTCTCTTTAATGTGAGGAGAAAATTTAACATCTACTCTCTTAACAATTTTAAACCACAAAACATTAACTAAAGTCACTATGTTGCACAATAGATTCTCAGAACTCATCCGTGGTAATTAATGGAAATTTCCCTTCCTTTGTGCGACATTGCCCCCTCCCACCTATCAACCCTTGAAACCACCATGTTAATATCTGCTTCTGTAGGCTCAAATATCTTAGATTTGATGTATATGTGAGGCCATGAAATATTTAATGATTTGTCTTTCTGTCTCAGGCTCATTTTACTCATTCACACTCACATTTACTTAATACAATAAGATTTCACCTATAGCCTCATATTTGACCACGTCCCCTGGAGGGGGAGACCTGGTGGCACTCAGAGGAAGGATAGCAGGTTACCAAGAAGAGACTTGATACCCTATGAGCATATACAGAGGGAGGAAATCCCCCTCAGTCACAGTCATAGGGGAGGGGAGTAAGGGGAAAATGGGAGGAATGGGAGGATACAAGGGATGGGATAACCATTGAGATATAACAGGAATAAATTAATAAAAAAAATACCCTGACCAAAAAAAAAAAAAAAAAAGATTTCACCTATAATTTTGTAATGACAGGATTTTCTTGTTGTTAAAGGATGAATAATATATAAATTTTATTATTTTATTTCATTGAATATTATATATCTAAAATATAAAACATTATGTTTTAGTTAGAATATATTTTATATCTAAAATATAAATATAAGATATTATATTTTGAATATATATATATATATATATATATATATATATATATATAAACTTTCTTTTCATCCCCCACCTCCAATACTCAAGGTAGTCTCTCTCTGGAAACCTGCAAGCTATGCTGGACAGAGACTCAAGTAGGTGATTTTCACTCTCTTCTCATTCCCTAATTCCAATTCCATAATCTTATGTCCAACTTTGTAGCAGAACTCATGTTTTAGTCTATTTTTTTCCTTCTGCTCAACTCCCAGGGAACTAAGCAGATTCTCCTACAGAATTCCTTCATCCCTCAACCCTCAATCTCAGCTGCTAACATCCAAAGCAGTCTCTGTCTGGAAAGGTGGTTGCCATGCCAGCCAGAAAAATCTGACTCTTCCAATTCTCCCATTCCACTTCTCCAGTCTCACCCTCAACCCTATAGCAGACTACTTGCAAGAATCTTCCATTCCCCAATGGGCTCCAGAGATCCTCATGACAGATTCAGATATTCTCCCTGCCATGGACCTGCTCAGCATCTCCCCCACCTTTCTGGCTCATCCTCATGCCTGCTTTTCAGCTCTCAGTACCTAGAATCAAGGTCTAGCTGGGATCCCCAGAGATTACACCTGACAAGGACTCAGAAGCATTCTGTCCCAGTAATCCACAGTCACATGTGCTCCTAAGATCTAGAGAGAGCAACAGAAACTAAGAACTAGAAATGCACCCAACAAAGAAAAGACCAGATATCAACACATTTGAATTACAAACATCCCAAACCCAAATGCTTAGACATCACATTAAAAACAATAAACAATTAGGACAACATATCATTATTAGAGCCTAGACACCTACTACAGTAGGCCATGAGACATTCAATATAGCTGAAGAACTTCAAAATAGCTATTATGAATATGATCAAGGACCATAAAGAGGATATAAATAAACTCGTTAATGTGTGTTAAAACACAAACAGTGAAATAAAATGAAGAAAACTATTAAAGACATGATACTAGATATAGAATCAATAAAATCAATAAAGAATATTCAAACTATGGCAGAACAGAAAATATTTAAAAAAAATTAAGAACTCAAATAGGAACTTGCAAAGCAAGCCTTGTGAAAAGAACGTATGAGATGGAAGAGAGAATTTCAGGCATTCAAGACAAGATAGAAGAAGTAGATACCTCAGTAAAAGAAAATGTTAAATCTAAAATAATTCAGACACAGAAACACTTGGAAGTTGAGGGATACTATGAAAAGAACAAATCTACAAATAATAGGAATAGAGGAAGGAGAAGAAACCCAGGTCAAAGGCAGAGAAAATATTTTCAACAAAATCATAGAAAAAAATTCCCCTAACATAAGAAGAAATTGCCTAACCAGGTACAAGAAGAATGTGGAACACCAGATGTATTAGAACAGAAGAGAACTTCTCCGTAATACAGAATAATAAAAAACCTAAATGTACACAATAAAGAATATTAAAAGTTACAAGGGGAAAAACACCAAGTAGCATATAAGGGCAGATTCACTAGAATAACTGATGACTTCTCAATGGAAACTCTAGAAGCCAGAGGAACCTTGGAAAAAGACACCTTAACCCCAAGGATAGACATCACCTTAGGGTAGAAGGATGTAGAATTCATTCTAAGCAAATGGATCCAAGAAAGAAGCTGGAGTAGCCACTTTAATTCCTGACAAAATAGACCACAAATTAAAACTAATCCTAAGAGATAGGGAAGAATGCTATATACTTGTCAAAGGCAAAATCTGCCAAAATTATATTGCAAGTTTAAACATCTATGAACCAAATACACAAGTACCCAAGTTTATAAATAACACCACTACAACTAAAAATCACATATTGGGCCTCACACAGTGATAGTGATTAAGCTCAATAATCTACTCTCTCCAATAAAGAGATCATTCAGAAAAATACTAGAGCTGAATGATGTCATGTGCCAAATTAACCTAATAGATATTTACAGAGTATTTCACTAAACAAACACAAAAGAATGTATCTTCTTCTCAGCACCTCATGAAACTTTGTCCATAACTGATCACATACTAGGACATATGGCAAGTCTCAGCAGATTCAAGAAAGCTGAAATAATAGCCTGCGTCCTGTTTGACCACTATGCTTTAAAGCTGGATAGCAGTAACAACCAAAACAACAGAAAGCTTACAATCTTACGGAAACTAAACAACTCACCATTGAATGAAAAATGGACCAAGGGATAAATTAATAACGAAATTTAAAAACTTTTGGAATAGAATAAAAATGAAAACACAACACATCTAATTTGTGGGACATAATGAAAACAGTTCTAAGAGACAAGTTTATAGCACTAAGTGCCTCATTAATAACTTAATATCACATATGAAAGATCTAGAACAAAAAGAAGAAATAGTGTGTAAAAGGAGTAGATGACATGAAGTAATCAAACTGAGAGCTGAAATCAATAGAATAGAAGCAACCAAACAAAATAATACAAAGAATCAATGGAACAAAGAATTAGTTGTTTGAGAAAATCAATAAGATTGACAAATCCTTAGCAAAGTTAACTAAAATGCAAAGAGGAACAATGCAAATTAACAAAATTAGAGATGAAAAGTGAGACATGATAATAGACACTGAAGAAACCTAAAATATGATAAGGGCATACTTTAAAACCTATACTCCATCAAAATGATAAATCTAAAAGAAATAGACAATTTTCTTAAAATATATACTGACCACCAAAGTTAAATCAAAATCAGATAAGCAATTTAAACAGACATATAACCTTTAGTGAAATAGAATCCTAGGGCCAGATGGCTTTAGCTCACAATTCTATCAAATTTTCACAGAAGAATTAGTGCTAATACTCATCAAATTATTCCACAAAATAGAAACAGAAGGAACATTGCTCCATTATTTTTTGAGGCCATGATACCCTGATATCCTAACCTCATGAAGACTCAACAAAGAAAGAGAATTACAGACCAATGTTCCTTATAGAGATAGATGCAAAAATTCTCAATAAAATACTTACAAACCAACTCTAAAAACACATTAAAAAGATAACTCCATCTCTGAGCTCAAGCTATACTATAGAGAAACAGTAATAAAAAACAGCATGGTACTGGCATAGAAATAGGCTGATCAATGGAATCAAATAAAGGACCCAGAAATAAACCCAGACACCCATGGAAACATGAATTTTGACAAAGAAACAAAATCAGTACAATGAAAAAAATATGGTATCTTCAATAAATGGTGCTGGCCTAATGGGATGTATACATATAGAAAAATACAAAAAGATCCTTATTTATCACCCTGCACAAAACTAAAGTTCAAATGGATTAAAGACATCAACATAAAACCTGACACACTAAATCTGTTAAAAGAAAAAGTGGGGAAGAGCCTTGAACTCATTGGCATAAGAGACAACTTCCTCAACAGAATGCCAGTAGCTCAGGCTCTAAGATCAACAATTAATAAATGGGACCTCGTGAAACTGAAAAGCTTCTGTAAGGAAAAGGACACTGTCAATAGAACAAAACAATAGCCTACAGACTGGGAAAAGATCTTCACCAACCCTTGATCCGAAAAAGGGATAATATCCAAAATATATAAAGAACTCAAGAAATAAAACACCACCAAACCAAATAATCCAATTAAGAAATGGGGTTCAAAGCTAAACAGAATTCTCAACAGAGGAATATCAAATGGCTGAGAAACACTTAAAGAAATGCTCAACCTCCTTACGCATCAGGAAAATGCACATCAAAATGACTATGAGATTCCAACTTACACCTATCAGAATGGCTAAGATCAAACACTCAAGAGACAGCGCATGCTGTTGAGGATGTGGAGAAAGGGGAACACTCCTCCATTGCTGGTGGTGAGTGCAACCTCAAGACCCAGCTCTACCACTCCTGGGCATATACCCAAAAGATGCTCCACCATACAATGACATTTACTCAACCTTGTTCATGACACCTTTATTCATAATAGCCAGAATCTGGAAACAACCTAGATGCCCCTCAACTGAAGAATGGACAAAGAAAGTGTAGTACTTTACACAATGAAATACTATTCAGCTATTAAAAACAATGAAATAGTGAACTTCTCAGGCAAATGGATGGAACCAGAAAAGATCATCCTGAGTGAGGTAACCCAGACCCAGAAAGACATGCATGGTATATACTCACTTATAAGTGCATATTAGCCCAACATAGATATCCTTTGAGAGACTCTACCCAGTAGGGGATGCAGAAAGATACTTGGGCCTGAAGATGGACTCTGGGCAAATTGTTGAAAGTTGTATGGAAGAGTTGGGGGATGGAAGGACACAGAGGGCCCACAGGGAGACCATCAAGGCTGGCAGATATGGACACAGGGGTGTTTGCACAAACTGATCCACCAACCAAGGACAATGCATGCAGTAAACTTCGAAACTCTGTTCACATGTAGCTGATGGACTGCTAATTCTCCGTGTGTGTATATGTGTGTGTTTGGGGGGGTGGGGGCCTTCTGCTGAACATCTGACATGCACTCTGGTGCCCACGATTTGATAGCTGCCCTTTGGTAGTGCGGCTTTGCGGGCACCCAGAGGAAGGGAACGCAGGCTATCCTGATGAGACCTGATTGGCAGACAGTGGGGGAAGAGGGCGCCCCCTGTCGGAGGCCTGGAGGAGGGGAATGAGGCGGAAGAGGAAGTGTGCAAGCAGGAAGAAAGGAATGAGGAGATAACATAGGAATGTAAAATGAATAAATTATAATAAATAAAGAATCACTTAAAAAAAAAAAGAACTTATGAGGGAAGGGGAAAAAAAAGGTCACCATTGTCACGTAAGCTTCATCCCAGAGATGCAGGGATGGGTCCACACAGAAATCACTAAATGTAATCCAACATATAAATAAACTGAAAGACAAAAGCCACATGGCCATCTCATTAGATGCAGAGAAGACCTTTGACAAAATTCAACACCCCTTCATGATAAAAGACTTGGAAAGAATAGGCATGCAAGGGAAATACCTCAATCAAAAAGGCAGTTTCCAGAAAGTTCATAGCTAATACCATTCTAAATGGAGAGAAACTCAAAGCAGTTCTATGAAAGTCAGGAACAAGTCAAGGTTGACCACTCTCTCCCTACTTACTAAATATAGTCAATATTCTGATATCTTCCATTGGTGCGCTTGCCTGGATACTTAGTATGGGTGATTTCTCATCAGAAGGGACTAGGCTTTCATCTCCAATAATCCCTCCTGATGAATTATCTCATGTGATGAACTCTAAGAACAGTTTGTAGACTTGTGCATTACAAATATGTAACTTCATTATTCATCTCTTTCTCTTTGAGATTTGTATGTCTGGGGTCTCTGGACCATCTTTATTGAAATTAACTAATCACCTAAAAATCAACGCCTTAAAAATAGTCTTAATTTTTGACTTTCTCACTTAAAATGTTTGTTCTTTTCATCTCTGTCTAATAAGCAACATCGTAACATTCTGGATTGTTCATGCCAAGTACTAAAGTGTAATTTTTATTTTCTTGCCCTCTCCTTCCCCATATCACATTTCTTTGTCTCTATAAAATGTGCTAAACTTATTCAAATCTCATTATCCTTCATGGCCACTTCTGTAGCCCACGCTTTCCTCATCTCAGACTGAATTCCTTCAAGACTGCCCTAACCTTTTCTTTACTTCCAGTTTCATCCCCCTCCATCTACCATGTACAAGGTAGCTGATTTATTTTATTTTATTACAAAGTAGCTAATATTTCCCCAACATAATTTATACCTTAGCACTATGATACATAAAACTCTTCCAGGGCTTTCCTACTGACCTTTAGAATACAACTCAAGTTTCACAACATGATTTACACATACATCAGCATAATATGCCTCTGCCTATTGCCTGCTGTACTCTCCTCTTCCCTGAGCCAGCTACAGTGTCCTCCTTTGTGTCTGTTGATTTATTCAGCACATAACTGAGCAACTCTTACATATACTTCACTGTCCAGCAGGAGCCAAATAAGTCCCTGCTACAGAAGTTCAGGTGCTAGTGGGAGAAACAGATACTAAATATATAGTACTGGGCTGTGTGGATGAATGAGCCAGAGAAAAGCATAGAATGACTAGATACAGTTCAGATGGTCCAGGGTGGAAAATGCCTCCTGGAGAAGGTGACCTTGCATTACAGACTTGTATAACAAGTAGGTGGGAGCAAAGAGAATATTCATGGATAACCAGCCAAGGGAAGTGGGGGCAGAGATCAGGCACCTTACATGAAAATGAGAGTTGTGTGTTTGGAATAAGAAGACAGCGAATGTGGCTGGAAGAGGCCTATGCAAGGAAGTTACATTTTTGTTAAAAAAAAAAAAAAAAAAAAAAGAGCCTGATAAATCTTGGGAATTTGGGTCCTAGAAGCCATGAATTCAGCCTGGTCCCTGGGTACGGATGTATTAAAAGTGGAATGGTATCCCAGCATCACCCAGCTGAGCAGGTAGCAAGTCTGAGTGAACCCCCAGGACAGTCTCACACCATGGAGCCTAGATACGCAGACTGCACCCACAGAACTCCCAGTCCAGAACCACAGGGCCCAGATGGGGAACAAGCCCAAGAAGAATCCCAACCAGCACCACAGGGCCCAGACAACCCCTACTCAGCGACACATGGCACAGGTGCGACATAATACTCCTGAGACGACCCCAGACACCCAGAGGCTCCAAGTGCCACTAAGGTGAACAAATAAATGATGGAGGGATGGAAGAGAAAGAGAAGCAGAAGAATATACGCACAATGAACAGAGGCAGAACTGAAGACTCCAGGGTAGTGAGGAACAGCCTGATGTGAGTAGCTGGTGAGGCCATGGTGACGTCCTGCCCCATGCTGCCACTGAGGGTCATGTCTTGGTCAATGGCCTCTGTTATCACAAAAGTCCAGGTAGACATCCCTGCTCTGGGTTGCTGCTTGGGATAATGTTGATATCCAAGGGCTGTGCAGAGATGGCCCCACCCTTTACCTGAGTGTCTTTGGTGAGCTGGCGCCTAAGGCTTGAGAGCAGGGAAGTTGGCTGGATCGCTAACCAGCAGCAGTATTCAGCAGAGTCCCCCCCTCCCCCCAGTACTGCACCTTTCCCAAGAAGCACAGATGTGCCCTGGTTGTGGGAGTTCCAGGTGAGCCTGCCCCCTAGGGCTTGAATGTGGGAGGGCTGCCCCTGCCACTTGTCTGCTATTTAGGAGTGTGGGTGAGGGAAAGATGCTCTCCTTGCGCCCCCCCCCCCCAGCTCCTTGCCTATGGCAGGTGAGAGAACTGGCCCCACGATCATGAAAGTGGAAGAGCCGGCCTTGTACTTTGCTGGTTACAGCACTTGGAAGAAGAGGCAGTGCTAGAGAGCCAGTCTCAATGGCACAGGAGCAGGACAGCTGGCCCTGCCCCTTGCTAATTGCAGCATTGTCTGGGTTAGCTGGTTAAAGCTGGAGAGCTCACCCTGGTGATGTGGGTGTGGAAGAGTTGGTGGTGAGCTTCCACCCAGGCCCAGTTCCAGATCTCTGAGTTAGCTCATCCAACATCTACCCCATTGATGAATTGCTGGAGCCTATGAAAGGACCAGCTCACCTACAGATCCAAAGTTGCAGAATATCTAATAGGGGGTCCCTGTGAAGCGGTTCCAGTATTGATAGTATAGAAGCCAGAGGCCTCAAATCAGAACAACTCTTACAGTGGACATTTGTATGTAAAGAAGTGTGGACAAAAGGGTATACTGTGGGATACACTGTGACATACATCAGCTTCCATGGCAACATTTTTTCCTTTTGTGGGGGAGGTTTTAAGGGTGAAGGGCAGATACAAAGGGAAAGGCTAGGTAGGATTGGGGTACATGATGTGAAATTCATAAAGAATAAAAAGTTAAAACAACAGTAACAATAACAAAACACAAAAACAACAAAAAAGGAGATACTCAACCTAATTCATGCATGAAATAGTGGGTCTTCAATAGAGAAAGCAGTAGAAGTAGAAGGAAATAATTGATTTAAGAATGTGTTCTGGAGATTGTGCAAACATAAATTACCAATAGTTTGGATGTGGGAAAGGGAGCAATGAGAGTCATTCCACACGGGATGTGTGCGAGTAGACATTTTCCAGATAAGGACTCCCAGCATAGGGAATGGTTTTCCAGGGAATATATAAAATGGTCGCTTTATAGATGTGAATTTTACATGTGCCTACTAGACAGACATCTAAAGATAGCACTCATTGTAAGGAAGTATTATTATTATGGGAGTGTAAGTTTCAGAGATGATGTGGGCTTCATGATCACTTAAATACTGTACAAAATAGTGAATAGAGAGATCACCAAAGCAGTGGGCCCAGGGGAGAGGAAGAAATGAAGCTCTGTGACTGCCATGTCACATCACTTCCTTTTCTAGGGGATGTGCACTTACTGGAGGGCATTCCTGCAACCTTTCCTTCAGACTCACATGAAGTCAGTTCTCTCTCTCCTCAGGACTTTCCACAGATGTACTCTCACAAGAGAAGCCATCCTTGACCATCACCTCTGAGTTAGCCTGAGTTATTCTTTCACGCAGTACCTTACTTCCTTTCCTTGTCTTCCATGGTGTATATTGTACTCTTTAATTGTTCGTAATATTTCTTATGATGTCTTACCACTAGACTTTAAGCCCTGGTGAGGTAAAATGCTTTGTATATCTTTTTTCATATTTCATGCCCACTGTTTAGAATTTTAACTGACAAATTGGATACGTTCACAGTCGGAGATAGTCATTTGTTGGATGACTGAACAAAACTCTTTGTCAATGTTCTGTGTGAAGCCACCTCTGAGGTTACTAAAGTGAATATTCTCTCTCAGTAAACAGTCTCTGGGATTCTGTTTAGTCATATACACTTGTAAGGAGCTTTCCACAATTCTGTTAGGAGGCGCTTACTTGTTGGGGCTAGTATTGTACATTACCCTTAGGATATGAAAAAATATCGAATGACTTCCAGGTTTCTGTTATTGTTCTATCTGTGCAAAAAGATATCTTTCAAATCATTTTATATCAGAAATCCAAAGGCTTGAAGCTTTATATATAGAATGTTATAATCTAAGTCCCAGATGTAACCCCTTTCAAATTCTGTGACCTTAGACAAAGTTGATGATTCTCTGCACAGATTTCTCCCTTGTAAAATGGAAACTGTAGTATCTAACACCATAGGGGGTTGCTGGAAGGCAGTGAGATAGGGTGTTGAAAATGACTCAAACAAGAGCTAACCAATGCATGCTCATTTGGATTGTTGAATTGGCTCCTATCCTGTTGTCTGTGAAGCTCCCAGCATGGAAATTCTGAGAAATCAACTGGTAGGGAGTATCTGATAGAATACCCTTGGGATCAGTACTTAGGAAGGAGAAAGAAAAGATTACTGGGAGAATAGAGAGGCTGCACTGTGTCACAGAAAAGGCCTCACACATACCACTAACTGATTTGAAGCTATGGTGGCCCTTTATAGACTAGTTCATGGTAAGGCAAAAGGATCAGGTCATTGGACACAATATGGAAATTTTTTTCTGGATATGGTTATGAAGGGGAAATGTGGGGACCCTGGACAAGGTAATTGTCACCCCAGGGAATTCCTGTAGGATACTGGAATAATAACAAGTCCAGCAACTGGGGGGATATGTGCAAAAGTCCATAGTAACATGATTTCTAGTAGGAACACCGAAACTAATCTTTCATTCAACAACGGAATGGCTTTTATAAGCCAGGTAAGATGTTGGGCCAAGAATACAATATGGTTTCCCCAAAGCCAAGTCCTGTCTCCAGAGTGTTCACAGTGAAGTGTGAGAGACAGAAACATGCAGAGACCATTTGTCATCCACACACTCATCAACTGAACACAAGTCAATGAAGTCACAGCTCCAGTGAATCCAACCTCATCGTCACTTGTAAATGTTTTCTCACCAAATACTATTGCATTCTGTGGCAGTTTGAAGTAATAATCATACATCACATAGATCATTAGGCAATAGCCACATTCATTTACATGTGAAAATGGTCCACCTTCCAGTGTAAGCTCAATGATCTTTGTAAGTAATAGAAAACTAAAGACTAAGAGTCATTGATCTCAAAGCAGACTCATTAGTTAAAAGGAACACAAAAGAAACTAAACATAAAATGGCTTAACCATGCACTATAGGCAGTAAGCACTTCAACTAGGGACTTTTCATCCATTGGTGCAACCTAGAACCCTTTTCTAGAATCAGTCTTAGGTGTGTGGAAGCACACACATGACATAAGACCAGATTAGTGGACATTGGCTGGACTCCACCGTCACAGCTTTTTTTGTGCTTTGTATTTCAACCACAGCAGGCACAGTCAACAACTAAAAAAGGGAACATTTTGTGCTTTTAAAATACGAGTGGAAATACAACATAGCAGGTGGCTTAAATTGGATGGTGTGTTCAAATTTTAATTAAACCATCAATGCAGCTGCTAATGATATGAATACCAACAGTTTGTTGAAGGAATTAATGGCTGAGGTCAGTGAGAAAATGGACAGGTGTTGGGAGGCTGTGTTAATGAAGTCCAAGCCATAAAAATTTAAACTTGAATCAGTCCCTGCACTTGTGCTTCCCTACTCTGTGGCTCGCTGGGGTGGTCCCTGTAGTATGCTCTCCTCTCCTAAAGGAAAGTTATACAGAAGTGCTGGGAAACATCTGTGACTCTCCTTGGGAACTTAGTACATGAAATAAATATGATTATAGTAAGGGTCTCTGGTGGCTTTACCAGTTCACATAATTATGACAAAGCTATGATACCGGAGCTTTTCAGGACTCTGCAATTATCAAATACTTTTAGGACTCTCAATATGCTACTCCACACTAGATATCCAAAGTGGGTATTATTATTAATTTAAAAAATTGTTTTAAATAATTTTGCTGGTGTGAAAATACAATCAGAAGCGTAAAGTACCTTATCCAGAGCCACATTCTTAAATATGATGCTACTAGTGTTCAAATTTAGGCCTCTATATGTTCAAAACCAGTCATCCTTGGTCTTGTGTTTCTGGAAGCCAGAAGATGGAGGTCTAGAGCCTGATTTTGTACAGTAGTCCACATAGGTCCTTGGAAGCAGCATTACCGATAAAACTCTTTCTCTTCACATGGGCATTCTTCAATTTCTACATAACTAAGATAAAGAGTGGGAGAGTACTTTGTTATAGACAGTATCTGTGTGCAAGGTAGGCATGTGGTACCACTACTGGACTTTACAAGGTCACGTCAGTAGAATCCCTTTAGTTTTTAACAGTCTAAAATGACTCCAGACATCCCAGGAGAGAGAGAGAGAGAGAGAGAGAGAGAGAGAGAGAGAGAGAGAGAGAGAGAGAGAGAGAGAGAGAGAGAGAGAGAGTTTTAGGACTCATTCCAGTTTAATCATAGTGAACTCTTTCTTTTGGTGAATTGAGGAAAGGTGAATTAATGAGTTGCTAAAATGTTCTAAAGTTAATATTTAAGTTAAAGAGTTAAAGAGAATCAGAACTTCTTGAAACAAAATATTAAAATAAAAGACAGAAAAAAAGTCTGTGAAAAAGGATTTCTAGGCTGTGTGAATCAGGCCTGGAGTCTCACTCCACTAAACTTTATAGCATGTGTTTTCTTAATGGCAACCTGGGAAACCTGACGCTAACGCTATCTGTCCTCCATACACACAAGCCCAGATCGTAACAGTGCAGGAAGGAATCATTGCATGCCTCACATCGGTGTAAATTGTACTATAAATATCCATTAAAACAATGTCTGGAAGAGCAAGCTAACTTTTCAAGAAGATGAGGCAGAAAGCAGTGAACTGCTTAGGTTAGATAAATGGAGTGGGTTCTATGAAAAAGAAATACAGATGAAGATTCTGAAATGTCTTCGGGGTGGTGCTCTTATCCCCCGAATAGTGAACAAATATTTTCTACCCTTTTGTAGATGGCCTCTTCTTCTTGTTGAGTGCTTTCTTCACTCTACAGAAGCCCTTTAATTTGACATAATGCACTTGTTTAATTTTCCTTTTGTTTCTTTTACTTTGCTTATCATGTCCACACCCCAGACTACACATTGTGTATTCTTGACAGCCTTTTTGAAAACTGATCTATGTATCTGGTTGTTAACACCTCTGTGCCTATGTTTATGCCAGTTACATTGTTCTGATTAGATACCACTGTAGTCTATTTTGAAATTAAGTAGTAAGCCGGGTGTGGTGGCGCACGCCTTTAATCCCAGCACTCGGGAGGCAGAGGCAGGCGGATTGCTGTGAGTTCGAGGCCAGCCTGGACTACAAAGTGAGTCCAGGACAGTCAAGGCTACACAGAGAAACCCTGTCTCGAAAAACCAAAAAAAAAAAAAAAAAAAAAAGAAAGAAATTAAGTAGTATATCTCAAAGATCCCTCCACTTTCATCCTCCTAAACTTACTTTGGCCAGTGTCAGCATGTGTCAACATGAAATTGAAGATTGGGTTTTTCTGTTTCTGAGAAAAAGCATCACTGTGATTTTCATAGTGAGTGTATTAACTCTATCTTAGTGGCTTAGAGTAGGTGCTGTCAGCTAGACACACTCGCTTATTTCAGTGTATAAACATAGCCCCTTGTTCCATTTTCTTCTCCTACTTTCATTTTCTTTATTGATGATTTAAAGTTCCAAACATACTCAGAACTCATTCAACTTAATAGCGAAATAATATTAAATGAATGAGTTCATTTAAATGGTTAAATGGTACTTGTAAAAGTGAACTAAAACTGGGTTCTTAGAGTGCTAGTCGCACCCCAAAGGTTGTTGCAGAATTCTTCACATTAAGGGTGTCCACTGGTGCAGTGGGAAACAGATAAAGAAGCTGTGGTATGTGCAGACAAGGTAATGTTGCATAGTTTTAACAGAAAGGAAGTCCTGAAATAGCAGTCTGGGTGAATCTGGAGGCAGACATAGACTAATGGCTCTTGTATCCTCACACATCTCTGTTAAACCCAAATAGCAAATTCCTACAAACAGATCAGAATTGTGGTTGCCAGGACTACGAAGAGGGAGAAGTTGGGAGTTAATGTTGAAATATCTGACATTTTATATGTACTGGAGATCTGCCTGGTGAGGTATGGCTATGGCTTGTGAGTGCTCCCACAGTTCCATACATACAAGGTATGCTTCCCAGTGTAGAACTGGTAAATCTTCTAAGAGCTGGAGCCTGTTGAGCTGGACAGATGGCTCACTGGCTGTGAGCACTTGCTTCTCTTGCAAATGACCTGGGTTCAGTTCCCAGTACTCACATGGTGCCATACAGCCATCTGTAACTCCAGTTCCAGGGGACTAAACACCCTATTCTGGTTTTACAGACATGGTGAGGATACATACATGTAGGAAAAACATTCATACACATAAAGACATAATGCATTGTAAAGCAAAGCGATCAGGAGCCTAGTAACTCTCTCTCTCTATTCTGGTCTGTTTTGTTCTGAAATACAGTCTCATTATACAGCCATGGATGTCCTCAAAATCAAAACTCTTTTTGTCTCAGCTCCCACACGTAGGAACTATCGGTGCATGCTGCTAAGCTAAGAGGATGAATGTTACATTAAGTTCTCTTAAATTACAAAATGTTTTAAGATAAATTATGTTAAGTTCTTATACATACAAAAGAACAAAATAATCAAAAAAAAAAAAACAGGTGGGATAAACTTTTGGAAATAATGGATGTGTATACAGTCCTGATAGTAGTGGTGGTCACTAGTGCACAGTTCTAAACTCAGTGAGAGGTACATGCTTACCATGTGCAACTTTTTATATATCAATCAGATATCAATAAAGTTTTATTGACGATATGCTTATTGAAAGGACCATGGGGTACAGATGTAAAGAAATTATATTCTTGGTTCCTTTTCTATGAGACACATACATTATTATAGGTACTCAAGAAATTTTAGTCACAGCAGTCTCAGATCTTTGGAAACCAAAGCCCTCACATATTAGTTATTTGAACTGACATAAAAAAAACATACTACCAAAGAGAGGCAGCCTTTAGTCTTGGCCTAACCACATGTGCTCGATCACGATTAGTTTTGCTTATTACATGCTTTAATCTCATTTATGACGTGCATAACTCCAAAGCCAGTATAATTTTTCTTATTTTATAGATGATAAAGGTAAAGGCAGAATGACACTTATAAAGCTATAAAATGAATAGGAAGGGGCACCATTCGAATGTAGGTCTGTGAAGTCCCACCCAAGCCATTTTCTTTTGGTTACCTTATAGCCCAGAGAATGTGAAATGTAATACACTTACATGGATTTTCATATTAGTGTCACTGATGTGTAGAATAATCCTCTGTGCTAGAGAACTAAGTACCAGAGTCTCTAACTACAGATTAGCAAACTGAACCTTACTTCCACTCTACATATATGAATCCCCCCACACGGATATTAAGCTTCAGACCAGGTGTGAAACAATGGGCAGCATTGTACAGTCCTTATTTTATGGGTAGTGGTGACTGTGGCCATAGGCTAGACTCACTAGAGTCCCCAGGTTTAAGCTGCTTGAAAGTGGAAGCATGTCTCATTTCTTTCCCCTTCAATTTGGGAAAAAAACTGTTTGTCTTACAGTGTGAATGTGAAAACTCAAGGAGATTACATATATAGTTTCAAAGATTGGATATTTCATATTGAAGGTTTGATATTCTTAGACTTGGAAAAGTTTCTTTGAGGAACTACTGTATACTCAGTGGCATGCCAGCAACCATAGGCACACTTATCATGTCTTTCCTGAGCAACTCTTATGTGCTAGACACTGCTTCAGATGTTGTCATTATATTATTGGGTTAGACAGATGCAGGAGAACTCACTACTCTCTTCCCTACTGTTACAGTGTCAGTCATACTCTAACACTGGGCCATTAACAGGCTAACCACTGCAAACACAGGATTGGCTACCACTAACAAACACCTCTGTCTGCTCTTCCTTTCTCCCCTTCATTCATCCTTTTCAAGTGTTCCAGATTTTCATAGGAAGGCTGATACACAAATGGTACTCTCTCTCTCTCTCTCTCTCTCTCTCTCTCTCTCTCTCTCTCTCTC
>OU015752.1:111746519-111764276 GCA_907169655.1 Acomys percivali | reverse complement strand
TCTCTCTCTCTCTCTCTCTCTCTCTCTCTCTCTCTCTCTCTCTCTCTTTCTCTCTCCTATGTACCCTCAAGTAGCCCTGTGAAGCCCATTCCTTTATACTGCTCATTCAATAGATAAGAAAAGCTAGTCTCAGTGAGGCTATTAATGTATCTGAAGTCATACTTCAAGTAAGTAGCTTGTTTGTCACTGGAAATAAGCCACCTGACTCTCTCTAGGACATCCAGGTGTTGACTCACTTGCTCTAGACAGGTACTCCTGTCAGTGCTCTCTCTGAACCATCTTCTTGAGAAACAGCAATCCTCCAGGAAAACATATGTAACTACTTCTTTTCAAGAACAAGAGCCACTTTTAGAAGTGAACACTTGTTGCTGGCCTCAGACGACGAATTAAGAAATAGAACAGAAAGGACATGAAGCTAAACTTGACTCAACTATTTGTGCATGCAATTTTCTGCACGGTTTTTTGTTTGCAGTAGTTATAGAATTGTGTATGAACCTTACTTTACACATGATCTACACATGATCTACAAGGAAGGGTTTTGTTGTTCTCTTGAAACAAGAGACAAGACTTTTTACCTGAGGTTCATCAGTGTATCCAGGCAAATGGCATTTATCAGAACGTTCTTTCTCTGTACTCACAACAGAGGACAGTAAATGAGGATTGTTGCAGGTCCTTCAACCATCCTAAGACAATTGTATTTTTGTCTTTTTTTTTTTAGTCATTTATAAAGGCAAACACTTAACACATCATACTTTTTATCTCTTTCTGATATTTAATTTAATTTTTTAAAAAATCCTCAAAAGTGTTGCTGCAGGTAACTGTTAGTGAGGAAATGGGCCAGGGGAGAGTTTTTCTAGAAGAAGTCATAGAAGGGCAGCCACAGAAGTATGGTGTTGTTGGGAGACAATAGGAAGACAGACTAGTGACTGCTTATATTTGGGGGGAGAGAAGAAAAGAGAAGACCCATGTGGACAACATCTTGGAGAATTTCGAGTATAGGGTAAAGAAAGTTTGGAGTGGCTGTTAAGTATGAGAAGGTAAGAAAAGAAGTTTGAATTGAATGTCACTTTCTGTCGCCGGTAGATATTAATAAATTTAGGATGACTTTTGAATTTGATACTGTTTTCTCTCACTTTCTGTAATGCACTGTCATTGTTGGCTGAAGCACATCAAGTGCTAACGGTGTAAATGTTCCATCGATAAGGGTTTCATCGATATTGGTTATGAGTGGGAAAGTCAGAGAAATGCCAGATGAAATAAATGTACTATGGATGCTCTTTCATAGCACATCTACTGAGCTGGACACTGGGGCCAGCGGTAGGGCTTGTGATGGCATTCCTTCTAAAGGGAGCTGGAGACTGCTTTGGTGGGAGGAAAAGGACAGCTCAGCATGAGAGCAGCCATCGTAAAGGTATACAAAATATACAAGGGGGGATTCGTGCTGTAGAAGGGGCTTTTCAGGAGTTGTGAGACTTCAAAAAAAGTTTTAGACATGTTCCTGGCAAGGATGAAATGGAAATTCATTCAGAGAAGAGCCGTTGAAAATGCCTCGGCAGGTAAAAGTTAGGATTGTGCCTACTTCCATAAGTACAGGTAGAACACAGTCTACACACAGACACACTAAAACACACACACATACACACACACAGAGCACACTGGTAGCAAGAAATGTGTTAATTATATGGGCTATTTGAGAATAGTCTGGTATATTCGCTTTTAACTATTTATTCTTTATTTGTGTGGTATATGTGAGGCAGCTCGTGTGTATCATGGCAACCATATGAATTCTGAAGGAAGAATTCAGGTTGTAAGGGTAAGCAAGAAGTGCATTTACTTTGAACCGTCTCATTCAATAGAAACATCTTTAAACTTACTCTGCTTTGAAATGATACAACCACACCTTGACCTGTGCTACATACCTCACAATAACTTAACTTACAGCTTTCACATTTCTAATAGGATAAGGTATCACTAGCAGACAGTTTTATTTTTGTTAATAATTAAAATTATATTAATGCATATGCTGAATGTGTAGGTGTGAGTCATATCCACATTTGTGATTGTGTGTGTGTTGTATTGTATTGAATTGCTGTGCATGTTGTGCCGTGTGTGGTATGTGTACTCACTAATTTGAGTGTAAATATCTGCCTGCAGGAGGATGTGAGCAGGCACGTGGAGGCCAGAAGATGAATTTTAGTGTCTTTCCTTGATTGCTCTCCTTTGTTATTTTGAGACGGGGTCTCTCACTGAAGCCGGAGCTCATGAAGTAGGCTAGCTTGGCTGTCTCTGCTCTCTGCCCTCCTCCAACTCTGCAGCATCCAGCTTCTTATGTAAGCTCTAGGAATCCAAACCTAGGGCCTTGTACTTGCTCACTAGGCGCTTTATCAACTGAGCCACCTCCCTAGTCCCTGTATCTACATTTTCACAAGAAAATGGTGTAGTTGTTTTGAAGCAAGAGGCAGAGTAAGCCCACTAATTATTCTCCCTACCTATGGAGAGTTTTCTGTCCTGGTTCTTTTCATACTGTTTGGCCAATTAACCCTTAGCCTTGTATATTCTACTTTCAAGTATGGTTCTTTAGGAAAGTGAGATCAGGGAACAAATTAACATAGGAACCATCCTTTGAGAATGTGTGTCGAACATGGAAAATGATGTGGTTACATTTTTCATACTGCTTGTTTCTAGAGTTGATTTTTGGAAGAAGCTGAAAATGATGCCTTGGGCTGATGGAGGTGACATCATTTTAATAGATATTAAATGTCCTATGCAAAAAGCTGACAAGCTTAATTGAGTTTTCTCTGATATTAATCAAATTAACTGACATGAAGCGTTTCTAGCCATAATGAACATAGGCTGCTGTCCAAGCCAGTTACGATCCAAATGCGTGGGAGGATGGACAGGCCTAACTGTGTTTAGGGAGCGGGGAGCTATGGAGCTTGGGAAGAACGTCCAATTGAATGGAGGGCCTTGGGGCTTTGTGAATTACAGTTGGCTGCTCACAGGCCACTTGCTCCAAGCAGATAATGAGTTCCTAGACAGACCCCTCCCTCCCGGGGTCCTCAGGGTACAGGACTACGGGTGGAGGCTGATGCCATTCAGGAAGCTCCGATGACGGAACAGTGAGTGGAAATGAGTCTCCTACGTAGTTTTAGGATGGGAAACTCTCCCACGGCTTACACTCTTACACACCCCATTGACTGTTCCAAGGGTGGACCAGTTGTCCTTGTTTTTCACATCAAAGTCTGTGCTGGATATTTCCTGTTTACCACTGAAGATTCACCTTGCATCCTTTTCTATCCTAATCTGTGTTGCAAGCATGGATAGGTCATTGGCAATTACAGAAACAGTTTTCTGTGCACACTAGTTTCAGGATAATTTGCCTTATGGATAAATAAGAGGAAGGTGAGAATGAGGTGGGGAGGACAGAGTGATATACTACTGTGCTCCGACTCCCCTCACTGAATGTCTCCTCACACGCAGGTCTCTGAGCTGAGAAACCCAGGCCTATCCTACTGTCTGTTTCCTTCCTCATTGCAGAATATTTCCTCTTCATTTTTCCTGCAGGCTCAAGGATGACAACGTTCAGCTGTTATCAGCTCAGCTTGCTACAATCCCATCCATCCCATTTTAAACAGTTTCTTCATTAAATATATATTGACTTATATAATTTTAACATACTGCTTTTATCCCATTGGGAGTACTATGAATCATAAGTTCCTAGATAATAAAAGATCTATGTTGGTAGTTAGGGAATGATACGCATGGGAGCGCTTGTTTCCATGAGCAGGTGGGAGGAAGGGCTGGGATACAAACTCCAGGGTGTCAGAGAGAGGACAGGACTTAGCGTAGTTGTTGAAGTTACCAGTCTTATTTTGACTGGTTGTGTTGCACCCCTCTCCTATCTCTGAGCATTTTTTAATTTCTTTCCCCCCCTTTATTTCTTCTTTCTAAGATTCGAATCTTCTCCTGGGGTGTTCGATCCACTAGAGGGAGAGTTTTATACAAGGTGATAGGATCCAGGAAGGATCACATTTCATTCTTCTTCATGTTGCTATCCAGTTTGACCAGAACCATTTGCTGAAGATGCTGTGTTTTCTCTGGTGTGTATTGTTGGCCTCTTTCTCAAAATTCAGATGGCTGTAGGGGTGTGGGCTTATATGTGGGTCCTCGACTCTATCCCTCTGATCGATTTGCCTGCTTTTATGTCTGCATTGTGCTGTGTTTATTACTGTAGCTGTGTAGTATAGTTTGGAACTAGGGGTAGTGATATCCCATGACTGTTTTTATTTCTTGAAATTGTTTTAGTTATTTTGAGTCTTTTGGGGTTTTTTTTGTCATAAGAATTTTGAGATTACTTTTTCCACTTCTATGAAATGCTGGGATTTTTATGTGGATTACAATGAGTCTGTACACTGCTTTTGGCAGTATGGCCATTTTGCACTTTTAACCCTACCAGTCCATGAGCATGGGAGGTCTTTCTAGCTCCAGATATCTTCTGCAATTTCTCTCTTTAGTGTCATAGAGTTTTCATTATCTTTAGTCTCCTTGGTTTGATGTCGTCTAAGTTTTTTGAGGCTATTTTCAATGGGAGTGTTTCTCTGATTTCTTTCTCAGTGTGTTTATGGCTGGCTCACAGGGGGCTACTGGTTGTCCTGTGTTAATTTTGTATTCTGTTACTCTGCTGAAGGTGTTTATCAGCTGTGAGAGATTATGATGGAATATTTAGGTTCCTTTCATCTGCAAATAAAGACACTGACTCCTCCCTTTCTACTTGTGTCTCATCTATCCACACTTTTTCTTTCTTTTCCTTTTCTTTTTGGTAAACGTCTTGTTGTCCTCTTATCCGTGAGGAGCTCCCTCCAAGAAAAGCCTTTATTGCCCTGTCTCTAACTCTATGTCCTTCCTCTTTGCTACGGTTTCACTTCTACCCATTTGTACACTAAAATCAAAGTGTACTCAGAAAAACAACAACAATTACAATCTCTACGGAATGTAATATAACATGACTAAAGGCTCTCTTCCATCCACTGAACCAGATTTCTCTTGAGTCTATGGTTAACCGGGTGATAATACTACAACTCTGAATTATGTGACTCGATTTTTGGATTAAGTAAACAAAGGAATATTCAAAATCTAACTTAAATTTTATCACCTAGTTAATCCAAACTTTGATTCTTATGAAAAGACTAACTTTTACAGAGAAGAGGCCAGCTGTTTGATAGAGTGAAGTTTGCTGTTATTGGTGACCACAACTTGGGGCAAAACAGCTGCAAGAATAATCACCTCAGAATCTGGAAAGATGGGCAGCAGACAAGAGTGCACACTGCTCATGTACAGGGGCTGGGCTTGGTTCTCAGGTCCCACATTGGTAAGCTCAGAACGTCTTGTAACTCCAGTTCCAGAGTATCTGATGCCCTCTTTTGGCCTCATGTATATATGTGGTAAACATACAGTCAAGCCGGCACATACATATACACATAGATACAAAATTTAAAAAAAAAAATCACCCTGCAAATGTTTGCCTACTTTACTGTCAACTTAACACAGCCTAGAGTTATATGAGGTGGGAATATTGATTGAGATATTTCCAGATCTGATTTGCCTGTGGGCATGTCTGTGGGGGGTTATCTTAATTATTAGTTGGCATTAGAGAGTGCACAGACTGTAGGCAGCATGCTTCCAGGGGCATGTGATTCTAGACTGTGTAAGAACTTACTTGGCCATGGGTTTGTTGCCAGGAAGCAATATTTCTCTATAGTTTCCACTTAAAATTCCTGCCCCAGACTCCCTTCAATGATGGGTTATGACCTGGAAGTATAAAGTATAAACTTCCTTCCCTAAAGTTGTTTTTCGTCCGTTTTGTTTTTGTCACAGTAACAGAATGGAAGTATACAGACACTGTTTATTTTCTAATTTACAAATGACATTTTTGTCCCTTTTCTTGTTTGGTCCCAATGTTAATACTAGGTTGTTCAAGATGGAGACTAGGATTGCACTCCAGGCCTTGTGATTGCCTGTATTTTTCTGGAATAAACTTTTGATTTTAATCATTTCATTCTGCTTCACCAAAGTGACAGGCTCTAAAAATGGTGGCCCTTCAGTTGATTGATAGACTCAGTCCTTAACAGGAAGGCAACTTGAATTAGTACCATCATCAAGCCATTATGAGAAACAACATATTAACATAACATCAATACCTCATTTTAAAAAGCTTGTGTCTAATAGGCGTGCATTTAAGGCGATTCACTCACTCCAATTCTGTTTTTTTTTTCTTTTTCTAGTTATGGAAAGTGAGACACTATCTTTGGCATCCTGAAAAAGCTTCCTTGCAGGGAGGGGTGATGAAGGAGAGGAAAACAGAGCAGAGAGACAGAGGCAGATACCACAGTGAAGTCCTCGTCTAGGACATTTGGAGCTCTCTTTAGGAAGTTCTCCTCCTAAAGCTAGGACTCAGGTTTCATGCAATATTGGGGTACATATTCCTGTTTTTTGAGTGGAAACTATGTGATCCCTGAGACTTACTCTATTCTTGTACAGTGGAAACAATAACGTGCTTCTTACAGCAATGCTGTCAGTGTTAAACCAAACAGCATTTGAAAGTTCAGTGGTCATACTTTGGATGTATTGCAGCTTGTAACTTACAGTCCCCCAAATATGCCACATATTATACTTTGCTAAGGAGATGATGCTCTGTAAACAGAGTGAGCTGAGGGAGCTCTAGCAGGATCATCTGTGAGCATCCAGGTCTCCCGCCTGTTCCATCCTAGTCTCTGCTAGGTTCATGGCCACAATGGTATCTTTTCTTAATGAGCATGCAACTGCACTTATGAAATGGTCACAGTATCTTCCTTCCCTGGATGACACAGAGCAAACCTGTGGTCTTGCCTCTTCCTGCCTCTGGCTGTTCTACTTATGCAAAGAGGGACCATCATCAGTGGTTTGAACTTAGTTCTCAGGTGACCCATAATCAGTGGTGTAAGACCTGATTCTCTTTGATGACATGATGGATTTGGGGTTGGTGTGGTTTCAGTTTTTGCTGAATTATCCCATATAGATAAACTTATTGTAGCGGATATATTTTGGTGGTAGAATTAAAAGTGATTTATGTTTCTTTTGAACTTCTGGTTCACTTGATTCCTTTATTAACGGTGCCCCATGTTACTGTGTGTGGTCCCTGACCTTATACTGATTCTCAGGGTTCTTTTTCATGTCTAGAGATTCTAATGTTTATGGTAGAATTTAATCCTGGTGAGGATAACACGGCAGCAAAGGGAGTCTTCCATACTTTTTTTTTTTAATTACTACCTTCTTTCCTACCAGAAGTAGATTTAAGGCTGTTTAGAGTGCACTCAGCATTAATGAATGTGACCTGTTTAACTCAGTTCTGCTTCAGAGTCCACCTGAGGTCTTTTCCTTGACACATAAAGCAAAGAGACAAGAGACACCTTCTGGGGTGTTTTATGAAAATCCAATAAATCATTCATTCCCTCAATAAACTATATCTCTACGATTCTCATTTCCCTGCACCTGATGCTGAACACAACACTGGAGATGCAAAGAATGGGAACTGCATTTGGGCCTGCAGGCTAAGAAGACTCTAGAGAGGAGAAGAAAGTCAGCGGGACGTCAGGAGGCCTGGGCAGATGCTCCCACATTGTAGAGATGTGTGTCTGGCCCCATGATGAGTGTTACTACAATTCACTCACCTAGACTCGGCTTCCCTACAACTGTGTCTTTGCACCCTTTTGTGTAGACTTCCAGTCACATGACTAAATGGTGAAACATCTTAGGTTATGGTGCTATGAAGTTGGACTCTAAGATTTCTTTTCTCAACAATTATGTTAAGCTATAATAAACAAAAACAAGACAAAAGACATGTCAGCAATTCTTCTTAACTGGCCTGGTCTGTGAGGACACAAAAGCAGCCTTGTTTTATTCTTCTGAATATAGAAGGGAACATAAAGAAAAAAATGATTAAGTGTCCCCCACTCTGTCAGGCGTCCCTACACAGTTGTGAATAACAGTGGCACTTCTCTATAAAACATACCAACAGCATTTAAATCGTAATTACTAAGCTTCCTTAATCATGGCTATTAAACAACATGCCTTGGTAACTGTAACAAACTGCCCAAGCTAATTAACTTACAAAGATAAAAGGTTGGCTTTGGATTACAGTTTTAGTGTCTTCAGTCTTTTCCGTACATGAGTGGCTGGATTCATTGCTTTGGGGCTTGTGACTGACGAGGCAACATATCACTGCAGTATTGTGAGTAGAGGACAGCAGTGTCCTTCGTGGCCAGAAAAAGGTAAAGATGGGATTAGGTCCTACTATCTCCTCAAGAGCATGCCTTTAATTATCTGAGAACTTCAGGACCTTGTTGTAGACTCTATTCTTATTTTTCATCACCTTGAAATCATCCATATCTCTATGCCTTGAGTACACAAACTCCAAACTGTAGCAGGAGTACCATTTAGGATTGCTTAGGAATATATCACAGTCTGCCAAAATATGAACCTCTGTCAATTGCACTTAGTTACTACTGATCCTATAACCTCACTGTATCCAGAAGCCAATGGTCTGGCCTTGTTCGTCCTTGGTTCCTGGTGCTGTAGGCACTCTCTGTATTTGTCTGTGATACCCTGAAGGGAAAGAATTCTGAAGTAATGTATGTCACCAGATCCTGTCCCTTACTATCTTACTAAATTCAGCCATAAACATAAGGGCTACTCATAAAACACATTTTAATTAAATTATGTTGACAATCCAGTCATGTTCCAAACCATGAAGTGTACACAGAAATTGGCCACTAAATCCTTTTAAAAGATCCCTTTAAAAGCTTCCATAGATTATTATTTAGAGCTAAGTGTGGTGGTGCAAACCTGTAATCTCAGTATTCAAGGGGGTGGAGGCAGGAAATCTCTGTGAGCTTGAGGCCAGCCTGGTCTACAAAGTGAGGCCAGGACAGCCAAGGATACACAGAGGAAGCCTGTTTCAAAAAATAAAAATAAAAACCAGACAGACAGAGAATATTATTAAGAATTTGCTTGCAAGGTTATTTTATGAAGTTCAGAATTGGCATGAGTCGACTTAAAATCTAAAAGCAGTTTAAAATTAATCTTCATCTTTCAGCTTTTTATTAAGTAGGATAAAAACCAATATAATATAAAATAAAGGCTTCGTAAAAGAATGCTTTCTGTTGGTTTGGAGCTGAAAGCTGTGCTGAAGTGCCAGGATTACTTTGGAAGTGGTGAAAGAGAGTGGTTGCGCCTTTCAGCTTGCAGACCAGGGGTAGGGGGGCTTCTATTTGCTTGTTTCTGGTGAGCTCTGGATGACTTATAGCTGGACTTCATCTTGGCAACCAGACTGATACTGGAGAAACTTTCCCCAGCTGATGGAATCTGGGATACACTTTCTTATCATTCACTTCCCAGGAGGTTGACCTTACTCAAGTCAACCAACAAGAGTTCTCTGTATCTCCTGTGTATGCAACTACCACATTCTAAGCTCTGAGAATACATCAATAGCCAAAGCTGATCTGCTCTGGTCCCTGCACACATAGAGCTCACAGCCCAGTGATTTCTCTAAGGCTCTCATTTACTTGAGAAACTGTATAATTCTACTACCTGCTGTTATGCAAATAACTTAGAACAATGTACATGGGTTATGCATGGCCTGCTCTCACCCACCTTTTCCAATTCCTCTTCTTCCACCTGTTTGGCTCTATGTCTGAAAACCTTCCAACTTTGGTCTTCTAGCCCTGGTTCACCTCTTTTCTTGTTATAAATCAGCCACCAGACTCTGAATTTAAGACCATCCCTTGGCCTATGTTTCCCCTGACCTCAGGTTTTCTTGGATGATGCCATCATTACCGTAGTGGCCCAGCCTGTTCACATTTTTTTGTTGTTGTTGTTTTGTTTTTGGGAGGGGCTCCTGTATTCACTTCTAAGAGAAACCCCAGCAGCTCTCAGTACATTGTCCCTCTCACTTGCATTTTTTCTGAGTCCTCAAAGTATGGATAGCCCTTTGTCAGCCTGTCTTCCTCATTCCATTTGACTCTGGTATTCCTTGAGTCTCGGTGACTTTCTTTTTTTTTAAATTAATTTATTCATATTACATCTCAGTTGTTAGCCCATCTCTTGTATCCTCCCATTCCTCCCTCCCTCCCACTTCCCCCCCTACTCCCCTCCCCTATGACTGTGACTGAGGGGGACCTCCTCCCCCTGTATACGCTCATAGGGTATCAAATCTCTTCTTGGTGACCTGTTATCCTTCCTCTGAGTGCCACCAGGTCTCCCTATGAAGGGGATGTGGTCAGAAATGGGGTGCCAGACTTTCTAGAGTCCCTCTTTTATATTTCATCAGAGGGAAACCAACTCCTCAAGGATCTTGCTCCTGAAGTTCTCAGTCCATAGCAATCAGAACCACCTTGGAAATAGATTCCGTCCTGGGTCCTTATTGACAGAATCCCTAGGAAGTAGCTAATTGGTGAGGAAAGCCTTGGAACATTGCTGATGCTCAATGGGATGATCTGGCTCCGTCAAGTTGCTCAGAAAATTTTAGGACATAAAAGATTCTGAGCAGACTGTGAGGTGCTCAAATGGTCTGCAGTCAAGGCAGGGTCAGCAGACACGAGCACTCAGCAGGAAATAGGAAATCATACCCGTGTTCTGTGAAAGAAGATCACTAGTTTTCACTTTCCATATTGGACATTCATTCATTTGCTGCCACCGTACATATTCTCAGTCTCTAGCCTCATTGCACCCCTCCCAACAACCTCCAGCAAGGGTATACTGCCCATAACCTCTCCACACAGCTCCACCACATGGAGACCAATTCTAATGGTGGAGACTCTGGGGGACAGCTTTCATTCAAACCATGTTGGCCCTCACACATCTTACACAGATTGACCAGATGACAACTGCATAGTGACCTCTGGGCACTATCAAAACTAAGAAGTTTATATCATTTGGTTCCTTCCAGGTACCTGGGTCAGCATTGGACGAGGGGACAGGCTCTCACCGCTAACATCGGAAAAACAATCCTTTGTTGTTGATGACTTCCCTATACACAACAGAATGGCCAACAGCACCCATGTGCCACCAGCGCCCCATCTTTTTCATAGCTGTGTCCCCCATAGCCTCTGGATGTTTACAAATGCCCCTGAGAACTGTGGATTTCAGTGCATTTTGTCCTGTTTTTTTTCCCTTATCCTTTCAATCAGGAAAACACCAAATTGGAAGAATCGAGATCACTTCATCCCTTAGTACTATTCTGAAATTTCTTCCTAACTGCTTCCAGGAGAAAAGCTAAGCTGCAGAGCTAAAGTCGACAGCACAGACTTGGATCTCTGCCCACCTCTTTTACCAGAACATGGCAATGAGATGACAGTATGCTTCAGACAGGACAGAGGAAAGGGATTAGAAGCCCCACTTATAAAGGGGGTAACTGTCAAAGAACTAAGCCCTGCTAGTATCCTTCCTCACTTACGAGTCTTGCGTTCCTCTCTGCTATGAGATGTAGATCAGGTCATCAGTGTGAAGTACCTGAATCATAGTAGGTACTTGTGAAATGATAGTGGTTGTTTTGTTTTGCTTTAAGGAAGGATCCTATAAATCTCAGGCTTAGCCTCAACTCTATGAAGCCAAAAATGGCACTGAACTTTTGACCCTCCTGCTTCTACCTTCTAAGAAAGTGCTAGAACTATAGGTGTACACTACCATGCCCAGTTCATGCAGTTCTGAGAACTCAACCCGGGACCTCACAAATGTTAAGCCAGCACTCTGAACCCATATCTCTGGCTGCAGAGATGATAGGTTCTTTATGACGCCAAGCTGTCAGCTTCACTTTCTTCTGTAGCTTCAAGTATACATTCAAATCTACTCTCTGGTTTAAGGTCACTCTGACATTTATTACAATTTCTAAGATTATTAAAATGAAGCTTTTAAAAGTGGCTTGAATTTATACATTCAGCAGTTTAGTTTCCCCAGATATCTTAAAACATTTTGCTCCTGCCAGGCTTAACTAGGTGGATTCTGTTCCAGTGGACTGGACTACAGCCAAACTCTCAGGGAAGGAAGAACAGAATGAAATACAAGTATAGTCTCACTCTGTAGCCCAGGCTAGCCTGGGAAATCATATTACTCAGGTTGGCCTGAATCTTCTGGAAATCCTCTTGTATTTATCTTCCTAAGTGTTGTGGTTATGGGTGTGAGCAACCAGGCTCTGTCAGGATTTAGACCAGAAAACCATGGCTTCAGATTCTAACACTGCATCCCCTGCCACAGCACTGCAGCCTGTTGCCCAGACTGCATCTTGCCCCCTAGGTACCCACAAGAATGCCATCTCACCCCCATGTCTCAGTGCTCTTACCAGGTGACTGGAGTGAATGGGACTCACTCCCACCTTGTGCAGCCAGTCAAATATAATGACCAATACTTCAGAACTCACAGTATGCAATTTTACCTCCATTAATTGTTTTAGGTCTAGGCATACTATAGTATAAATATGTTTTTATGTGTTAAAGGTGGGAACCAGAGGAAATGACACAGAGTGCAGGACAGCATCTGTCCAATTCTGAGGATTTTCATCCCATTCCCAGAATTCAGTTGACTCCCCAGAACGAACTTTGCTGAGAAGAGATAGGCAAGCTGGCTGAGAGCATTATGTATTTGGTTTAAAAAAAAACTTCATAGAGCGCCAAGTACTGTCAGGATATACAAAGTCTGCCTCTTACAAGTTAAGTACCTCAAGAACCCTTAGATAGCATCCATTCCTTTGACCTGCAAGTACTTTCCCTGAGGTGCCTGCCCTGTGCTGCATCTTTACTTAGAAGCTCCAAAAGTCAGAGGGCACTGAGACAAAGGAGTGGGAGATGTCAGTCAGGTAAAGTTCTAGGCTGTTTGTGTGTTAGGTCTAATCCCAGGCACAGACTAAGTCTGCCTATGTACTCAGAGCTGATTCTGAGGACCAGACTGCTGCTATCTATGTTTCCAGTGTGGGCTAATTTTATTGCAGTGAGGATCACTCTTTCAGGAGCACAGCAGCTTGGAGAGTTCCTTCCCCACGCCTCTCCTAACAGTCACAACATCTCACTATGTGAACATTAAGAGCCAGCCTCCTCTTGCCTCCAAAAATACCTTCTCATTGTCCAGGTCCCTCAGCTTTGTAACACAGAAGGGAATAATCAACTGAGTCCTTTTTTCACACCTATTTCCTTCAGCCATCTTCCCTACTTACACATTTGTCTGGGAGATGCAGAGGTGTTCCTCTCCAGTAAAGCTGGAACATTCTACAACCTGTCACCCCACAAGTGTCTCCTCCTCATTGTCTCTGAGAGCTATTGCAAAATACTCACTGAATAGGTGTGAATAAGATAATTACCTACTTCCATTTGTGAAATGCTTGGTGGCAGGTGGAGTCAGAAGACAGAGCACTCCTATTCACTAATAACTTGGTAAATATTATTCTCTCTTATTTAGAAGGTACAACAAATAACTTTCCAGTTTTTAGATAAACACTATCAAGAGGCTGCTGACTGGCATGGGATGATCTTATCATATTTTAACCCAATAGTGAGTGTTGAAAGCAGCCTGTTCAAGCAAACATCTTTGCAAGAAGGCAAATGTCTCCCTAAGGACTAAGGGTGCTGATTGAACTTGGAAGTTGCCAGGAATGGAGATGTGTGGCAGGTACTCATAGCCTAGGTGAGACACTACTTATGTGAAGTGGGAATCCCCACTGACTGCTGCTTGCTCGCTGTTGCCTTTCCAATCCCACCACAGCAGACTGTCAGCTGAGCTCAAACCTCAAAGGTGTCCCAGCAACAAGGCTAGGTGGCTGGGTGGCTGGGTGGCTGGGCTCCTCATGGGCTTACTGTCTGAGCTTTGGGTTTGGGGAACCCCATGTTAAAGGAAGGAGTTTGGAATAAATTTTTGCACCCTTCTTTGGAATCTTTCTCCTTTGGCTCCATGGACTAAGCTATGTTTCAGAACTTCAAATCCATCTCCTCTTGTTTCAGATGGAGAAACTAGTCCAACTCCTAGTGAGTATCTGGTACTTAGTCAAACAGTTATTGGTTGAGGCTAGAATGAAAGCTGGTGTCCAGTGTTCCTTTCTAGGACTCTTTATCAGACTTTATCCCAACTGGCACTACTGGGAAGAGCTTCCCTGTGGACTCTATGTTCTGGAAACTGACAATAACCACTTACATTCAATCGCTTAATTCAGAGACACAAGTCTTATGGTAAAGATGAAGGCGAAGGATCCAGGAGACAGGTCACAGTAGTTTCTATAGAAAAGTACTGTACTTTCTCAGAAGGTATGTGTGGGTTTCCACATGTGAAGGTGCACACACATGTGTGGGTGTGTTTGTACATATGTGCACATTTATGAAGCAATCAGTAGACTATCTCTAGCATTGATCTTTAGTTATTGCACACTTTTTTTTTGAGTTGTCTTCTCAGTGGCATAGAAATCACCATATAGCCATATGCTAGCTAGCCAGGCAGCCCTGGCCATCTGCCTGTCTGCATCCTGTGCACTAGAATCTTCATTTTGCTTGTTATTTATTTCCTTGTTTGTGTGTCATGTGTTCTGAGGATCAAACTCATGTTCTCACGCTTGCAAGCCAAGCACTTTGCCAACAGAGCCAACTTCCCAGCCCTCTACTCTTCTGGAAATAAGTTTTAAAAAAATAGATTTATTTTCTAATATATCAGGTTACATGTATTACTCATTCGCTACAATTTATATAATTCACATAGTATTCCTGCTTTACCCAATTTGAAATGTAGTCGTGTGTGTGTATGAGTACTATGCATATGTGTTCATGTATATGATTGTGTGTATGGGTGTATATGTGTACATGCCTATGTGTAACTACACTGAGCACATTTGGAAGTCAGAGGAGAATTTGCAAGATCAATTCTCTCCTTCCTCTATGTGATTTCTGGGAGTTGGGCTCAAGCCATCAGATTTTGAAGTCTCCTCTTTTACCTTTGGAGTCATCTTGTAGGTCCTGGTGTAAAGTCTCAACAGAGAATTACCTAGTCCAAAATACCCTCAATCCAAAGGCTGAGGACCCTGCTCTAGTTATATATATATATATTAGACACTCTCCCTCCCCTGTGTCTTGTTGATGGCACATGAGTCTAGAAGTGACAAAGTGAACATCATTACTAAGAGAAACAATTTGTGTGAGAATACAGCCCTAAGTCAATGCTCCTGTGACTTCCTCAGCCATCACCTACATCTGTATGTTGTTTGGCTCCACTTCTAGTCTCTAGGGCTAACTGTGAGCTCTGGTTCAGGGCTGTCCTTGACTTTTGGTTGGAAGTAGAGTCCCAGAGGCTAGCATTCATTGGCACACTGTCCAGGCCTGCTATAGCCAAGTTCTATTCATGGAACTAAGTTCCAGCAGAGAAAGCCAGAAACACCACAAGTTTCTGAGGAAAACAAAATCAACATGTTTCCATGTATGGATTTCAGTGTACATTTAAAGCCTTAAATAAATAAACCATAGCATGGCACATATAACAGCTCTTGAAGTCAACTTCTTATTTCTCTTTGAGTCTGTAAATACTTCTAAACTGTCACTATCCATCTGAAAAAGTCAGCCAGTTAGAAAATTTATAGAGATAAAACCCACAACTTCTCAGACCAGTTCACTCAATTCAAATTAACCAGCCAACCAAACAATAAGACCATAAATAAAAGTCAACCTATACAAAATAAAACTGGATTTGTACCATAATGAAAGAGGCTGGACTTTTTGTTAAGGCAAGATTGACTACACCATTAATAGACTATGCAACTTCTCCAGATGTTAGGACTGACTTAGAGAGATAATATAGAATCCAGATGCCAGGGCAGCCATTGCAAAGGTGCATGGAAAACTGAAAAGTGGGAAGGCTGGCAGATGAGATCCCAATACTTGCTATCTCTTGATACTCCTCAGGACATCCAGAAGAGGCTTTCTTATGTGAGGAATGAAAAAGGGCATCCAGGTTACAGTGCTGCCAGCACTGTTGAGAAGGTCAGTTAGAGATGCTCTCTGAAGCTGAGGTCTCTAGAGAGTGGATACGGTCACAGCAGTGAGCTTCTTGTAAGAAATTCCATAAAAATATCACGGTACATCCTAGGCCAGGCATCAGCTTTTCATCCACACAAGCAAATGAGCACTCATTGTGAGAAGCCACATAGAGTACCCTCTGAGGGAGGCTCATCTGTGAGAAGAGTAGAAGTCATTGATAAAAACCAGCTTCCTAAGGAAATACAGTTGGGCCACCTGCAAGAGTATTACTTCACACATACTGTCAGGGAATAATGTGTGTGTGTGTGTGTGTGTGTGTGTGTGTCTGTGTGTGTCTGTGTGTGTCTGTGTGTCTGTGGACTGTCAGAAGTCTCAGCTGAAGAGTCACATAGCTTTTCAAGTTTTCAGATATGCTCCGGTTTTCAGATCCAGGCTTTCCCTGCTAAATATGTCAGGACTTCCATGTAGAAGGAGCTTAGAGAACCATGGCAACACACACACTAATGATGGCTCTCCATCCAGTCCACAAGTGGACTTAAAGGCATTTGCAGGTAACTTTAAATTGAAAAGATGAGTACCTAGTTCCTTTATAAACATGGATATAAAGTCATAGGAAGAGCAGGAACATCATGAAGTCAAGTAATAGGTAGAGTTCTGTAGGCCGATGTCCGAAGGGTGGAGTGATAGCTAGAATGTCCTGTAAAGGATAATTTGTTTAATGATATTAATTCTCTTTTCATCTAATTAGTCTATCAATTATTGAGGAGGAGTATTTATCAAGTCTCAAGAGCTCAGGGAGATGGATCAGCAGGTATGAGCTTGGTGGGCAAGCTAAAGGACTTGAATTCAAATCCCATTTCTGCCCTCCCCGCCGCACATGTATATACACCACACAGACCCACACAGACCCAAACAGACCCTCCAGACACAACAATGGATCTGTTAGTGTCACCAATTTGGGTATGTATTTTGATAGGCATTCATAGTTGTCAGTTACATTTTCCTGGCACATTGACCCCTCTATCATTTTGGGGTGTCTATTGTGAGCATCTGTGGCTGGCAGTCTACTTTGTCTCATGCTAATGCAGCCACTTTGGCTTTGTAATGCTACCTGCTTGTGTGATGCATTCTCTTCAGATCTTTTTACTTCAATTCTATTTGTGCCATTGTATTTAGACTATTATCTGTTACAGACACAAGATAGTTGGTTCTTGCTGGGTTTTGAATCCCGTCTAACAGTCTCTCTTTTGAATATTCAATCTATCCTCATAAATGGCATTTTAATATGCTGTATCCAGTCTTTTATTGCTTCTTTTTTCTAATATGTTCAATCTTTTAAAAAATAATTTTTGTTCCTTATTTCCACTGTCTTTTTGTATTAAGTGAATATTTTCAGTATCCCATTTAATTGGTTTTTTTTTTTTTTTTTTTTTTTTGGCTCTCTGTATCTCTTTCATATTTTTACTGTTTTCTGTAGGGACTACATAAAAATCTTACAGCAATTTACTTGGTTATTAATTTAGTATTACTATAGATTTTCAAAAGTAACATGTGTTTGCATGTATATGTGCATGTGAGAGAGTGTTAGAAAAAAATCTATATGGAGAGAGAGAGAGAGAGAGAGAGAGAGAAAAGAGAGTGAGAGGAGGGGAGAGAGAGAAGAGGAGTGGGGGAGAGAGGAGAGAGAGAGAGAGAGAGAGAGAGAGAGAGAGAGAGAGAGAGAGAG
>OU015752.1:111715918-111729643 GCA_907169655.1 Acomys percivali | reverse complement strand
CACACACACACACACACACACACACACACACACACACACACACACACCACTTTCACAGTGTAGGTAGGTATCCACTACCCTGGCTTCCTAGAAGTTAACCGGACTCCTTTGACATCAACTTTTAGTTTCTGCTACTATATAAAAGGGTTTGTTCCTTTCTTATCATGATTTATTTCCCCAAACTCACTAATTTTTCTTTGTCATTTTGTAGGCTGACACATTTAGAGAAAAATAAGATTAGAGATTTTGAAATTCCCTAATCAAGAGGAAATGCCTAATCTAAATTGAGAAATGACAGAATCCAGAGCTTGCCTGGATAACTTACTCTTGCACAGTTTGACTACACACTGACTGGGTGACTTAGGTGATGGCCTTCAGGATGGAGAACTCACTTAGCACCTGTTTCAGTTTATTATTTCAGAGAACTCTTAGTGATTTCATATGTTATACCAAGGACTGTGTTAGGTAGCATGGAGATGAAATTAAAATGAAATAAAACAAAACAACAAAAAATAATTCTGTGTCCAAAGGCCCAATGTTTGGCTGCAATGTGGAAGCCAGTAAAGAGGTCATTTGATCACAGTGTGGTCCACGGTTGCACAGAACCAAAAGATGTGTTGAGGCTTGATCTATTCTACAGAGGAGATGGAATCTTCCTTGGAAGTTATTTTATCTATGTTGAAAGGTGCAAGAGTACAGCATAGTACCCCAATGTTGTTTGTATTATCTTAATTAACATAGTAAAATCCTAACTCTTGTGGAGACAGTATCAGGATATAAATTGTGGAATTCGAGTTAGGTATGAGGGTGGATATCCCCCTTAAATTGAATTAGGGCACTCATTAAAGCATAAAAGAGAGCTGAGCATGGTGATTAAACTCCTGTAATCCTACAATGTGGGAGGAAAAAGCAGAACTATGAGTCTAAGGTTACCTCAGCTATATGGTGATGTTAAGGCCAGCCTGTGTTATATGAGACCCTGTACAAAAACAACACCACCAACAAATAATTACTCACCTTTTGTGAGGTAAGGACACTGAGAAGGTGTGATCTATAAGCCAACAACCAGGCTTAACTGGCAACGTGGTCCAGGGAGAAGCAGCAATAACCATGTGAAGATGGTAAGATGGGTGGACACTTATGTTTACTACAAGCAAGTGGTTCTGCCTGGTGAGTAGAGGAGACAATGGAGTGGTAAGTGTTATCGAGGGACTCTGATCAAGCTTAAAAACATAGCTTGCTGTTAAAATGAAGGTCATCTACTAGAAAGGTTTAAATATCAATGCGACAACCTCATAACTCTAATTCTAGTTTTATATTTGATGCTTTTTTTTTTTGCTTTTAAGTATTATGTTTTAAAAGGTTCATTAAAAGAATGTGTAATTTTAAAAGACATTTAAAGCTTAAACAGTCACATGTGACCTGGAGCTCATGATATCCAATCACTGAATATAACAAAATACATCCTCTCAAGAGTCAAGGGCTTTAATTTCTTTTCAGTTGCACACTGTTTCTAAGTTCACTTTAGGAGACTTCACCATGGAATGGCTTCTAAGCTGGGTGCGGGGGTAAGCACAAGAACTTGAGTGGTTGAGGAATCTGAGTTCAAGACATCTCTAGGCTACACAGCAAGCCCTGTTTAAACTACTGGGCAACTTTTTCTACTTTGCTATTCCCTCACTCAGTCTCTTCTCATTTTTCAGTTCTGCTAGAATGATTGAGCCTGGGCAAGAAGGCAGTGATGTGCAAGTCCCGATGTCCCAGGTCCTTCTGCATGGAGGTTGTGGGTGGCTGGGAGCACTGGGTGGGTCTTGCTGAATACATAAGTACCCAGGTTAATGAAGAAGAGACTTGAAAGTTGCCGGGAAAAGAACAAGAGGGGAGAGAGAAGGCTCTAGAAAAGTCTTGCTATGGGGCAGTTCTCACTGTCTTATCCAGAGATGTTCTCAGACAAATATAAAGATGCTATAAAAACCAAGATTATTGTGGACCCTGAAAAGATCAAAGATGTTTAAACAAACACCATCAATAATTGCCATGTCAATGAAATACCTATCAAAACCAGAAATGGGGCATCTATCACCTATTCAAAGACTGCTTTGACATCTTTTTTTTTTTTTCTAGGAATTTCAAGATTTTACCATCTATAAGGCCAACTGCAGTTGCAGACATTTTAGAGAGAAAACAGAAAAAAAAAAAAAAAAGAATTAGTGACTTTATATCTGAGAGTCATGGAACAGAGGACTCCCACCTGCCCTGGAGGGTCTCTGAGGCCTCGCTATCACCCCACATTCCTTTCTCCTCGACACACAGTCACAGGGACCAGTGGAAATTAAAACTCGATAACTGTGTACTTCAAGGGCACTTCTTGTTAAAATGTACTTTTCATTCCCATATTCCCAACGTTTTTATATAATTAGAGAAAGAACACACTACAAAACAACAGCACAAAGGTTACGGTGAGTGAGACCGAAGTCTTTAGTCCTTCCAGCTCCAGCTTTAATTCACTGGACTGCCAATGCCTTTGTCACGACCCATAGACTGTGGCTGTGGAGTGCATACTATACAAACTCTGTGGCCTTGCCATATCTGGCCATTTTCACAGGAACAATGCTTCTCAGCCCATAGAGCTGAAGTGGACCTTGAAGCGAGGCAGTTCAGGGGCTGTGCAAACACTCAGATTTACAACACAATTTCCATTCTACATACAAGCCATGTGGGTTGGGTAAAAGAATCAACTCCTAGTATCTCAGGTTTTTTTTTTTTTCATCTTGTCAAATCAAAATAGCAATGGAGCCACCCTTTAAGACTTAGGTTGACTGTAGCTTATAGACATTTAGGAAATAGACTTTCAAAGATAGTCTTATTGATCTATGGCCTTTGGGTAAACCTAGAGTTCTTTGTGTAAAATCATACTTGTCCTCCATAGACCCTGCATGGTCTATCATTAGCAAGCCTGAATAGGGATTCTGGTGTCTCAGCTTATGAGGAACTATTTGCAGCTTTTGCAGTCAGGCATGGTAGTGTTGACCTGTAACTCAGCACTCAGGAAGGTTACAAGTCCAAGTCCAGCTTGAGCCTCAAGTGAAACTGGATCTCAGCAACCACAATATATACAGATCCCAATATAATGACTGCCAGCTCAAAAACCATGACAGTAGCAACAAAAGTAATAGAACACAAAGAAGTAAAGAGTAACTACGTTGTCTTTTTGAAAGCTTACAGGTTTGGGGGGAAGAGCAGTGAAGAAGTGCTATGCACCAAATACTTTTTAGGCTTTTTGTCTTCTATACTGTAAATTCCAAAATGAAGCTGTAGGTACATTAAGGAGCTTAAGAGCAGCAAAGTAGTCCATGCATAGTGGCTGTCTGGAAAAATGTTTTAATCAGATTCCTCATCTGTCAAGCCACAGAGTGAGAGTCAGGGTTTGCAAGAGGAAATGCTTTGAGTGTCCTTATCATGTTAGAAATAAGGACACCTGGTGGGTCGAGAGAAATATCAGTTGGTAATCTACCTGCCACACAAAGTTGGATCTGAATATAAGTGTGAAGCTGAGCCTGGCAGCTGTGCCTGTGAAGGCACTACTAGATGTGTGGCAGAGATGGGTAGACTTTGAGGCTCATGGGCTAGCCAGCCTAGACAGAGTAGCTTCAAGCTCAATGAGGGAGCCTGTCTCAAGAATAAAGGTGGAGAACAATTAAAGAAAAACATCCAATGTTGACCTCTGGCCTCCAGGCACACAAGCATGTGAACGTGCTTGTGTATGTGTATGCACATATAAACATGTACATACACTACATAAGACAACACACTTTGTGCACACTAAACAAGCAAAGGCAGTTAGTGTTATATAGGGGAAAGCAGTGGGGCCTGTGATTAATTTCAGTGTGCACCCCATGGGATTTATACACAGCTATTTGTTTTTGTTGAACAGGAAGCCTGCCAAAGACAACTTATCCCTTTGAGATTCAGAACTGTCTTGTCCTACAAGCTGATTGTTTGCCAGCCCTGCAGTCATCAGCTCAGGCACTCTCTGCCCTACATTCTGGGGCTGTCTGGTGCAACATGCATATCAGCTTTAGTTCAGGTATTGCCAAGGTGAGTTCACGCCAAGGTGCTTTGGGAACATCTCTGTCTTCCAGTTTGGCTACTTTCAGGCTTGTTAGTTCTTAATCCTTTTGTGGGTTGCTTAAAATGGTTTGCGTGTTGTTCTGGATGACTCAGATATATTATTTATCAAGGATGCCTGTCTCCCCAGTAACTGAGTTTGAATTCTTGATAATACTATTTATGTCCGAACCTGAACATCATATCAAATGGCTGAACTATTGCTTATTCACTTATGGTCCAGACATGAGGTTTTACTGGATCTAGAAATGAATTAGCCCTGGTGGGGTCTTCCTCACACATGGCTCCAGGAACTCATCAGTAAGATGTCAGTCATTCCCTCCCCTGGCTCTGATGTCTCACAGGTTTCCTGACAACAATTAGAGGGACGAAAATCACTCATAATCACAATCACACCTGCCTTCCTTATTGGCTCACAGGCAATTTCCTTCTCTCAGTTTTTCTGTCACACAGGAGATCTGGGTGTTACTTTTCCAAACTTCAATTATAGACATTCAATCTGACAGTTTCCCTGCACATTATCCTGCCCCCTATTTTCTGATATTGATCCCACATGTTTGGGTAAAATTGTAAAAGATCTAACATGTGGTCAGCCATCCATATGTTTGGCAGAATCCAGATGTGTGATGCACATAGACAGCCGTGGGCTATGGCTATGATGCTGGGAGCTTTGAGGTGACATTGGATCAAATAGAGTTTTTATACTGCTTGATTCCCACTGTGCCTATGACTCATTAATATCCTTTCTCACAGAAAGATCTACCTCCACTCTAGACTCCTTCAGCTGCGTGGCGGAGGTTAGGAGATTCACATCCTGTTTTTTTCTTAATTCTTTTTAAAGATGCATTTGATATTTATTTTCTCTGTCAGCATGACTTTGGCTAACCATACCTTATAGAAGGCAAGAGCAACTATTGTCAACATCACATGAATTGACAATGCTTTTCCTGTTCCAACATGTCAACTACCACTGTTGATTGCAACCAAGCATCTTTGATGTTTTAGGCACCCATCCAGGAGCTACAGATATCTGTAACATTTAAGTTAAAGATTAAAATTTTGGAATTTTCAATGGCATATGTAGAATTGAAATATAGTTCTTCATGATCTCAAATAAAAGCATTCACAATAGTCATTATATCTGAGTCATTTGTTGCACACTGTCTCACCTGATCCTTGCATAAGAATGACCTGTAATTCAGATTTAGTTATGTGGAATGAGATCTTACTGCTCTGTGGAGGTTGGTAGATTTCTAATGCCAGGCATAATTTCCCTCGTATTGAGTAGGCCTTACATCCAATTACACAGATGTTAGTTACCATCAACCTGTGAGTTCAACTCTTCTGATACCCTGCCATGCTGGTATCATTATGGTCCATAGGTATCACAGTTAAGTAGGACAGTGTCCTCCCTTGGTATCTTGCATGGTGTTTTCTGGTACCAAGAAAGATATATACAGCAGGAAGGATGCTTTGAGTCAGAACCAGCTAGAGTCATCTGAGTCTTGGGTCCTAGGTGTGTGGTGTCTTCAGCTATAGAGGCTTATTTCAGACTTCTAAGAGGCAACCAAGGGCAAGAGCAATCGCATATCTAGGTTAGGGAGTCATCTGGACTACCCTGTCCAACAATTTGAAGCAAAAGAAGATTTCTTATACATGGTACTCAGAATTCTGTTAGTCTGTGGTTCTTGTGAGAAGCATTGCCAGCCCAAGTGGCTTAAATTTGTTTATGCATACTTGTATGTGTTGGGCATAATATCAGGTAAACGTAAAATATTAAGATTCTTTGAGGCTTTATCAATCAACCATGGAGGAGCTTTAATGGGGGTGATGAAGGTCAATACAGAAGGAGAAGGAGGGACAAGGGACAAATTACACCTTTATTTTTTGAGTCAGAATCCTTAATTCAATCTGGAGTTCACTGAGTCAACTCACCCTGCCAGCAACCCACATGGAGTATCCCTAACTCCTTACCAGCGCTGGGTTTATAGGGCCACTGGTGTACTTAGCTTTTCTGTCTTTTTTTTTTTTCACATGTATGCTGGAGCTATAACTCCTTATGTTTCTACAGCAAGTATTTCCCAGCTGAGCTGTCTCCCCAGCCGCTTTGGTTTAGTGATTTCTATGTCTCTGTGAGTTTCTACTTGGTTCATATTATTTATTAGTTTTCTCCAATTAAAGCACTGTTTTTGTTGATGCCTCTCATATTTTAAATTCAATGCTTTATAATACAGACAATAGGCCACTTGGCTTTATATAGACAGGTTAAAGGGATTGAATTCTACGCTGACATTTATCCTTCAAATCTTTTTCCTATTCAATATTCTCACAAGATTCCTTTTTTGTGTAAGCATTATATCCTTTTGAGGTTGTTTTTCTTTTCTCATATGGTAACAAAGAGGTTTGGACAGAGCAGACTACTGGGAGGCTACCTCAGGCTTATCACCTATTACCTATGACACGTCAGTCAATAGCCTAATTATTTGTTTACTCATTTGTAACATGGACAAAGGATTGTATCCAACTTCCAACATACTTATGTATAGAGTGTTGAAGCAGATAGCATTTGATTACACACCGACAATACCCACCACATGCCAATTGTTCAGTAATTGCTACTTCTTGACCTAAATGACAACCTTGGCATTCAAGTCTGGGCACAGAGAGCATCTGTTCCATTGTACCAGTATCTGCCATTTTGGTTGCTACTGTTCCAAACATGAATGCTTTAACAAAGGGCCTAGCATCCATTCTATGTTACTTTCTACTTTATCTTCGCCTGTAGTTTTTCCAGAATATTATATTATATTATGAAATTAGTGTTTGAGACACCGTAAGTATTCAATGAAACTTGCCTAAATAGTTTAAACAAATTTAAAACTCTTCTCTATATGTATTTAATCCTTGTAATGATTTGCGATTTTGGGACAATTATCTCCATTTCAGTGATGAGGAATCTAAAATCAAGGCTAGTAATGGAAAGCCCCTGGGTAACAAAGCTAATGATTTCCAGATCCCTGGATTTAGCTCTGAACTTCCTGTCTCATTCAAAATCCGCTAGTATTCCTATCACATAATGTCAATGTCTTCATTAGAAATATATCTCAAAAGCTTTTGCATTCATTTAGAATTCTGATATTTTATCATGAATTTTGGTAAGTTTTAGAGAACATCACACTCAATGTTAAGAGAATATTGCATTAAATATGACTTGTCTGGCTTAGTGGATTACTTTGAGCTTTGTTGCTGGCTTTGTTTGTTTTGCATTTCCTTAAATTTGGGAGTGGTGAGTGTCTCCAACCTTTCATCCTGATTCTGGCCCTTACCCACTTCCATTGCCAATTGGCAGTGCCATCCTGTCTCTGTGGATGCTTGTACTCACTGAGTCACAGTTTGGAAAATGCACACAAATCCATGGTCCCATAGACTATTGGTCTCCTTGTAACTTGGTTATAAATAAACGCTTACTGTGGTGGAGCCTGGGGCAGGTCAGCAACCCACACTTGAATATTAATGAATGGGAAATGGATGATTTTATGATTCCTGACCTTTCCGCTTTAATCCATTAGGGAGTATAGATTGGTTAGTAGTTAGCACAACTGGGCAAAAGCTGTCTAAGTGGAAAATTGATCCTGGTAAGTGCACACATGGTGGTTCCACCCATTAATGCCTCTCATTTTAGCATTTTGAACTTTTGATCACAGTTTTCTCAAGTTCATGCCCCAGTGTGCCAAGCTGAATGTGCAGGAGATGTGTCATGAGCTGACAGAATTGTCATTTCTTTACATGTTAATTAAAAGGATAAGTTAATCAGAAATAGGATAAACTCCAGCAGGCCAGCACTGGGTAGTGGGAAGTACCCCCTGGGGCTTCCTGCTCTCCAGGTCAATTGGCCTTTATCTTTTAAGAAGGTTTTGCTACTGCTGGCAAGGACTTGTGCACAAGGCATTTTCCTCCCATCAGAAGTCTAGGCTTGGCCTGGCTGCCACTACTTCTCTATAATGGTCCTGTTGATCAGAGATAACACAGGATGTTATCATGGAAAGTGAAAGACAGATCTGAAATTTTGCTTCTTTAATTATTTTTTCTGGACATTGTAAAAGAAAATATATAAAATGGGCCCTTTATTTAAAAAGAAACCCACAAACTCCATGGTATGTTTGCTTCCTGTTCCAGCTCATATTTCTTCCCATGTCTTTTTTTCTGTCACAAAATAAAGGTAGCAAACTCGTTTCCAGTAAATGTTAGCATATGATTAGGGATCTTTGTCAAGGAATGTGTGAAGCCATATCTGACCATATGAAGCCACAACTGTGTCGTACAGCTCGCATAGAATAAAATGAGACTAAAGAAAAGACCATAGTGGTTTCTTACGTGCATTGTAATCATCCTCCTTGTACTATCTTGAGATCTCATGTTCTTTCATCCTTATTCTTCTGCCTTCTAGGATAGGACATCAAAGTAAGGGATGTTCAATAGATGTTGAAGGTTGCAATAAAGAAATGAACGAACTGTATACATTCACCTCTATCATGTCTTGTATCTCAAGAATGTGGGGTGTTTGTTTAAAAACATACTTAGCCTCACTATAGTTCTCTGTAATAGTAGGATGAAAATGTGATGAATAGATGGACTCTGTAGACAAAGGGCAGAAGGAGTGGATAATGACGTAGTTTCTGAAGTCAAATTACTCATTTAAACCCAAGTCCACCGAGTCTTCCTCATCTGGTTCCTTCTCCTTAGTGAATCACAATTTCCTGATCCACAGGATGCGGACAGTAATAGTGCCAAAAACCCCAGTTGCAAAATCAGGTCACTCATGTAGCTGTCCATGGTAGAGGACCTAGTACAGTGAGTAATTAGTCATGACTGCAATTATTCATGTCTACCTAGACACTTCATTACATCTTATGCTGTAGCCTAATGTATTTCATAGTTCACAGTACTTATAAGGAAATCAAAGCTGTCTTTGAGGAAGAGGCGCCAAATACATTCTTATCTTTGCAGAAGGGACAGAATGTTGGGAGCCATAGAGAATAACAGAACAATGAGTCCTAGAGCCTTCTGATCCTTTCCATGTGCTTCTTAAATCCCTTCATCCTTACAAACCTGTAAACACACACTTAACTCAACTTAGTTCAAAATGAATGACACTGACTGAGCTATACCTTAGTCTTTGAGCAGGCTGGACAGTTGCCTCAGCATTGTATATGCTTTTAATTGTTATGATCATTGTATTAAACCTATTTAACACATAAAACCTTTAAAACATCCTACAGAACAAACTTACCAGTGACCCAAGATTGTTTGGAATTTCTTTTCGACTGTGTGATCATTTGTACGTATGTTAGATGCACATGTGACAGATGGAATAAAGTATAAAAAAGGGACTTACAAAAATGTATTCATGCCTAAGTGTGGCTCATATCAGAAGGAAAGAATATACAATGGCCTAGACCAGAAAATTGGCTGGTTGACTGGGTTACGGTATGTTGAAATGATAGCTTAGCTTGGACATTGCAGGAAGTGATCAGTAGGATAGTCCTCTCCTCTTATCCAGACTCTCATGCATGTTATTGTCCCTCATACCCAGTATAAAGACTTAGGGAAGGAACTCAGAGCCTTCACTAAACTGCAGAAGGAAAGAAAGAGCTTGAAAAAGGAATCACACACAATGATATGACATAAACTTTTTCAGAAGCAAAGATGCAGAGTTAGAAACCTAGGAGAAAATTTTATTCTGCTGTTAATCCCTTGAGGCTCTTGATGCACTAACAGTGCATGTGTCTCAGTTCACGGTTAAATAGCTTGATGTGTGCTTCCAAGTCTTTTGCCAGATTTCTCCTTCTGAGGTCTACATTCACAAGAAGTTAAGAAGATGCCCCTCTCCCAATAGCCTGGCTAGCTTGACAAATTAAGCTCATGTTTCTGCGAGTGACAGACAGTGACATTGTTTGTCTTGTGTAAGGCCCCATCACTTTCTCGGCTTAGAATGGTGTCAATGTATTGACGGCTCTAGTCAGGGAAATCCACTCTGATGTAAACACAGCCACAGCACATGGAAAGCATACTTTCTGCCTGAAAATAAAGCTCTGGTCTCAGTGAGACTTGAGGGTCAGCAGAGAGGCAACGCTAGGGCGTTGATTCTTCTGCCTGCAAGCAGACAGCAAGAGATTTGGAGCCCATTCAAATGGGATGGAGTCAAATATCTGTTCTGTGTGTTCTTGGTTGATAGGTTGATAGCTGCTTCAAGCTCTTCTGCTTCAGCTTCTTAGCTACAATCATTCTGCTCGTTATTATGCCTCAAAGAGGTAATGAACATATAGAGAATTCCAGGAGAATTAACTGGCACAGCATAGGTACTAAAGTGTAATCGATATGATGAGTAGGAGGTTCATGTCACCATCACCTTCCTCATCACCATCCTCACCATTAGTAAAAGAGCGCAGATTTCTGTGTGCCCCTGGGGATGCATGCGTGGCTTTCAAAAAGGGTCCTCTTTCTCAAGTTTAAATATTTGCTCATCCTGGAGGCAAAGGAGAGCTTGCTTTAGAGATTAGCGTGTGATCCAATTTTAAATTTCCCATGTTGGAAATAAGGATTCTAAATAATGACCTGGAGATTTGAATATCACCATTCCCTGGAGAAGAACTAGCCAAATGGCATTCTATGTTGCTTTCAGCAAATCCAATTAAGGAACAGCTCAGTTTACAATGAATCATAGGAGGGTCTTGTGACAAGAGCACTGACGAGGAATGAAAAGAACTATGATATAATAAAAAAAAAAACCCTCCTAATTAATATTTGCACTACTCCTTGCAGTTTAAAACACATTTCATAATAACAACCCTTGTAACAACCCTACAGGCATGTACTGTTACCATTTCCCAGAATCCAGTGCCTCGTTGAGCCCTGTTCACTGTGTGTCTTCACTATATCTAGATTCTACTCTGCTTCCACAGAGCCCCAAACTCTCTTCTGGATCAGCACCATCACCTCTTGGCTAGAGTGTCCCGAAACTCATGTTGACATGGGTTTTTTCTTGTTCATTCTCAACCTTCATGATATCATACTCAATCTTTCCACAGCACAACTGCACGCACGCACACATGCACATGTGTGTATGTGCACGTGTGTGCACATACAACTTGTGGGAGTCAGTTCCTTCCTTTCCATGTGGCTCCTAGGGATTGAACTAAAATCACCAGGCTTGGGGGAAGGGGACTTTACCCACTTGGCCATATTGCTAGCCTCTTCTCTCCTTAGTAGTGTTCTTTGTTGGGGAGAATCCAGCTCCTCAGTCTCAGATTAAAGCTGCAGTGGGAAAAACTGCTTTAGCAGAAGCCAAGAAGAACACAGCAGTCTTTACTTTCCCCCTGCTCAATTTCATCCCTTCCTCTCCAATCCAAAAAGGATGTAGTTTGAATTATCAGTGGCCAGTAGAATAAAACTCAGCATCCTCACATAGGAAAAGGGTCTACCATCAACTCACTAGTGTCCTCAGTGCAGAAGCAGCTCACACTGCAAAGGCAACCCACAAAAGCGGGTTTCCTGTTTATAGAACTGACCTGATACTCTGAAGGAGAGAGTTGGACAAGTTGTATGAAGAATGACAAACAAGCCTTATTTTTAACGTTCCTTTAAAGAAAATGAAACCCTTGCTTTCTAACTGAATGAAATACGCATGCTCATACCACTGACTTTTGCATGGGTTCGATTATTTTTCAACACAGTACCACAAGCATCATGTCCTTGTATAACCTTTCTTGATTCTTCTCCTTCTTTTGGGCTATCTGCTTTATCTTATACAAGCTGCTCTCATACTAATTTATGTTTAAATCTGATAACCACATATCACTTGATACTGTCATTACTTTTTTGTCTACTTCTCCTGTTAGACATTAAATAAAGCACACATCACTTATCTTTGGACCACCATTTTATATTTGGCACATAGTAGGTACTCCGTAAATCAACTGAAGGTGAGGAATTATTTCACATTGGAATCAAACTTTGCCTAAGTGGTATGCTAAGGCCAGAACCTGTAGGACTTAAGTGTCTGCTTTGAAAAAGATCTGAAGTGACACGTGACTTCTCAAGGCATTAGAAGTGCATCACTTCCTCTTCAGTGAAACAGACTGGCTAATATGCTGGGTCCATGTTCATTTTGAAGCCCTCATGAAAACAAGATAGTATATATGAGAGGAGGATCAAAGAAGCCATGGAGTGGGGTACAGGACTTTCTGATAACCATAAGTTTACACTCTTTGTAGTCTGAGCTTTGGGTCCAGAAATCAGTGTATATGATCTGTAAGCAAATAAAAGATGAGCACCATAGTGGTCAGATGGCTCCTAGGATAAGTCAAGTCTTGACTGCAGCCAAGTGAGTATTATCTAACTTTAAGAGAGAATATCCAGAGCCAACATAGAAGGGTCCTCCTGCCAGAGGAAGTATAAAAAGAAGGAATACTGACAGTGTAGTGCAGTGAACCCCAGGGGAGAGACGAGATGCTAAAGCCAGAAAGTATGCATGCAATAGGCATTCGGAGAACATGTTCTTCAGGGGTACAGAAAGGTGTCCTCAGACTTAATTGTATCTCTAATGAAAAAATACTCATTTCCTTTTTTTATTTCTTCTTCTGGTTCCTTTCTCTTGTTTTTATTTATTTTCTTAACAGACATGTCTAAACATTTTCATTTAACCATACAGGACCACATTCACATCCCAGTCTAGCTTTGACTGAAAACACAGAATCCAGTGTTGCCTAAAGCCTTGCCACTGAGGTGTACCATACCTGCTTCCCACCTGCTCACTGCTTTGCCAGAGAGCTGAGGCAGCTCTCCCTGCATGCACACAGGCAATAAGACTGAAGAATGAAACCCCTGAAAAAAACCACCCTCCGCTGACCCCAAGTCCCCATATCTCTGAGGAGAGAGGTTTCAGATTGGTGTTTAGCATAGAGGACTAGACCATGACAGTCCCAGTGGGAAAAGGTTTTCCTTGCCCACAGCAGCACCTGGCTGGGAAATGCATACTTTCCTGGGCTTTTTCCCTTCCCTGGGCCACTTCCATTTTCTTCAAGGTATACTTTCTGGGATCATCTATTCACTATCTACTTCTACTTAAATCCTATTTCCAGGGTTTGTTTAGAAATGGGGATCCAAACTTTGAACACAATTGTAAGTTGTTAGGATCATATAAGAGAACATATACAAAGTGATTAGCATAAAGCCTGACATACTTAAATGCTTAACGCCTATTAGCTAAGAACCACATAGTGTTGCCAAAGGATCAAGTAGGGTCTGCATGTTCTAGGTTCTTTCTTACAAGCTTTGGATAGAAGAGTGAATAGCTGGTTACCCATCTCTAGTAAGTAGAATTTATAGTCTCATTTTCAGACTATATTAGCTATAATGTTATACAGGAAGTTATAAGAAAGAGGGGTTGTGATATTGTAGAAACACAGTAGAATTCAGTTTAACTAAAGGTGTCAGAGAATCTTTCATGGTAAGTTAGCATTTACAATATGACAGGAATTGGCGAGGCAAAGTGTGTGTGTGTGTGTGTGTGTGTGTGTGTGTGTGTGTGTGTGTGTG
>OU015752.1:111688127-111701131 GCA_907169655.1 Acomys percivali | reverse complement strand
CAGCAGATGATGGAAAGAGATGCAGAGACTCACAGCCAAACATTAGACAAAGCTTAGGAAATCCTGTGGTAGAGGGTGGAGGGTGGATTGAAGGAGCTGAAGAGATCAAGGACACCACAAGAAAACTTATAGAGTCAACTAACCTGGGCCCACAGAGACTCAAACATCAACCAAAATACATGCATGGCCCCCTACACATAGGTAACAGAAGTGCAGCTTGATCTTCATGTGAGACCCCTAACAGCAGGAGCAGGGCTGTCTCTGTGCTGCCTGTCTTTGGATTTCTTACCCCTGCCTGGGCAGCCTCCTATTAAAGTGGCATCAATAGGAGCAGATGTACCTAGTCCTACTCCAACTTGATATGGCAAGGCAGGTTGATATCCATGGAGCCCTCCCCTTTTCTGAAGATAAAGGATGGGGGAGAAATGGGGGCTATGGGAGAAGGAGGGACTTTGATGAGAGGAGGGAGGAGAAGCTGTGATCAGGATGTAAAATAAATAAACAAAATAATATAAAAAGGTACAGTTCAGGATTATAGAAAAAAAATCAAGCAAACTTAGGCTTGAATTATACTCCTAAAATATGAAATAAAATAGCCATTAAAAACCAGGCGGGAAATCATGGAACCAATAGCTCTTAGACATTTAGATTTCCATGAGAGCTCTCTGTACAGCATTTAGTCTTGTGTCTGATATAAGGATCACTTATTATTTCCACATCCTCTGATACTATGAAAGAGAAATTGTAAATCTTTGACCTGCGAAAACTTGCTGTAGGCACTTTGTACTTTCAAAGACTTTACAACAATTCAATTTTCCTCCCAGCATCCCAGTGCTGCAGGTCACACCACTGTCTCTCACTCTCTGGCTGAGATGTGGGGAGCCACTGTGCTAAAGCAGTTCCAGTGTGCTTGGTCACGCATCTCCCTACTACAGCAGAATAAACAGGTTACACACTAGCTTTCCATTTATCCGTATGGCTCGCATATCTTGATTCCATTTCAACAGCTCCATAGTGGCATGCTACTGTCTCCACTTTACAAATAAATGTGGTGCTGAAACTGACAATGACTTAGTCTCAGATCCATGGAACTGGTAAGTACCTGGGATTTGAACTTAAATCTGAACACCTTCCAAATTTGTGTGTTTGTGAAAAATTGTGATACCCAACAACTACTTACTCCTTTCCCTCAACATGAATCCTGACTCTTTAGTTGAGATGCAGCCCTTTGACTTTTAGTCTTCCAACATAGTAGTGTATTAAAGCATTTTCCATAAGACATATGTGTGTGGACATGTTGAATGAACATAGATGAAAATAGTCAAACTTGCTTTTTCTTGTCTGAGGTTAACAGCCAAAGGAGGTCTATATAAGCACACACTCAGCATGTGCCATGCCAGAACTGATGAGGGTGCTAGGAGGGAGGAAATTGAGGGCAGGAAGGGCAATAGATGGCATCGGGTTTCTCTTGTAGAATGACATTTAAGGAGAGATGAAGGATGAAAAGGGAGCAACATGACAACAGAGTGGGGGGGGGAGACATATAATTAGAGCTAGCACTAAGACAGGAGCACAGAACCAGAAGAAAGGAGCGGAAGGAAGCATAATAGGGTAGGGTGGGACTTAATGGGAGAAGCTGGAGCCAGATCTCAGACTCTAGCATGCCACAGGGATATTGGCGTTCTGAGCCCTAAAGAAGTTTATATGGCCCTTGGCCAGTAACAACCATCTTCATACCAATTCATACCACACCAAAAAACCCTCTTATGCTTATATGGATGCTTCCCACTCCAGACTATAAGCTGTTTAGGTACCTAGGCCAGTGCCAATGAGAAGAATACATTTAGTAAATGGAATGAGTAAACTAATGAGTGAATCGCATCTGTAACATTATAACGTTTTGCAGAAAATTTATTGAACAATAAACATACAAAGGCTGATGTAAAGAATCCAGTGCCTTTGTTCTTGGCTCAGAATAAAATCAATCCAAAGTAGTTATATGTATTAAAATGTAGGTCTGCACTATCTATTAAAAACAATTGTCACCTTTAGTAGATTGGAATTGGGTTCAGTGATTCACATGCAATCTAATTAGAAAAACAACTAACATGAAGTAGTTACTGTTAATTCCCACTTAGTAAAAAAATGAAAAATAAACATAAGCCAGAGTAAATAAATCATGTATCATAATAAAAATTATACCTAGAGTTTCAAGATTGGAATCCAACTCTTCTGCTTGAAGTCTACACCTAGGGCAACTTTATAAATATCCTCCACATAATTATCCTGTTTGAAAGTTTTAAAATTCAACACCCAAATATAAAATTAACAGTCATTCAAGAAAGATGTGTGATAGTAAACACCAAAGTAGAAGCATTGACTTTTTAAAAAAATTTTATTAATTTATTCTTATTACATCTCAATGGTTATCCCATCCCTTGTATATTCCCATTTCTCCCTCCCTCCCATTTTCCCCTTACTTCCCTCCCCTATGACTGTGACTGAGGGGGACTTTTTCCCCCTGTATATGCTCATATGGTATCAAGTCTCTTCTTGGTAGCCTGCTATCCTTCCTCTGAGTGCCACCAGGTCTCCCCATTCAGGAAATGTGGTCAAATATGGGGCATCAGAGTTCATGTGAAAGTCAGACCCCACTCTCCACTCATGTGTGGAGAATGTCCTGCCCATTGGCTAGATCTGGGTAGGGGTTTGACGTTTACTGCCTGTATTGTTCTTGGCTGGTGCCATAGTTTGAGTGGGATCCCTGGGCCCAAATCTGCCTATCATAATGTTCTTCTTGTAGGTTTCTAGGACCCTCTGGATCTTGCTACTTTGCCATTGTCCCAGAAGCATTGACTTTTTAACATTAGTGAATTGCAATAATAAGCAAAGGTTGATTTAATGCTGTTAATAATGATCAGAGCACAGTAAAGAGGAAGGAAAGCCCTCAAATATATTAGGGTGATTTTTGAGGATGTGCTAATTTTAGTTTTCATTGTGTTGCTCGACCATTACAGAAGTATTAGCACAACTAAGAACCTGGAGGTAGTATAGAATCCTAGAAGCAGCAAACTAATAATAATGATGAACAAACCAATATTTGTGTTCTTCACACTTTTCCTGTTTACTAGTACAGACTGACTGGATAAGGGGCCACTTTCCCCTCCCTGTTGTCTAAGTGATTTCTACTCATTTTTTCAATACCCATGCAATTCTTCACTCTGAGGAACCTGGCCTTCTGGGATCCTACTGTAAAACCTTATTCTTCACCTTTATAGTATACATAACTCTTTATTTTTTTTTTTTACTTCAGTGTAGAAAGCAAATGTTATACTTGTTAAGCAGTTAATAAATAGTGCTTGAATCTTGGAATACATTAATTACTCTGCTGTGTTTTTACATATATTTAAAGCAAATGCTTCTATACAGAAGGAGAAACAAGTAGAAGCTTTGATGGCTGATTTGCACAGTTATGATCAGGACACTGATTGAATGATCAAGGCTTGTTCAAGAGTCCTGCTCTGTAGGTTGCTCAGTTCCCATGTTATGGATAGAGAAACGGTCAAAGAAGACCATTTCACTCATATTACTGGTGGAAACTGGCATTCCTGAGGGAGATAAGACACAATCTGAAAGCACAGAGCATTGTGGAGAGTGTTTTGTTAATATTGACAGGAGAGGCAGTTGGAGCTGAGTTTGAAACAAGAGCCTGAGGTAAGCCTCCCGCTACTGAGACAGCTGGCTACTCAGTGAGGAGCACAGAGGGCCAAGGAGCAAGGACCACTTCAGTTCAAGTGTCAGCTCTCCTCCGTGTGTGTGTGTGTGTGTGTGTGTGTGTGTGTGTGTGTGTGTGTGTGAGACCATGTGCAAACTATGAAGTCCTTGAAAGAGCCAATTCCCCCACCTTTAAGAAAGAAAGGACCAGAACAGTATTCACTTGACAGAGAATTAAGAGGATAGGATAAGGTGCCATCTATGTTCCCTTTGCACACAACCCCTGGGAGTTAGAGAACAAAAACATGAGCTGTTCTTCATCAATGTTTTCAAAGAAAAGTCAAGTCCCACATTTAATTAGAGTCTTGCCTCAGGACAGAGACAAATTGGGGTTTAATCAACATACAGTGATGATTGAGAAGGAGGGAGGCTGTCCGTGTGGAGGGGATACCTGCATGTGCCATGACCGTGAAGAAGGGAGCACTCCCTCTCCACAGCTGAGGACAGAGAAGAAGCAGCAGGCCTGCTTGGTGCTGGTCTGGGGTTTGGAGTGAACAGAACCCATAGAAAGATCCTTGGCTCAACGTCTGGAAGAAGTTTGGGTCTAAGGAGACAGCTGTGGAAACAGGGGCATACCACAGGCATATATGGTCAGAGGGACTACAGATTTTTAACATTGCTTCCTACTAGGCAGGGAAATATATATGCACATGCATCCTTGAATCTTCATTTTTTCAGTATATACTATATTTTCTCAGCATATAAGATGATTTTTTTTAAGCCGGAAAAATCCATGCCAAAGTCAGGGGTCATCTTATATGCTGGGTTCTTACCTGCAGCTTGCTTCCCCTTGCTTCTTATGTCTGGCACATATAGTGGGGGTGTGTGCCCCAGATGATTCCCCACTCTGTGCAGGAGTATGAATCAGGGAGGAGCAATCTGCACACATCTTCCTGTACCTTGAGGAAGAGAGTGTGGGCATGGATCGGTTACTCGGAGGGTTGCGCGGGTCTTCAGGTTGAGTGTGGAGCATGCCTCAAAGGGGCAGTGTAGGCTGGCACTGGCTGTCTGCTGGCATTTAATAAAGCACCTGGCTGGCTGTGCCCTGCCTGCAAATAGACACATACCCGAGTCTGCTGCACAGGGTGTGCATTGAAAGAAGGGATAGTCTTGTACGGTGAGTATATTACAAACTATATTTTAACTGGAAAAGTTGGGGGGGTTGTCTTATACTCCCAGCTGTCTTATATGCTGGGAATGCTGTATATACGCAGTCTTGAATATTTATTTTTTCAAGTTTGTAAAGTGAATACGAGACTCTTCACTATCCTTAAACATTTGAAGACTAAGGTTACATACACTAATTAGTGGATACTTGGCGAACATGTGTTTGCTCCTTTCATTTATCCGATTTTCCCCCTGCAATTAGAGCTGCTCAATAATGCAGTTAGAGTATTGATCCTCTTTCATAGTCCAAGACTCTGGAAGGGCACACTGGAAGGTGGGTGGTTAAACGATAGGGCCCTTTAATGCCAGCTTAAACATCCCTGGGCAGAATAGCTATGAGGATAATGTGGGAGATGACAGCACCAGGATTCAAGATGACCTTACCGGTTTGATTAGAGTGTTCACATTCAGACAGTGATGTGGAAATAAGGTAAACAATGAGATGCTTCTGACTTACAGTGCCGCAGTCCTTTTTGGGTAGAATTGGAGTGGAGAGCCCATTTGGAGATGGGTGCTGAGACCTTGTGGGTCAATAGCTTCATGTCTTATTCAATGTTTAAAACAGGTAATAATAAAATATATTTCTTACTAACATATATAGGTTACATGCATTTTTAGAAGTATGTGAGCTAGGCGGGTGATTTATAGCTACACCATGTCACATATAATTCACTAAAGGAGAATTTCTAATTCAGTACATATATAAACATTTCACATAGTCTAAAATAACTTAAATATCCTCGTGTATGGAATGCATATTTTGAACTATAAATACATATAATATATCTATACATAATCTTTTTCAGGAACTCTTATGCACAGTAGAATATGAGCACTAATAAACTATGTTCCCCATGAAAGTCTAATTTAAAACAATTAACATACTCTCTAATTACAAATGGAAAATTATCAAGTGTTCTCCTAGGCTTTAGTATTTACTTGTTTTTAAAAAGAGTCCTTTATGCTTCTTCACCAATAGACTGATTAATGGTATAATATATATTGATCTTAATTAAGAAATTGTAATAAAAGATATGTTCATTAAAGAGTGCGATGGCTTGTATATCATGATGTAAAGAAAGATTTGGCAGAGTATAGACTGGGGGCCAAATACACATAACAGGAAATAATACATCATTAAGGGATAAAAAAAAGAAAAGAAAAGGAGGAGGTGGAAGAAGAGAAATGCCAGCAGTAATATATTAAGATGTATGTGCTGTGTAAAGTCTGGAATATATACTCTTTGGTTTTTACAGAAAAGGTTTGGAAATAGACATATGCCACTGTTGTATCTCTGGTTTATGTCTACCCTCCTATATACATTACAAGCCTCTTTAGCTCCTAGGTCTATAGTATATGCCTTCCTCTTGAAATATGAGCTAACCGGCAGTTCTCTCCTGGCAGGACACTGCACACTCCTTGGAGGCTTGGCAGGAGCTAGTTCAGCCAAATATATCAACCTTTGACTCTCGGAATCCTTCAGTATCCTTTTGAGTTTTCCTCCTTCTGGTTGTTCAAAAGTGCACACAACTAGGGTCTTTGTTTTTAAACTGGCTGCACCTAAGGGATGCTGGCAGCCTCAGATCTCACCTTCTAGAGTGCGCTCAACGTGAGCTGCTTGAACACAGCAAACTAACATCTCTACTTGTCTCTTTAGCACTAATCACTGAACCTGGCAGAACTGTCACACAGGAGGGAGTAGAGCATTCTGGGAAAGCCTCCTAACTAAAAGGGGGAAAATGAGAATCAGAAGGGGAAGATGGAGCTGAAGGGAGTTTGTCCATGTTCCCATAGGGATCCTGGAACATACAAAGGAATGGGCTTCTGTCAGCAGGAAGACCTGAATCCAATGCTAGTAACACATCTTCACTTCTCTCTTAGAACTCAAGCCAAAGGATTCACCACCAGGGCCGTTTTTACATCTCCATCATGAAGAGAGATACATACACCTAAGAAGGATGCTGGAAGGATGAAGACCAGGAGCCATCAGAATACAATGTCTTGCACGTAGTAGGTGATCACCATCTCTTAGCCTCCTCCAGATTCCTCACATTGTCAAACTCCAACCCCTACTAGTGCCACATTTCTCAATGTTTATGAAAGCCAGAAAAAAATTAATAAAGTGAGATAACAAAACCAAGTGTGTTTCCCACCAAACTGCTATCCATATTCCATCAGTTTCTCCTGACTTAATACACTACCCCAGGAAGAAAGATGTGAGGGGTCTGTCAACAAAGGCAGGCTATGCATTCAGAGAAGACAGTTCAGAGTCATTTTGTCAGCAAAATTGTCACATTATAGTCCCAAACAACACTTCATCTCCTTGTCAGTAGTCCTGAAAGGGCAGATTACTTTTTCCTTAATCTCTGCACATCCAATTAACGGATACTTACAAGCCAGGCAGGTGTAAAGCGCAAGGCCGAACTTGTTCACATTGGCAGTTATCAATGGGAATGCAAAGTCTCGGCACCATTGTTGCCCTAGTATTATTATTATCCTGCAGAGGCAGGACAGACTCTAACTTGGCAGCTTGACATCATCGCCTGGGATAAAGTTGCCTTTTCTCTTCCTACTTTTTCTGGCTACAGTTTGTGTTAGTTGTAGCAGGCCCCTGGAAGAATATGTGTCGTGCTGTCTGTTTTGCAGTAGAGAATCTGCCTGTGATTCAGTGATAATTGTATTTGTTTGGTGAGTATATACTGAACACTTTCTGCATGCCACACACAAGGCGCAACACAGAGTCCGACACAACATATGTCATTCTTAATATCTAAAGGTAAGGATATTTTTCTGGTCTCTTCCCCCTTTCACCCCTTTCTCTTTTTTCCCTTCTTTCTGCTATCTGTTCCTTCAGTAAACATATTAGCTACACTCAGTGTATCATTTCCTCTCATGCAGCTGCTTCAGAGAGAATAAGAGTGATCTTTGTAGTGTGGTTATCCTGTATTATGTGTCTAATATCCGCTTATAAATGAGTATATGCCATGAGTGTCTTTCTGGGTCTGGGTTATCTCACTTAAGATGAGTGTTTCTAGTGGCATCCATTTGCCTGCAAACTTCAAGGTTTCTCTGTTTTTAATAGCTGAGTATTATTCCAGCTTTATCCGTTCTTAGGTTGAGGTACACCTAGGTTGTTTCAAGATTCTGGCTATCATGAATAAAGCAGCTATGAACATAGTCGAGCAGATGTCCTTGCTGTGTGGTGGAGCATCTTCCAACTATATGTCCAGAAGTGATATAGCTGGGTCTTGAGGTAGAACTATTCCCAATTTTCTGAGGACTAGAAAAGGGTAGGGGGGAGAGTGGGACTGAGAGTTGAGGAGGTGGGGGTCACAATCAGGATGTAAAATAAACAAAAATTTTAAAAATCAAATCAAAATAAACCATTTAAAAAAGAGTGATCATTGGCCCATGAGAAATTCTCAGTCATACAAATAAGTTGAAAGAGAATAAGAACCATTGATAAAAGCAAATGCATCAACCAAAAAGATTAAAAGTAATATGTGGACATTGTGAGACCAAAGTAGAAAAATTCTCCACAGATTTTAAAAGGGGGAAACACAGCATTAGAAAGTGCAATATGTTTTTATGTTATAATTTCTATTCGCTTGTTTCATTTATGTATATATACCCACTCATAAGTGACTGTGTAGTGTAAATAGATGTGGGTTTGGAAAGAAGAATGTGGTAAGAACTGGAGAGTGGAGAGAAAGGAAGGAATGGAGAGAGTAGAGCAGGAATTACTATTTACTGAGCTCTGACCACACACCAGACATTGTGTTGGATTTCATCCCATCTTCTTGGCACTAAGAGACATGGGGTTCCCTTGTTGTTTTGTTCCTCCACTGCTTCCTTCCCCTCCCATTGTTGTTACTTCTACTTCATTGATCACCAGTTTAGATGACATATTCCCCAAGAAAGCCTAGTCACATGAAGTAGTAATGCCAATATTCAACCATAAGTCAGAACTCAATCCCTGTGCTCATATCACCATATCATGAGGAAAGAAAAATAAGAATGTATGCAACACAGGCAGACATGCATCGGAGAGGTTACACTGGAAATGAGACATTGGTTGCCAGTGTCTCTTGGAAGCCTGGCTTCATCTAAAGGCCTGGACTGTGGAATATTTAACTGTTAAGATACCAAAGACTCTAATCACAAAAGCTATTGACTGACTCTTGTTTTATTCATTAAAAAAATACCTACTGAAAGTGCCAGCAAATGGTTGGAACTAGAAAGGATCATCCTGAGTGAGGAGGTAACCCACACCCAAAAAGACAAACATGATATTTACTCACTTGTAAGTGTACATTAGCTATAAAGTAAAGGACAGCTATGCTACCTTTACAGAGTCCCCCCAAAAAAGCTAAAGAACAAAGAGGGCTCAATGGGGGACTCTTGAGTATCATTGAGAAGAGTAACTAGGAAAATTTTCCAGTGGAAGGACTGGAATACCAAACCAGGCTCAAAACCTTTGACCTACAATTTGTGCTACCTACAAGATTTGCAGGAGTAAAGATGGAACAGAAATCAATGGAATTGTCAACCAATTATTGATCCATCTTGAGACCGATGCCATGAGAGTGAGCCCATCCCTGACACTATTAATGATGTTCTGCTATACTTAGACACGGGAGGCTAGCATAAATGTCATCAGAGGGCCTCCAGCCAGCAACTGATGGAAACTGATGTAGAGACCAACAGTCGAACGTTAGATGGAGCTTGGAGAATCCTGTGGAAGAAGGGGAGGAAGGACTGAAGGGATACCACAAGAAAACCTACAGAATCAACTAAATTGAGCCCATGGGGGGGGGGAGGGTTTATAAAGACTGAACTGCCAAACACAGAACATGCATGGGACAGACCTAAGCCATCTTCACATATGTAACAATAGTGCAGCTGGGTTTTTATATGGAACTCCTAACAGGGGGACCAAGGGCTGTCTCTGACTCTGTTTCCTGCCTTTGGCACTCTTTCCACTAACTGGGGTGGTTATCCAGCCTCAATAGGAGAAGATGAACCTAGTCCTAACTGCAATTTGATATGCCAAGGCTTGTTGATATCTATGTAGGCTTCCCCCTTTCTGAAGAGGAATGGAATAGGAGTGGATGGGGTGGGGAAGGGGGAGGCCTGGGAAGAGAGAAGGAAAAGAAAACTACAATTGGGATATAAAGTAAATAAATTAAATAATTAAAATACAATGTAAAAATAATAAAGTAAAAATTAAATATCAAAAAGAAACTCATCCCACAAAAGATGAGAATCGGGGCTTAGGGAGAAGACTAATAGTTGGAGACTTGTATTAGAACACTCTTGAACCTATAACACTGCAGAAGTGGACAGAGCTCTCCCTTTATGGGCAAGGAAGCTGGCCTTGCAGATAAACAACTTATCTAAATGCTTATGTTTCCTACTCCATTAAGGCTGCCAGTCATTTTTCATTTCCTTTGCAGTATCAGGGAGAAATCTACTTGTAAATTTTAATTTATGAAAATGTGGCTGTGCATTATTAGTCATGAAGCTTAAGCCCAGAGTTACTGTTCCATAACCTTCCTGCTCACAATGGGGGCCATACGCTGGGAGGATGTGTGTCACTTGGGAGCTGGAGAGAAATGCAGATGCTCTGGGCCTTCAGTAAAACAAGAGAGTCAGGGGATGAATGTTCACGCTAAAGTTGAAGAAGCCCTGATAGCTAATATCAATGATAGAAAGAAGATGGCCTTTGAAGCTAAATCCAAATAGATTTAAATCTCAGTAGAAATATGTGAACTATGACCTTGGTTTGGACTGTTCATTAAAAAGGGCAAAATCAGGCCCAGGCCTCTGAAGTCATCGAAAAAGCCGCATGGCCGATGTGTGAAGAGGAGCTGTGATGGACTCTGTGCAGGATGAATTAACCTACCTTTACTTCTGCTCAGAGGCAGACTGTTAGTGGCTAATACCAAACCGGAAGAACACTGGTTGCTTCTTCTACAGGGTTAGATTTGAACGCGATATGTACAAATGGAAGTACTGGATGACTGAGTCAGCTCCAAACCTTCAAATACACATCATTTCATGGGGCACTTCAAGGATATTTGATATATAAAACAAAACAATAATCCCAGGGATTATTACTACATGTTATTTACTAACATCCTTGTCCATTTTATAGAACATAGAAGTTCAAGTTCAGATGAGGAAAGAATGTGCAAGAATGAGAGTAATGCACTGTAAAGTGTCAGAGTGTGTGGCTCAGAGTAGGGACTGAACAAATAGCAGCCACTGGCTCCATTCTCAAACCCAAGTCTTTCGTCCCCTAAGCATACTTTAGTTTTCTTCAGGAAACTTTCAAGTCTTTGCTTTCTTTCTTTCTTTTTTAATATTTATTTATTGTGTGTGTACAGTATTCTGTTTGCATGTGTGCCTACATGCCAGAAGAGGGCACCAGATCTCATTATAGATGGTTGTGAGCCACCATGTGGTTGCTGGGAATTGAACTCAGGATCTTTGGAAGAGCAGACAGTGCTCTTAACCCCTGAGCCATCTCTCCAGCCCCTTTTTCATCCTCTTGGGAGTTCACAGGCAAGGACTGAGAACAAGCCCAGGAAGCATGGTGAAGAGAAGATGTGTGCCATCACCACCAGGATTTCCCTTCACTGGGGTCTGTCATGGAGTGTCCAGGGCCATCGCCCCTACCTCACAATGCTAAGAGACATAGCGTTGTGCTACCTCTGTGGTGGCTGGCACTGCCAAATTTTCCTTATGTGCTTAGCTGTGTCATCATGGAGGATGCTGTGCCTCCAGAGAACCTGAGCAAAATCCCCCATCCCCCATTCTTCATTTCTCACTGCTAATTACAGAAATTTTGGTTTTTTTTTTTTTCCTCAAAGAAAATAGCATAGACCACCACAGGTTACAGATGACTGACATTGCCTTTGATAACTTCATAACTCAAGCGTGAAATGGGAAGAACTCCCAGTGCGAGGAATGAGTGTGTTAGAAGACCATGTAGTACAACGAGAGACTGGACTTAGAAATCAAACAAAACAAGTATGAACTCTGGAATAATGTCAACACTGCTCCACATACGCCAATGAGACATCACACATCAGACAGTGTGTTGGGGAACCCATTACATGTCTGCATGACACTGTCTCATGAAAGTCCCAAAATGCTCTGCTGTTATTCCTCTTCTACATCTGCTGAGACATGACCAAGAGGTTTAGAAACCTGCTGTAGTCACTCGGTTGAAAAACTGTTTTGATCTCTTTCTATAATTGTCATTAGTTTTCAGGGCTTCTTGAATTTTATCACGTACACCAATCACCCGACGCTCTTGTACCAGTGTAGATCCTGACTGCGTATCTGCATGTCTGAGCAGCTCCTGAGCGATCCATAGCATCTCAGTTTATGGAGCGCATTTTGAGCATCTCTAGAGTTGTGGCCAGAGCTGCTCACTTGATTATTACATTAAGTGGTTCCTACATGACCTCAGCAACTTAAGCCAGTTATTGAACTCCTCACAGGCATCGTCTCCCAAGTTTGATAAATGAAAGATTATTCACACAAAAATCAATAACTAATGCACAGAAAGGTGCCAGGAGAGTGCACACAACAGAGACTGAATGCATAAGAAGTTTCCTTTGCTTTAACACTCCAGAAGCCATAGAAGGAAAACATCAGCTTTGGAAGAGCTGAGGTCATTTTAGTTACAGACAATATTATTTTCCCTGGAGGTATCAGTGTCATATTAGTTTCCCAGACTAAATTTGTAGGTGATTTTGATGGCTACATGGGACATGAGAACTGCTACTGAATATGCACAACTTCCTTCTTCCACCTCCATCCACTCCCCCTCCGCTTTCTCTCTTTCTTTTGAATTAATAATAGTGTAGTGTTTGAAAGGTTCCGCTGCTACATGCCTATTAAATGACACCAGATCACCACTAAGAGGCTTTGCAAAGCAACACTAATTTGGAGTGACCCTCTTTATTCTTGGCTCTAAACATGAGTAATCTGTAGCAAAGTTTATATATATATATATATATATATATATATATATATATATATATATATAT
>OU015752.1:111668146-111680584 GCA_907169655.1 Acomys percivali | reverse complement strand
CTCTCTCTCTCTCTCTCTCTCTCTCTCTCTCTCTCTCTCTCTCTCTCGCTAAGGGTGAGCTGTGCATGGGAGCATGCTTTTCTCCTTTAGGATGCTTGAAGAAACTACTCCTCACTTTAGGTACCATTGCTAATCAAGCCGTCTTAGATCCATAAGAGAGGGACTATACTGAAGAAGCTATGATGATGACATGTAACTGAAGGGAGAATGTATGCATATGGTTGTGTAGTTTAAATTCTGATTTCCTGTCTAAATGTTGTGTAAGATCCGCCCCTCAATTCCCCCCCCCCCCCCCCCGTTGTGTCAATAAAGCATTGTCCAGCCAATTGATGAGCAGGGAGAGAATAGGGGAGAGGTCCAAGGAGGATCAGCAGGAAGGAGCTGGAGCCCAAAGCTACAAGGTACAAGTATCTCTGGGATGCTTGCTGGAAGTAAGACAAAATAACATACAGGGTTAAGAACAGACTTAACCTGCTCAGCTTGTGTTGTGAAGCCTTATAATATAAAATAGGCTCACTTATTTGTGTGATAGGCAGGTTAAATAATAAGCTAAGGGAAGCAATCATAGTTTTATAAAATACCTGTAACAGTTGTCTTCAGAGAAGCCGAAGTTATCTTGATAAAGAGATGTTGAGCAATTTATGCTTTAAATGCTTCCTACTGAAATTCTCATCAGTGATCAGAAGGCTGGACATTTCACTAATATTTAATGACAGTGTGTTCCTCCTACACACACACACACACACACACACACACACACACACACACACACAATCTTTCTCTCATACAGAAATAATAATGCACAGATTAACATAAATGTATATCATAAAGTAATAGGTGTTTATGAACACACCCCATTTAAAAAATAGAAACCTTGATGTGTGTATATGTTAAACTCCACTCAAGTCACTCATAGCATTCTTACAACACCACACTTACAGGTGAAGAGTTCTCCCAGTTTTCTAAATCATTTGGGTGTGCAAACAAGTGAGTCAATGTGTCTAATCTGTTTCTTCAGCCTTTTCTTTGGCTCTTTTCCTTCTGCATGTTTGTATTGTCTTACTCTGATGTGGTATTTTAATTTTATGTTATTGCATTATATTTCGTTTAATTTTATTACACGTTAGAAACCTGTTTGTTTTCTTTTATAGTTTTATCATTTTATTTCATTATAATTTATTTACATCCTGGAAGTAATCCCCTCCCTTTTATCTTCCTGTTCTCACCCTCCGCCCCTCTTCTGCCCTATTCCCTTGTCCTAGACCCCTGACAGGTCCTTCTGCCCCACCATCTGACCACAGCCTGTGAGTTATCATCTGGAGAGCCTGCATCCCCTTCCAGGGGTAGTTCAATATATGGAAATCCATCAATGCAATCCATCATATAAACAAACTGAAAGGAAAAAAAAAAAAAACATGATCACCTCCTTAGATGCCAAAAAAAGCATTTGACAAAATCCAGTACCCGTTCATGTTAAAAGTCTTGAGAGAGCAGGGATAAACATAGTAAAGGCAATATACAGCAAGCCTATAACCAACATCAAACTAAATGAAGAGAAACTTAAATCAATTCCACTGAAATCAGGGACACGACGAGGCTGTTCACTTTCCATAGCTCTTCAATATCGTACTTGAAGTCCTAGCTATAGCAATACAACAGTTAAAGGAGATCAGGGTGATACAAATAGGAAGAAGGCCTGTTTGTTTTCTAAGACGAGGTGTAGAGTTAGATGAGAGGGGTGGTGGGGAGAAACCTGGAGAGGCAGAAGGAATAAAAATGGCATCAGGATATATTATGTGATAAAAAATATTTTCAATAAAAGGGGAAAAAGAAGACACTAAAATCTCTGATATATCCAGTTTCACACAAAAATAAATCACTAATGGAACTAAAGACATAGATTAACATAAACCCTTTAGAAGATTTCAATATTCCATTTTCTCCAGCTGACAGGTTATCAAAGAAATTTCTTTTGCAACACACAGAGGCCCACAAGTGGTCAAAATGCAGGGAACAAATGATCATGATGGAGTACCCAGGCCCAACTGATGGCATCTATAACATGGAGCAGAAACATTCTCAGACCCAGAGGACAAGGGAAGTCAGCTGTAAGAGTGCATCTCTAGGAATGAGAGGGGAGTTTTACCAACATGTCTCCCCAGTATGGCAGCTTAGGCAAGGCCTGAGAAAATATAACATCAAAATATGTGGTAATGTGGAAGGGGAAATTATTCATTGGACCCCACCCATAGATGAAGAACTACAGGTTTATAAGGAAAGTTGAGAACAGGAAAAATAACCTTCCCAGCGATGAGCACACTCATTGATTACTCAGATATCAAGTAGTCATCTCTAAAATTATATACCTCTATGTAACACTAAACAAACTGAGCAGGATGTGTGTGTGTGTGTGTGCATGTGTGTGTGTGTGTGTGTGTGTGTGTGTGTGTGTGTGTATGAATAACAATGAAAGAAAAAGTCATGGATTTGAGAAAGTGCAAGGGGGTGATGTGAGGGATTAGAGCAAGGAAAGAGAAGTGGAAATTATGTAGCTATTATTTAATTAAAAATTTAAAAAATCAAAGTATATGCTATCATATGGGTAAGTATCTGTTATTTATCTATCCTGTATAAAAATATAGTGTAATGAAAACATTCATTGTGTTTTTGAGGTATTTTATTTTATTGCAGTAGCTGTGAATGACTTGTTTTGTCTGCTGGATAATTTCTCATTGTGTGAAGAAAATACCATTTATAAGGTGATTCTTTTGTTGTTAGATAGATAAGTTGTTTTGCCTTGCTGTTGTTATTGACAAGATTATTTACACTTTCTTTGTGGTACATGTGTTTTGGTAGCTCCTGGCAAAGATACATCCTTAGAATCAGGTTGCTGGATTTTACAGAATGCCAAATTCCATTATGAAGTGCTGTCAAGTTGTGCTGCAAATGGTATGCCCATGTACAGCAGCATGTGTATGGGTCATGTTGAGTTCTACCCACTCTGATCTGTGCTATACAAGAGCTATGAATTGCTGCTGATATTTTATATATCAGGCAGCACCTGTGCATGCTCTTCACTGACACTCTCCTGCTTACTAACATTTTTAGAACATATTTTCAAATATTATTTTTATGGTTTTTAATTTGTGTGTGTGCACATGAGGGTCATAGCTCACAGAGGACAGAGGGCTCAGATTAATGTGAGCTAGATTTACAAGAAGTTGTGAGCTGCCTAAAATGGGGTCTAGAAACTGAACTTGGGTCATTCGCAAGAGCAGCATATGTTGTTAACTTCTGAGGCATCTCCCCAGCCCCCTGAACACATTTCTTGTAGTTCTGGTTTAAGAAAAACATGAATTTTATCTTCTCAAAATTTAAAATGTATTGCCATAAGCAGGTCTCTAGAATGTTCCTAGTTTATACAACTGAGACTGTAAGTATCTAACAACCCCACCCGACTCTACATGTTGGACATATGGATTGATATTTTTTTTTCTTTCCTCTCTGGGGAGAAGCTTAGCACTGGAAGTTTACTCCTAATGGTGCCATGCTGAACTGAGGGAAACAACTATGGTGATTGACTGACACAGTGTTCTGACTGTATTAATGATGCTGGCTGCTGTTTATCCAGGAGGGTCTTGTTTCCTATGTTTCTCATGTAGTAAATGGTCCAGGTAGTTATGGTTGAATCAATTTTCCCAAGGGCGCAAGAGGGTTTGGATTTTCCTAGTCGTTTGCCTTCCCGCAATGCAAGATGTGACGTGTATTTCAATCCGCTTATGCAGCTTTTATATTCATGCTTGTACATGTTGCTTATTTATTCATTCACTAATTTATTTTTTCAATTGACTTAGGATTTTGAAAAGTCAATTTTCTCAGTTATTAAATTCACAAAAGCTTCCCTCCCCCACCCCGCTTCAAGGGTTGTTTAGGAGTGAAATGTATCTCCTGAGTATGAATTCTTGGGCAAGTTAGTAATTACCAGGGTCCAAACAATACAACAACAACTACAACAAAAAGGGTAACAAGCAAAACCGTAAAATTCAAATCAGCTGGCACTTCCACACTGATGCCCATCATGTACGCCTGAAGTAAAAGTAGAAACTTATGTGTGTGTGTGTGTGTGTATATATATATTTTTTTCTCCCACTTGGACCCTTGGGAGAATTGTTTCAACCACACTCCCTGGGATATTTACTATATGATAAATACAGGAAACAAGATTCTCCTAGATAAGCAGCAGGCAGCATCATTTAATACAGTTGGAAAACTTGTTGTCAATCACCGTAATCTGTTCAGGTTGTCATACATACGTAATGGCACACATTTACCCATACACATGCACACATACACACACATGTACATGTATACACATGTACACATTCACGTACAAAACTGAGTTTACCGTGAAGATTATGAGGAATGAAGACTTAACTGCAGTGCTGGAGTGATCATCACGGGAGGGCTATTAAAGATTCATTCCAAACTCATTCACATGTGTTTCTCCCTATGTAAAATCAATCAATAGGAGCTGTTTTCATAAATTTATATGATCGATGGATATGTTTTTCAATCTGATTTGTGGAGCTGAAAAACTCGTGAGTGGATCTATAAAATGTAGACGAAGTCCTGAGTGAATGTGCTTTGTTGACATGGCCGTGATCATGTAAAGGATGCAGTGTCTCAGGCCCATGGGAATGTCACATCTTTCCCTATATGGGTCACATTTGGAACTGGTAGAGCCTTTTTCTGGTAAGAGTGAATGCTGACAGTGTGTGTGAGTGTGAATATTTATGAATGACTGAGCACAGCAACTGATGCTCATCCTCCTGGATGCTGACAACCTGAGACTGCTCACATACAGACACCTCCTGCTGAAGCTAACTCCTCCCATCCCATCCTCTGCTATGCGTAATAAATGTACTGAAGTCCAGGGTTGCTTAGTTGTAGGTATCTTCCACCAGAGAAAGCAGAGCTTACCTGATGCCAGCTTTTCTGTAACATGTCTATGACTGTCTTTTCTTCATTCATGTGTTTCTCCCTATGTAAAATCAATCAATAGGAGCTGTTTTCATAAATTTATATGATCGATGGATATGTTTTTCATCTGATTTGTGGAGCTGAAAAACTCGTGAGTGGATCTCCCTGACCCTGTCAGGTTTCTAGGACGAGGCTATGCAGGACATGATAACCTGACACTAAAATAATTAGCACCGTGCAGAATTATTTGTGGATAGGAGGCCTCCCATAAATGTTAGCTGAATTAACAAGGATGGTACGTAAGGATGTCACTCAGCTATTCACTGTCTTCCTCACGCATCCTTGTCTCAGTCAAGTGCTGGTTTCTGAATGCCTCATAATTGCAAGGCGTCCTGTTGGCTTCTTGCTGGGAAGCAAAGTCTCGAAGGCATGAGTCTAGCTTTCTAATTAACAAGAAAGCAAGTGTCTAGTTAATTAAAGAGTATAAGATCCGTGTCAAACAAAAAGTCATCCAAAGTAGAAGTTAGTGTCACGGCAAAAGTCAAATCAAGAGCATTAGGAGTCCAGAGGAAGTGGGTTGTTTCTAGCTGGTAGAACTGGCAATGTCTCCTACAGGAGACCTTGACAGGACGTTTTAGTGACCAGAGGAAATCTTTACATAATGAGGAATGGAGACAGAGGTGGAGGCTCAGCATTCTTGCCTGGGGACATGAACTCTGATGCCCCATATTTGACCACCTCTCCATGGTGGGGAGGCCTGGTAGCACCCAAGGAAAGAATAAGGAGGCTACCAAGATGAGACTTGATAGCCTATGACCATATAGTGGGGGAGGAGGTCCCTCTAGGTCATAAACCTAGGGGAAGGGAAAAGGGTGAAAGCAGGAGGGAGGGAGGAACGGGAAGATACAAGTGATTGGATAACAATTGAGATGTATTCTGAATAAATTAACAAAATTAAATTAAGCAAACAAACAAGCAAAAAGATTGGCTGTGCTGCTGTCCCCATTCATTAATTTACTCATTGTGTAACTGTTTTCAAAGGGACTACCATATTTCCCATCATATAAGATGACTTTTTAGGCCCCCCCCAAAATTATCCATGCCAAAGTTGGAGGACTTACCTGCAGCTTGCGTCCCCTTGCTTCATATATCCCGCACATACAGTTGGGGGTGCCGCGGCCTATTCCCCTGTTCTCTGCAGGGAGTATGGAACAGGGAGGAGCAAGCTGCACACATCTTCCTGTACCTCCAGGAGGAGAACGTGAGTGTGGATTGGCTCTCCACCAGAACCACTCATTCGACTTGGAGAGCTATGGTCTTCTGCATCTTCAGGTTGAGTGTGGAGCACACCTTAAAGGAGCAGTGTAGGCTGGCACTGGCTGTCTGAGGACATTTAATAAAGTGCCTGGCTGCCTGTGCCCTGCCTGCAAATAGACACAAGCCCGAGTCTGCTGCAAAGGGTGTGCACTGGAAGAAGAGTAGTCTTATACAGCGAGTATATTCCAAACTCTATATTTTAACTGGAAAAGTTGAGGGTCGTCTTATATGCCCAGTCACCTTATACCCTGGAAAATATGGCACTTTGTGCTTATAGCCATCCCTGGCTTGAGGGTATGTTTTTTTTTTCCTCAACAGCAGTTCAGAATCTAAAGTCAGGAAGGTACAAATTGTTTGTATGACCAAGGCATGTAGAGAATCTTGGAGGAGGTGAAGGAGGGGGTGGGAAACTAGCCATTCATTATCAAAAGACATCCTCTGCCACTATTAGGCCTTCACTCTCAGACTCCAAGGAACATTTGCTGCATATCAGTATGGGCTTTTCAAACAGGTCCTCAGCTGTTGATAGAAACCTTTGCCTTCTCTTTAAACAAACTTCTTCAGTTGTTTCTCTACCTTATTTGAGCCAGAGTCTCTCCCTGAATCTGGTGCTCACCATGTTGAGTATGGGTGGGCAGTAAGTCCCCAAGATCTCCTTATCTCTGCTCTCCAGCACTACAGATAGAAGTGCCCTGTGCCATGTCTCACTTTATTGTTATTTTATTTGTTTATTTATTTATTTATTTAGTCATTTTTGTTAGCATGGGTGCTAGAATTCCAAACATAGAAGAACTTCATGATATCAAGACAAGCACTTTATAGACTGAACTATCTCCCCCACCTCAAAGTACTTTTTTTCTTTCTCTTATTTTCCACATGAGCTTCGTCGTTTCTTTCTTTCTTTGCATTCTTTTTATTTATTTATAATGCATTCATATTACATCCCAATTGTTATCCCCTCACTCTTATCTTCCCCCTCCCTCCCTCCCTCCCTCCCTCCCTCCCTCCCTCCCTCCCTTCCTCTTCTGCCCTATTCCCCGCCCCTAGACCTCTGAAGATCACTGCCTGATCACAGCCTATCAGGTCTCATCCCTCCGAAATAGCCTGCTTCCCCTTCCTCTGAATGCCACCAGCCCTCCCCACCAAGGGAAAGGGTCAAATAGGGGGCACCAAAGTTCATGTCAGAGGCTGTCCCTGCTCTCGCCACAACCATGGAGAATGAGCTGTCTATTGGCTAGATCTGAACAGGTGGTCTAAGTTCACTGTGTGCATTGTCCTTGGTGGGTGCATCAAATAATTATTCTTTGGGAATTTCATACAGTATATCTTTATCATATTCTTTCCCATCTTCCAATGTCTCCCAGATCCCCCCTCTCTCCCTCCCTACCCAACTTTATCTTCTTTCTCTCTCTTAAAAACAAAACAAAACAAAACAAAAGCCATTACCAAGAATGAAGTTAGAAATATGTTTTCCAGCTACTCCTAAGAATAAGGTATCGGTACAAATGAACTCACAAGGACTGTGATGGCATGCACAAGAGAGTAAGAACAGACAAGCTCAAGTCAGAGGGAAATCCCAGCACAGAGAAGGAGGAGGGAAAAATGGACTTAGCTAGGGTTGTCAATGCTGTGACAAAGCACCATGACCAAAGCAACTGTGAAGGAAAGTGTTTGTTTTGTCTTGTTTTTTGGCTTACACTTCTACATCATAGTCCATCACGGAAGGAAGTTAGGACAGAAACTAGAGCAGGGCAGGTGCAGGAGCTCTTGCAGAGGGGTGCTGCTTCCTGGCTTGCTCTTCATGGCTTGCTCATCCTGCGTTTTTATAGAACCAGGACTGCCATCCCTCAATGGGCTGGGCTCTTCCACATTAATCATCAAATAAGAAAACGCTTGCCTACAGACTTGCCTAGAGCCTGATCTTATAGAGGCATTTTTTATTTTAAATTGAGGCTCTCTTTTCTCTGGTGACTGTAGATTGTTTCACATTGACATAAAACTAGCCAGTACTGAAGTAGACACAAAGTTATACCCCTAGCAAAGCAACTATTTACAAATGACAGCTGTTGGGAGGGGGAAACTTAGTTTTGAATGGAGTGACACTCAGGGGCAGGCCCCAATCTCTCTTTTTAAAGCCACTGTATTATTTAAAAACAAAGGCGGGAACCTGGAAGAACAGCAGCTTCCTTTCTCCATATAATGCCTCTAAATTTTATGTCCTTCATCTTTTTACTATAATATATTTTGTAATTAAAATATTATTATGTCATTTCCTCCTCTTCTTCTTTCTTCTTTCAATCCCTGGCGTGCCATTATCCCTTTCTCAAAACAATATTATTGTTCATTATTGCTGATATATATTTAAGCATATATTTGCATATGCATGCATGCATAATTACAAAGTCACAACTCCCTGAGGCTGTTTCTGTTGATGGTTTGTACATGATTTGTACAAGCCTGACCACTTTTGTTGGATAGCCAGTGAGGAAACTTGTCTCTAGGAGAGGCTAATTCTCCCTTTCTTAGGAGCCATTGGTTATCTGTAGTTTCTTGTCTAGGAGTGAGAAGCTTTGAGATTTCTCCATCCTATATTAGCATGTCTATTGATAATGCCATTGTTCAGGTTTTGCTCAGGCAGCCATTTTTAGGAGATGCAGCCTCTCAGCAGCCTTCCTAGTCTTCTGGTCCTAGGATCTTACCACATCTTCTGTGATGTTCCCCTAGCCTTAGCTGCAGGAATCCTCTTAAAGAGGCACCCCCTTGGGACTGCGTTCTCCATTCATCTCTTTGTCTTTAATAATATGGAGAATAAAACTTTCCCTGCCTAGGCTATAATAAACATAAAATCAGAGTGGGTAAATATCTTTTAATTTAAAAAATACTGTATCCTACTAATTTTAAGTGATTGCTGATTTATCGCGTTTTTTGTAGTAAAGACAGGCAGAGTCTGATATTTTAAACTGAATGTTGAGCTTCAAAATGCTGCCAGTTGGCACTTTGATAACAAATTAGGGCCCCGAATGAAAGATAAATGGAAAACATTTACAAGCTACATGATCTGGAAAATGGGAAGAGAGCCGATTCTAACAAAGAAAGAGGAAAAAACAATTGAGTGCATAATTAGAAAACAGAAGTGCTGGCTTAACATTCTAAGCACACAGGCACGCTGCTGGGCTCACTGGAGGCTTCTGGTTCTTAAACAGCCACAGGAGACAGATGTGCAGGGGAAGGGTCAGCCTTCTAAGGAAGGCAGCAGAGCTACTGACTAGGAAAGACACAAACAATAGCAAAATTATTCATGGCTTTGCACCACAGATTCAGAGTCACAAATCCCAGATGCAAGATCAAACTGAGGATGGCAGAATGGACTCACTGGGAAGTAAAAAAAAAAGCTAACAATGTTTCAGTCAAAGCAAACCCCACAAGAAATCCAGGGCACCACTCCCATTGGGGATATTAACATACTCCTTCCTGGCTTTCCTGATGGCTCTTCCTCCTGAGCTGCCTTCTCTAAAGCATCCAGCTAAAGGGTGGGGGGGGGGGGGGAACCTGAACTAAACACTAAAGAATGTGTGAGCTTAGGCAGATTGCCTAGAGACAGCTCCCGGTTTGACTTACTTTAAAACAAAAGTATGGTGGCATGAAAGTAATACACACTGAACAAAGCCACACTTGAGGTTTGGGATGTTGATTTTTTTTTTTTTCTGGGGTAGTAGCTTGAGATGGGATTCACCCTTGTGGAGCTACGCAGCCTCAGAGAGCTGCAGCTCCCATCATCTCAAAGACCCACACTCTGCAGCTTTATCCTAGCTAGTTTGGGATGCTAAGAGGGCTAGCTGTACTAACAGCACTCTTGAATGATGACATTTGTGTCTTAAAGTGGGTTTCTTGGGATGCAACCCTTGGGTAAATCAGGCATGCACACTGCTCCAAGTGTTTGCCTCATTTGTAGTGATGACTCCAGCACTTTCCTTCTGATCTCTTGATACAGGTTTAAGGTTCAAATGGGGAAACAATTAAGTCATTTGTAAAAGTGTCAGTTCTGCTGTAAGATGATCTGAGTCCCATCCTTCTCTCTCTCTGTACATCAGCAGGCACCATTAGTCTCCGGCCTTAGTGTTTCAATCTGTAAATTGGAGACAACTAAAGGATCTTCCTAATTGAGTTGGTTCAAGTAACTTAGCATAGTTCTTACTGCCATTTGGTGATGGTGCTTGGAATTGAACCCCAGACTTTGAACACACCAGGTGAATGAAGTATTATGTCTGTTGAGTCATGGTCCAGCCCCATGTCTGGGCCTTTTAGACAAATGAGTATTTTAACTATTATTATCTGCATGTGAAATATCTTCCAGAATAATGTGGTGAAGATGAAAAGTTGTTCAGCTTGATCTTATTTTGCTATGTGTCTGTTTCACCAACAAAATACACCGAACTCCTGGGTATCACTAGGTGGTTCAGGGATCCAAAAAAAGGAGGCAGGGGGAGAATAGGTGTGGAATAGGAGAAGATGCAGATGTTATGTGAAGATGGCATTTGACTAAGAAAACTAAGTGACCCTTAGCTATCAAGCAGGGAATCATTGTAGAAAGAATAACACACTGACACACTGAGTTTCTCTCTGTCACACACATGTTGTGTGCATATACATAAATAAAGAGACCGAAAAACACAGAAAATAAAAATGATGTTAGATTATGGCATTAGGGTGCCTGTATTTGTGCTTTCTGCTGCAATCATCACTTAACCTCTCTGGGATTAACTCTTGAATAAAAGGGGAAGCTAATGTATATTTACTTCATGGGATGTTGTGAGTACTAAGTAAAATGACTGTGTAAAGCATTTGATGTTGATGGGTGTCATTCCTGACCTTTGATATAAACTGAGTAGTGTTCATGGCACTATGCAGGTAGATAGTTAATAGCCTCAGAAAAGCTACCTGGGGGGAGTAATGCTAAAGGATAGTAAGTGATTGCCTTGCAATCTGACAAATGTGCAGTAGAGCAAGGATTCTATCTACAACCTTTCTGGTTCCCAAGGCCTGTGCACTACTGTCTCCTAGATCAATTGCCAAGTGTGAATCCCATTTATCCCACTGCACAGCGTGTCACTTACTCTAAAACAGAAATTGTGCACATTAAAGAAGTGCAGCATTTTGCAGAAGTCCACATTGTTCGTTTTTTTTTTTTTTTTTTTAACTGACACTGGATAGCAAATAAAATCTTATGACAACGGTGCCTCATTAAATTGGAGACATGCTACAAACATCTCATCAGCACAGCCATTGTCATGGTTGGGTTTTTGATTGTCTTTTCTGTTTAGTTCTGTGCTTTTAGTTTTATACCCATGCTTCCCAAATGCTAAGGGGAGTAAGAGTCACCTAGAGGTCTTGGTACTCTCTTCCTGACTGATTGGCTATTTGTGGGGACAGCCCGGGAGCCTACGTTTATAATCAGCTAGCAGGCAATACGAAGATTCTTGTTTGGGCGAAGCTCAATTAGAGTTGCAAGCTCTTACAGGGTTACTTCTTACTTTAATGCTGTTACAAGGCATTTTACAAGATCACTGAAACCCATTTTAATGAGAAGAAACTGAGGCAAAGTCAAATTATAAGGGTTGTCGTTCGTCATTCTGGGAGCAAGGGACAGAACGCAAATCCGAGCTTCTATCTATCTGCGTCAAGTCCTGCTTTATGTCCCCCTCAGATACATTGTAGGGGACACCTATTCGTGGCCATGATTTAAGTACTTTAAAAGGCTTATATGTTCCAGAACCTAAATAGTTTATATTAGTCAAGTGTGTATATGTATTAAAAAGTTAACTTGTTACCAAAAACATGATAAAGTTCTATCATTGTCTTACATGAAGCCACCTTAATACTAAGGCAGACAAATTTAAAAAAAAAAAAAGCATTACATTATCAAAATAGTCAAAATGGCCAGGGCCAAGATATCAAGGATGGATAGTCTTATCTTTCAACTCCTGTAGCTTTTCTGGTGGGCAATGTGGCTTAATGCCAACATATAATATGTGGGCCAGGGAAATGTTCCCATGGATGTATTCCTACCACAGGCAAGGCTATGAGTGTAATCTACAATAGTGCATGTACACACACACACACACACACACACACACACACACA
>OU015752.1:111647089-111659023 GCA_907169655.1 Acomys percivali | reverse complement strand
GTGTGTGTGTGTGTGTGTGTGTGTGTGTGTGTGTGTGTGTGTGTGTGTGTGTGTACTTTCAAACTTAATAATTCCCTTCCCTTAGAATAACACCTATGATTACCATCATCACTATCATCACCACCACTCCAGGCCCTAGCCTAACACCTTTTACTTGTTTGTATGCCACAATTCTGTAAGACGATTTTGTTGTTCACTTCATTTCCCTTCTTTTATTGTTATTCCTTTTCCCCCCTTTCTCCCAGCCTCAGTTTTAAGGTGACTTCCAGAAGGTGGATTTCCTCTTTTAAACTGTTTCACATTCTAAAGTAGCTTTCAGCTAATTTTTATTGCATATAGAGATTCCTTTTCAATTGATCCAGGCTTCTCTTTCAGGTTTTAAACTTCTCAGGTGGAAGTCTGCTCAGTGATGGTCCCAGCACACAGTACATGCTGAGCAATGATTTGTTGAATGAGTGAGGATGAAGAAACAGACAAACAATAGGGCAGAGCTCCTTGATTCGATCTGTTGCCTATATACTTAAAAGAACACTAAGCCATGCATAGCATCCACGCATGACCAGTAGACTGGCCCACTTACACCCAGTGGCACAAAAAGCAAAAAACAGAAACTAAAGAAAAAGACATGCAAAGTAGGCTGTGGACCTGCTGAGAGGCAGTAGGCATGGTGGGAGTTGGAGAAGAATAAAGGAAGACTGAATGATGAATGTGACAAAAATTCTCCATGTATGCTTGAAACTGTCAGCAAATAAATTAGTTAATAAACAAATAATAATGATTAAAAAAACACATACAGGAATAGAGACCAAGAGAGATGTTTTCAAAGAGCAATGGTTGTCTGAGATTACCTGAATGTTTTATCTCAAAACTCTGCCTCATTCAAAAAAAAAAAAAAAAATTAATGAGTAAATGTCCCTTACCATGAAGCCAACAGGCTACAGAGATTTGCATAATTATTTCAAATATCTAAAGAATTCTGTTGAATAAATAAGTGATCATCTCTTCTGGAGCATTTAATCTGCTTAACCATATTAACATTTTCCCCAACACTTCTGAAAACAAAAATAAGACCTAAATGAAAAAGAAAACAACTTTATAGAAAAATGAAAAATTAAACAAAGAGGGACTATAAAATGGACCTTGACCTTGAGGGACAACCTGAGTGTGGGACAAGGTGACATCCTATTCCTGTTTTAAAAGAAATAGTTTTGAATGGTGAACACTAAATAAAGTTGAATTTTGTCAAAATGTAAAACCAGAGAGTGGGTATGGTAGTGCACACCTTTAAACCCAACAACCTGGAGAGAGGCAGAGACATTTGGGTGTCTGTTAGTCCCAGTCTAGCCTCATCTACATAGTGAATTCCAAAGCTTCCAGGACTTCATCTAAAGACTGGTCTTGGAAAATCAATCAATGAATCAGTCAATCAGTCAATCAAACAAACAAACAATAAGTCAGGTTAAATCAGAAAAGAAAGTTTTCTAGAGTTTTACTGCAATTGTCTTGATTACCTGGGAGGCCTCAGGAAGAGGCTGAGAATGTTTAAGAATCAGTAGGGGAAAGGATCGAAGGACCTTGTAATGATAGGAGCTCTACAGGAAGACAAACAGAGCCAACTAATCAGGGCCCAGAGGGGCCTGTAGAGTCTGAAGCACCAACTAAGGACCATGCATGGACCTAGATCCTCTCTCTATATGTAGCCCATGGGCAGTTCAGGCTTCATACGAGTCTACTAGTAAGAAGAATAGGGGCTGTTTCTGACATGGACTCTGTTGTCTGCTTTTTGATCCCTTCCCCCTGGTGGGGCTCCCTTGTCAGACCACTGTGTCCTGATGACACTTGATGAGGTGGGGTGAGTGGGTAGGGGTCTCCCCTTTCCTGAAGAAAGGGAAGAGGGATGTGGGAGAGAGGGTGAGAGTGGAAGAAGAGTACCAATGTAGGGAACTATGACTGGGATGTAAAGTGAATAAATAATAATAACTAGATGATGCTCTACATATATCAGTTATGAGGAGGTACCAAACTAAGCCTGAATCTTATATAACAGCTACACCTATGTATAACAGCAGTGATCCTTTGCGCTTGTGTTCAAGCCTTTAGTCTCACTTTCAATAATCAGTTACAACAAAACCTTTTCTAATGGTGGCTGAACTGCTGCTATTCCTTGAAATTAAGTAGGTTCTCACTACCTCCCACATGTCTCTTATTGGTCCGTTTGTTGTTCTCAATTATTCCGAACCCTTAAATCAGACCTAAAGCTCCTTTCCCCAAGACTTTCCAGATCTCTCTAGCCCAAGACACATTCTGAGCCTCTTTAAAAAAATCCCGTCCCTGCAATTAAGTTTCGATAAGCTCACCTTTGCGCTAAATTAAATAAGGCCACATGCAAACTGATTTCGCAACCGTGAGCCTTAATCTTGACGGGAAGCTTGATGGGGTTTAGCATCCCCACGGGAACAAACCTCTTGGCACATCTGTGGGAATATATCTAGATAAGATTCACTGCAGTAGGATGACCCACCCTAAATGTGGGTGGTACCCTTCTGTGGGCTGGAATCCTAGACTGAATGAGGAAAGGATAACATTTGCTCATCTGCAGCCCCCACTTCTCTCTTGGCTGTGGATGCCCTGCAACCAGCTGCTTTAAACTCCGTCCCATCTTGACATCTCCACCACCAAGGACTTGAATTGTGAACCAAACAATAGCCTCCTTCCTTGAGTAGTGTTTATTGGGTGTTTTGTCCCAACAACAGGTAAAGTAACTAATACAGTGATATGCTTTACTTATTTGCCAACATTGGTCTCTGTTTCAGGCTCCATGTATTTGTTTTTCTTTCTACACTTAGTAGACTACTGTACAAAACACAAATTGATGGACAAGCATACAGTGGAGGTAAACTGAATTTCATTCAAAGTAACTCAGTACATTAAAAATATGCTGTCAGACTTTATTTATTATTAATTTACTTACACATTCCTAAAAAGACTTGAGATACATATAGTAAACTTTAAATGGTCTTTCTGAGAAAGACATAGAGTCACACTCTGAGAACATCATAAGATGCTACAATGATCACTTATATGAGGGTGGATAATAAGATGGACTCTGATTGTTTTGGTATCGAGCATGATACATAGGATGCTGGATAATCCTCTACAATCTAGTACAGCATAGCAGACCAGCTGTTTGTAAGTTCCTAATATAAATTTTAATAAATAGTTATCCTTTAAAATGTATATAGTGAATTCAGAAATGAGGGCAGTGTATAAGGTTTTCAATATTGAATTACAAATAAATAAATGATGTTTATTTTTACTTTGTCTAGTAATTGCTAAAGATCAATAGTTTACCTCGATCTAAGACTACACAGATATAGACATAAAATTTGATGATAATGGCATACACAGGCATCCTCACATGGCTGCCTTCCTTCTCTCTCTCTCTCTCTCTCTCTCTCTCTCTTTCTCTCTCTCTCTCTCTCTGATCTTTCTTCTTTTCACTTGGGTTTTTGACATAGATAATTAGGGGGTCATTTCCTATTGGTATGCTTTTTCATTTGTCTACTGAATGGCTTTTAAAGCTCATCCAATATGCTACTCTCCATTATCATAACTTTATGATTTGATTTAAATTTATTGGTAACAATTAGGCTCACTAATATCTATCCAATTGTTTACAGTTTACAGAATACCTTACTATCCATTATTGAATGTGATCCTTACAAGAACACTAAATAATTGCTATTACTCCGTCCATATTTTATATGGAGCCTTGACAGGACGTGAAATGAGGAACAGATAGGGAAGTCCAGTCTGCATGCATAATGTACACACTGACCAGAAAGGGCTGGAAAGAGTACCAACAGTACTTCCCATCCCTTCCCAGAATAATCCATTTTGAAATCTCAGCGCCATCTAGTGGTTATTTCAAACACAGCATTGAGAACTTTTCAAGATGGCCCTTGGTTAGTGCAATCAACATCAAATGAAACATCCTGACGTGAATCATTTGAGCTTAGAGAGTTTCCTGCTGGCTGGCAGAGCCTTTCAGTATGGAAAATGCACTGCATCTATGCAATCAAAGATGCTTGTCCTGATAACTTATTTGACCCCAACCAGTGGTTCTCTAGTAATTTAATGCTCAAGAAAGCTAGCAATGTGACCTGAGGAGGTCAAGTGTGCTTTGGGAGGACCATTGATATATTATTAGTAAGGTATGTACATGTGTCATTTAAGAAAATGAGGCATGACTTTCTGTATATTTTCTAAGATAAAGGACACTGAAGAGATGCACACGCTAGATAGATAAAGGTTGGTGCAACAGTCACATTTGAATAGTTAGAAGGTTATTCCTATGCCTTCTTCCATGGCTGGACATGTAATGTTTACATGTGGCATATGTCCTCCTTTCTTCTTTGGATCATGTCTTTGATTTTCTTGAGATGAAAGGCCCCACACATACCTGTGCACTGAGCCCAGCACTGATAACACCTTCCTCTAAGTTTTCGATGATCCTTGTTGTCATCATTTGGATCTAGACTGTTGCCCAAAGATTTACGTGCTAAAGGCTTGGTCCATAGTCCTATGCTATTGAGATGTGCCAGAACTTTTAAGATGTGGGATCCCAGTGAGAATCTTACAAGAATTGAGGCAGGCTTTTCACAGGGATGGTGGAATACCCACCTATCCTTGTCTTATTTATTATTGATATGACAGGAATGGTTTCTTTTTATCACATGCTTCTGCCATGATATATAATCCTAGGCCCCAAGTAACAAGAGGAATTCAAAGTCTCTAGGAGCCCAAGGAACTTCTGAGTCTTCATAAGTTGATTTATCACAGGTAGTTTTTACAATACCGGAAAGCTAACAGATACAATACTCTTTAAGCTTCAGTATGAAGTATGGGAGTTTCCGCCTACGTGTATTTCTACGCACCACGTGTGTGCCTGGTAGCCATGAAGGCCAGAAGAATTTGGATTTCCTAAAACTGGGGATATAGATGGTTGTGAGATGTCTGCATTGTATTACACGGAGTCAAACCTGAGCCCTCTGTGAGAGCAGCCAAAGCTCTTCACCACTGAGCCATCTCTTCAGCCTTGTTCCTTGTCATGTTTTATCATCTTTTTGAAGCATTTATTTTATATTACATATATTATATTGGCTTGTCATAAATTCTGTATCCTCTACTGATTGAAATGCCTTTAGCTATCCTAAGTCTTCTACTTCCTCTCTGAAAGATAAGTCCTGCATCTGACCTAGCACCTCCTGATATGACCTCTATGGTTCCTGGATATATGATACTGGCTCCAATTACTGAATACCACAGTGCAAACCTAGGAACTTGATCAGAGTAGAATCATAGCCAAAGGCAATAGGTGAGAACCATTTTCAATGCTGTGGATATTGGACACTGCGCTTGCTAATCCCGCTGGGCATCATACAGCTTAACAGTGGATGGCATTCCATTAGCTGAAGGGAGGTGGCCCCAGTACAGAGTAACCCTTAGTGTTATGTAAAGGTGAATTAGGGGTGGGGGTGGGCTCAACTGAAGTTTCCACTGCTTTGATATGAAATTCAGCCCTCAGATGTTGTCATTTGCCAAGTAAGGATGTTGAAGTTCCAAAATATATGCATCATCTCTTCCCCATCCTGGGTATTTGTACTGAGGCTGCTATTATGTTCACGGCATGTGCTGGAGCTACCAGTGAGGAGGAAAGGCTGATTGAAAAATAGCGTGTAGACAAGTCTGTGGGACATTTCTTGATCAGTGGCTGATATAGGAGAGCCCATACCTCCATGAATGCTGTTACCCCTGGCCACATGTTGCTGGGTAGTATGAGAAAGCAGGATAAGGAAATCATAAAGAGCAAGTTTCCTCCATGGTTGTTCCGGCTTGAGTTCCTGCTCTGATTTACCTCTGTGATGAACTGCTTATGGAGAGTGTAATCCAAAGAAACCCTTTCCAGCTCCAGTTGCTAACATCAGTGTATTATCACAGCAATGGAAAAGCCAACTAGGACACTGCATTTTCTTCTTTGCACTGCACAAGTCAAGTTTGATTGACCTATCCAAGACATGGCTAGTATCCAGCACAGCAACTCTGAAGTTGTCACTGTTGCTAATGGTTTCAACCACTGAATATAGGACCTAGGCTGTAAATATCATAGATTACTGTTATGCATATAGAATGATATGCAAAATAAGTCCACAGGGTATCAAGTGACCTCAAGAATGTATATAATCCTTACAGGAGATGACTTTATGGTTTAATTCTTTCTTAACCATTTATTCAGTTGAAATTTATGAAATACTTATGAGGCACCATTTTTTGTTCTTTTTGTTGCCTTTGAGATTTGTTTTATCTTGTGCTGAGACAGAGGCCCACTCTACGCCCCAGGCTAAACTTGAACACATGAGTGTTTTCTTGTGAGTACCAAGATTACAGGGGTGTGTTCCTATATGTGACTAAAAATCAAAAAATGGTTTTGTTGTTTAATTAGTCTGCATTCATTATGAAGAACAATATTTTTCATTAAGATGTTTCAGAAAGGGGCTGGAGAGATGGCTCTGAGGTTAAGCATACTGGCCTCTCCTCCAGAGGTCCTGAGTTCAATTCCCAGCAACTACATGATGGTTTACAACCATCTGTGATGAGATCTGGTGGCCTCTTCTGTATATAGGCATACATGCGGGCAGAACATTGCATACATAATAACTAAATAAATCTTTAAAAGTATATTACAAAGCTGTTGCAAATACATATATAATTGACTTTGAGATGACTTCCTGATTACTCTCTCCTCTGTCTCTCTAAGCAACAAGTTATGTCAGATTTGGAGATATCATGTGAGCACAGGAGTCAAGTAGAACATAAGAGTACAAAGATTGCTAACTAAGATGGTACATTTCTATCTTGTTGCAAAATGCACACCTCAGCCACCTTCCGAATACAGTAGCTGTGGATGTCTGTACTAGGTAGTTAGCTGGAAGGAGGGATAGAATAATAGAAGATTATAAAATGGAAAGCACTGGAGACTACAGAATGAAAACAAAAATACAAGAAGCAGCTATGGTGCAATCCCCGAAGAAAACAAAATCCTGCAACAGCCCATAAAATGTCAGAAACAACAAAATTGTTCTCATATTTTTCTGGAGGGGTGACAGAGATGGATGGCTTCTTCTGATGGGCAGAGATAACCCGATATGATCCTGAATTAATTCCTTGGTGTTGTGCTCCCTTCCTGGGTTCTATCAGGGATGCTCTTAAAAAGAATGCCCCCCCCACAAAAAAAAAAGAAGAATGCCATTGAGAAAAATTCTAAACAAGATGGTGATCCCTAGGCTTTTCAAGCCTCAAATCACCTTTTCGCTCTTGCCAGTCTAGTCTGCATATTCCGTATCTTCTCTCCTCCCTCCAATCTCAGTTATTAATACACACAAAACATTGTGGGAAATAAAATAAAATGTACCTAGAAAACAGTACTCTGCATTCATGGGACAGGGACAGGTGTGGGCCTTTGAACCCGACTCCTTCCCCTGGACTCTCAAATCCTAGCAGGTCTCAGAGAAAGCTGAGCTGGTTTGCAGAACAGGCACAGCACTTGGCAGCTCCAGCGAACTGGTGGACAGGATCCTCACCTGCTCACTTGATCATTCCTCAGTTTCTAGATTGCAGGAGTGTGGACCACAGAAATGAAAAGGGAATGTGAAAACAGAGGAGCATGCCCTGTCTGTAGCTGCGACACCACCACCACCTCTCCTAAGACCAGATGAAAGACAGCAGAGAGGACATGCTTGCCACAGATGGGTATGCTTCGCTAAGGTGAATTCAGGGGCAAAGACACCCCCCCCATTTGAGAGATTAAGACAATCACTCAAGTGGTTGCACCAGTTTGCATTCCCACAAGCAATGGAGGAGTGTTCCCCTTTCTCCACATCCTCACCAACATGTTCTGTCACCTGAGGTTTTTTTTTAATTTTAGCCATACTGACAGGTATAAGGTGGAATCTCAGAGTCGTTTTAGTTTGCACTTCCCTGATGACTAGGGATGTTGAGCATTTATTTGAGTGTTTCTTGGCCATTCAATATACTTTCGTGAGAGTTCTCTGCTTAGTTCTGTACCCCATCATTTTTAATGAAGTATTTGTTTTGGTGGTGTTTAATTTCTTGACTTCTTTATATATTTTGGATATTAGCCCATGGTTAGACGTAGGGTTGGTGAAGATCTTTTCCCAGTCTCTAGGATGTTGTTTTTGTTCTGTTGACAGTGTCCTTTACCTTACAGAAGCTTTTCAGGATCATGAGGTTCCATTTATTAATTATTGACCTTAGAGCCTGAGCTGTTGGGTTTTTCTCAGGAAGTTGTCCTCTGTGCTAATGAGTTCAGGGCTTTTCCCCACTTTTTCTTCTAACAGATTTAGTGTGTCTGGTTTTATGTTGAGATCTTTAATAGACTTGGACTTTAGTTATGTGCAGGGTGATAAATAAGGATCTATTTGCATTTTTCTACATGTGATCTGGCACTTTCTCAGATAATTGAGAATAGTTCTACCTCAAGACCCAGCTATACCACTCCTGGGCATATTCCTGAAAGATGCTCCACCATACAAGGACATTTGCTCTACTATGTTCATTGCAGCTTTATTCATAATAACAAGAACCTAGAAATGACCTAGAAGCTCCACAACCAAAGAATGGATAAATAAACTGTGGTACATTTACACAATGAATACTATTCAGCTATTAAAAATAAGCAAACCTTGAAATTCTCAGGCAAATGAATGGAACTAGAAACATTCATTCTGAATGAGGCAACACAGTCTCAGACCCATGGTATATACTCACTTATTAGTGGATATTAGTCACATAATAGAAGATAACCACACTATAATACACAGACTTAAAGAAGCTAAGTAACAAGGAGGACCCTAGGGAGACTGCTTAATTTTCATTAAGAAGGGCAAATAGAATAGACACAAGAAGCAGTTGAAGAGAAGAAAAAAGAAGGGAGCCTACCATAGAGACTCTCTGAGAGACTCCACTCATTAGGGATCCAAGCAGATGCTGAGGCTCAAAGCCAAACTTAGGGGTGTAGGGCAGGGAGTCTTATGGAAGTGCTGGGGCATAGAAGGGCCTGGAAGGGACAGAAGTTCCGCATGGAGACCAATGAGCCAACAAATATAGGCAGAGGAGGCAATGAAGAGACTGATAAACCAACCAAAAACTGTGTATGGTGAGGACCTAGACTCCTTGCTCAGCCGTAGTAGATAGGCAGCACAGTCTCCTTGTGGGTCCCACAATATGGGGAGCAGGGGCTACTCTGACATGGACTCTGTTCCCTGCATACTTCCGGTGGTGGGGCAGCCTTGCCAGGCCACAGTGGAAAAGGATGCAGGGAGTCCAGATGAGATTTGATAGGCTGAGATCAGATGTTAGGGAGGAGGGCTCCCCCTCTCTGAGGACTAGGGAAATGAGAGAGGTGGTATGAGGAAGGGAGAGTGAGATCAGGAAGCAATGAGGGCGGGGACCACATTTCAGATGTAAAGTGAACAAATTAAAAATAAAAAATAGGGAAAAAAAGAAAAGAAAACAAGCAAAGAACAGTGACTCAAATTGCTCTCTTGCGTTAAAGAACTTAACTTGAAATTCTCAGGAATTCATGGTAGTCCATTTGGGATAATTTTTGGTTGGCTGAAAACCCTGTAGGTAGAGAGATGACAGACCAGACTGAGCAGCATCCTGTGTGATTGATGGTCTGATCCACAGGTCCTAGTTCCACTCAGTACCTCAGTCAGAGACAGCGTCGACCTCATTTGTCTCTGCTAGTCCACGCAGTGCTCTGTCCCTGGAGAAAGTCCTGAGTGGGCCAGGCTTTCACTCACACCTCTCATTTCAGGTTTGAGTTTTTACAGGATTTAGTGGGAAATAGAATAAACTCATCCAGGCCTATAGAGGAGATCAGTAAAAGAACATTTGCCACACACACATGTAAACACACACACACACACACACACACACACACTCACAAGAAAATGATCAAATGACCAAGTCTAACTCCAAGACTGTGTTAAAATAATGGGAGTATAAGGAAAAGCTAGACAAAATATCTTCTTTTAAGATAAACACATCCAAGAGAGAGACGTGGAAAGAAACTCTCCAGTGTGCATTAAGTCTGTTCAGGATGGTACAGAGGAAGGCTGGGGACGAATGCCTATTTTGAATTTGAGAACAGATTTCCAGAGAGGAAGAAAATAAGTTGAGGACAGGTGATTCACAGATATTCTGTCACCACACATCCGCTTTTGTCCTCACTGCCTGTCTGCTGGCATCAGCTCTCTATGGCATTCTCTCTCCTAACATTAATTATGTGTCCATGTGTACACATGTATTTTATTGACAGATTTGATCGATGAGGCAGCCAAGCCTCACTGACCTTCAGTGACTTGCTTATAACAATATTGAGGCCAGGGCTTGAGGCCACAACATCTGATAGTAAATAAAGTCGTCTCCAGCCAAACCGCCTATAGGCTACGTATTTGTTTGCATTGCATTTTCTTCTCGGAAATGATTGTCTGACCCTCTGCAATCTGAAGGTCAATATTGCTAACTGCACAGAGGAGAGCGGCTCCATCTGAAAATGTCACGGGCTGTGTGTGAGAGCACTGCTTCCAGGAGCCTTGTGTGGCTCGAAAATAAACCATCCAACAGTAAACCACATGCACTCAGCTATGGTAGCTTTCTGCTGGTGAAATGTTAGCTGCTTGACTGATCCAGTGGCCAAGGTACACTGCACAGCTAGAGACCGCCATGCCTTCAGAGCTCTGCCACTTCCTCTATCCTCTGTAGCTGTTCAGGTAGCATTCCCGTTTCTTCCTTCTCCTTCAGATGGGTTAGCTAGTGCTCCACAGCCACAGTCAATCCCAGATGAGGCCCTGGGAGACTTTTTTTTTAACCTCCTTCTAGATCGTCTAGATTGGACAATTTATGCTGTATTAATTTTGTGTGCCTAATAGGCAGGACCTGTGTAGAGACACAGGGAGTAATGATATATGGGTTATTTTATATTGAGAAAAAAAAGTTTTATAACTCAAAGTAAAATCACAACACCAATGCAAAATTAGCATTTTGTTAGTTAGTTTGTTTTTGTTTTGTTTTGTTTTTTGAAACAGGCTTTTCCTTTGTAGCCCTGGCTGCCCTGGTCTCATAGACCAGGCTGGCTTTGACCTCACGGTGATCTCTACCTGCCTCTACCTTCCTGAGTGCTGAGATTAAAGACATGTGCCATCACAGCCAGCTAAATTTAAAATTTTAATTTCATTAATATCAGACACTTTTTACTGAGTGGGCACTCCATGCTCGAGGATTAAAATCTCCTTGCTCTGTGACTGAGAACCACATAGTTATTTTTTCTGAGTTGTACCCTCGTTGCTTTTCCATCATTTCTCCTTTTAATCTGAACGCATCTATTTCCCATTCCCTCCTCTAACACTGAGATGTGCCAGTTCTATTAAAGTCTGCCAGCTACCAATAGTTTTCCTATGGCTTTGAAAGCTGAGCAGGTATTTTGGATGGAGATGTGAATACACGCAGATAACAAAGCCAGTTTAGCTCTCCTTTCCAGGCCAAGCCTCTGAGTGATCTTCTCAAAGAAAAGTAGCAACTCAGGCAAGCTAGACAGACACTCCCAGACCTTTCTTATTATTTCTTTGTTAGTCGGATGAGCCTAGCATCTCTCCTCACAGACATATGCTCTGGGATAAAAGCCTGAACTTCACAACCATGAGAAGCTGGGAATGATTCTCTGGTACTACTAATCTAAACTGAATCTATAAAAAGCAAAGCTGAAGATAGAAATGCATGCACATATGTATATGTACACACACACATACACACACACATACACACACACACACACACACACACACACACACA
>OU015752.1:111607656-111638553 GCA_907169655.1 Acomys percivali | reverse complement strand
GTGTGTGTGTGTGTGTGTGTGTGTGTGTGTGTGTGTGTGTGTGTGTGTATGTGTGTCCCCACCCCTCTCCTGGCTAAAAGACTTCAGAGAAGCTAATTAAAAATGCCTATCTATCCAGGGAGTTCCCATGAGAGTTAAATAAAACAACAAAGTGAAGGCAACGTGTATGTGACTACTCTAGAAGATCTCTTGCTCTCTTGGAGTCTCTTTCTCTTTCTCTTTTTCCACCATGAAATAACAAGCAGCCTTCCTTGAACCCAGCAGCCCCTGGCTAAGGATATACAGAACAAATGAAGCATATGCTAACTTGAGAGAACAGAAATTCATTTTTATCCCATCCTCATATCAAGCACAGTGAAGTACAAAAGGACATCCCTAGCTTTGTTCAGTCCCCAGCTTAAATATATTAAGGAAATTAAAGTAAATAAAGAATACAAAGAACCTTGCTGAATATGGACACAGAGCAGGGAGATGATATTTGCATTTAGAAGAAAGAGGTTTATGTTAAACTTTGCAGAGCCTAAGTCGGGTTGTGTGGAACACAAAAGGTCCACAAGGGAGGAGGAGCTGGGGGCATGCCAGAGGTGTCCACGATAGCCATCTCCAGCAGTTTCCAGTGGACATCTTGAGGAAGCCTGGGGACTTCAGGGGACCACAGATACCCCAGGGAGCTCCCTATGCTACAAGCCCCAGCTGCTCAGAGAGCACTATTCAATTCCTTGGAATATACCCAGGAAATGCCGACCTGCTTTCTTGACAATGTCTACCAGGTGAGAAGGGGAGCCAGCATTTAGCAAGTCCCAACAGCTGTCAAAGGCGCTTCTTGGTGATTTATATAAGCTCTGCAACAAACCTTGGAGTGGGGAGCTTTTTTTGACATTTCACATTAGTTGAGTTTCTGTTGTATGACAGATGTGTCTTACACTTCATCTCAATCTTTACAGTAATCCTGGAAAAAGACATAATTGTACACTTTGTGTAAATGTGGAAATTATGGTTTTGAGAGATGGACTAAGTGCTGGGGGGTCCCTCAAGCAGGGAGTGGTGGGGATGAGATTGAAAACACACTCGATTTGACTCCAGGGCTCAAACCATGAACCAGCTGGAAGATCTCACCGTTCTAAGAATGGAGTCTATGCATGTATTTAGAGACACATTCTGCATGACTCATTTTCAAGTCATTCTACAGGAAGAACTAGATGCTATGTCAATATGCTAACAGAATTCTTCCATTGCAGCCTTATTTCCCACAATTTGAGTTACTGGAATTCCCTTTACATTCATTCCCTAGTGTGCCTAGTATGCCTCATCCTCCTGAAGTCCAGATGGACAGCGACAGGTATCGGCCTCCCATCTCTAAGAGACTACATTTTAGGGCACGATGAGAAGTGGGAGGGCTGAGTGAGATAACGGATGTGACGTGCTTGGCGCAGCACTATCTGCATACGGTCGGCTATTGTTCTCTTTTACACTAGCCCGCTCGTTCCTGTGAACACAACCTCTTACACTTTTAAAGTAGAAGTGAGATTGTCTATTTCCAGGAGTTCAAGAAATTTAGGTGGACTCTTCCTCAGATACTTAGCATTTCTCTGAAGACTTTTTACTTCTTTCTCTCTCTTTCTCACATTACCCTACACTTATTGGTCCCGGCAAGGTCCGTTAAAAGTAAAAATAGTATTTTCCATGAGGTTAGCATAGGGTTTATCTGCTTTGTTCCTCATTCTCATTCATTGGTACAGATACATAAGCTCTGTTGGTGGAAGGCAAGCAGGAGGGGGAGGGGAAGGATGGGGGAGAAATAATAAGACAGAGAGACAGAGCTGGGAAAGCAAGGGGACTGGAAGGAGAAGAGACGAAGACAAAGAAGAAGAAAAAGATAAAATGGTGAACACCAAAAAGACAGAAAAAGTACAGACAATACAGGCTGGAGAGGTCAGACACTTAGAGCTGGGAACACAACGTTGCAGTAATGGTAAAAGCCTAGCTAAGTACCCACAAGGCTGTGCGTGGAGTCCTAGGTAATAATAATAAAAGAGGAGGAGACAAAAGCAGGAAAGAAAATGAGATCTTTTATTTTTATTACAGATAACTATATCTGATCCTGTAGCTTTTAGTAAATAATAACAAAATTATAATGTAGTTTACTATATACTATAAAAACCCAGCTACATCCACAGTGAGCACCTGTGTTGTGCTTTGCAGGGTCATCTCAGGTAGCTGTTAGTGCTTTTCCTAAGTTCGATAAAAGGCAAGTATTCAGCACAGGGCTTCAACATCACCTGTTACCCACACAGTTGGTCTGAGTGGTCCTGTTCAGAACCCTGCTCTCTGCCACCAATATAGTCTAGATTTTTCTTCTGGTCACCGTAAATCATATTTTCATATACACTATTTCTGTATGTATTACAATGTTAAAAAATGTTGTTATTGCCCCAACCTTATTGGGCCTCAGCGAGTATAATGCCTGCCATTACCTTATGTATCTGTCAAGCATGACTTAGGCTCCAATGCACTTTGCTAAGTGTCTGGAAGATTCTGTGATTGCAAATGGTTCTGTGATTGCAAATGGTTTTGTTTTGCATGATCTGGGCATGTGATGAGAGGGAATACACAGATTGATTTTCTGACTATTTATCTATCTATCTATCTATCTATCTATCTATCTATCTATCTATCTATCATCTATCTATCCATCTATCTTATTTTATTCACTTCACATACCAGTGGCAGCACCATCCCTCCTCTCTTCCCAGTCCCACCCTCCCTCACTGTTCCACGCCCCCCTTACTCCTTAGAAGAGGAGATTCCCCACTTATCCACTCCAGCTCATCAAGTCGCATGAGGACCAAACACTCCATCCTCCCCCGTGGCCTGACAAGACAGTCTTGCCAGGGGCAAGTAATCAAAAGCCGTCAAGAGAGTCCAGGTAAGAGGGAGCCACTGCTCACTTCAATAGAGGACCCACATGAAGCCTGAACTACCCATTGGCCACAATCCTGCAGGGGACCTGAGTCCAGTCCATGCAAGGTCCTTGATTGGTGCCTCAGTCTCAGTAGGCCCCTCTAGGCCCTGGTCAGTTGACTCTGTTGGTCTTCTTGTGAAGCTCCTGTCACTTCCAGGTCCTTTTCTCCTTCCCCCCACTTTTCCACTAGACTCTTTCTGCTTCTCCCACTGTTTGGATATGAGTCTCCACATCTGTTTTGAGGCACTGCTGGGTAGAGCCTCTCAGAGGACAACTCAACTAGGCTTCTGTCTGCAAGCATAGCACAGTATTGTTAACAGCATCAGCGGTTGGTTCTCTCCCACTGAGTGGGTCTTGGGTTGGACCAGGCATTGGTTGGACATTCACTCAGTCTCTCCTCTATCCCTGAGCATCTTATAGGCAGGGTGAATTTTGAGTCAAAGTGTTTGTGGGTGGGTTTGTGTTACCGTTCCTCAACTAGGAGACTTATCTATTTAGTTGGTGTCCTTCTCAGTCTTTATGGCCCCCACTGTTAGGAGTCTCTGCTAGAGTCCCTCTCATATCCCCTGGTGAGCTTACCCTGACTTAGGTCCCCAGCTTGTTGCAGAGATGCCCCTGCCCACAGTTTCTCTTATCTTTACAGGCCTTTCATTTATCTCGGTTGCTTTTTATATTTCCCTTTCTCTAATGTTATGAATGTGGTTATCCACACACACCCCAACCTCAAGCTAAAATGTGATTGCCATTATTTAAGTATTGGAAGGTGGGTCTTTAATATTATACAGCTTAAAGGGGAGGGGGGGTAAATGCCTCTGTTGAGGGAGTGGGTTTGTGCTAATGATACCAGGTTGCTATAACTCAAGCTAGTCCCCCAAGCTTTGTCTCTTGTCTTCCTCTGCCTACCTTTCAGATTTTCACTGTGAGACAAAACAGGGTAAGGTCCTAGCTGACACTGTGTTCTTAGACATCCCAGCTTCTTGAAACATAAACCAAAATAAAATGGTCTTCCTCATAGATTACCCAATCTTGGATATCTTATTAACCCAAATGATGAATGGACTAAAACACACCCCCAAATATGAATTGGTTGTAAGGAAATGCATCATTCTGTAAAAATGAAATTTTCCATACCATAGGTTTGACTCAAGACTTCAGATACTTGACTGGATGAATAGAGTTGCTAATGAGGGCTCCATCGTATTAGATGAAGACAAGCATGCACACTGTAGTAGCAAAGGCAATGCCTGTGTGAGATTTTTGAAGGGGAATATAATAAACATTTGAGGACAATAGTACTTATATCCTAATGTAGTTTTTACGTCTTCCCAAAATATTTGATGCTAATTTTATACTGGCACATAGTGGTATCCAACATGTCCATTGGTGTTGCACTCCTGGGCTAACAGCTGTGGAATGGAATACAAACATTTTTCTCTTGGGAGATGGGACATAGATAAGAGTGCTTGCCAGAGAAGTACCAGGATCTGGGTTCAAATTCTTGGAACCCACATGAAATTCTGGGTGGTTTTCATGTGCCTATGACCCAACAGTTGTGGAGTGGGTAGAAAGCAGAGGATCTCTGTGGCTCTCTGGAAGCCAACATCTCCAGATTCGGCGAGATAACCCATGTCAAGGCAATAAGGCAGAGAGCATAGAGTAGGACATCTCTGACCTCCAGGCATGAACTTTGTATATTGGGTGAGTATATCACATATGTACACATGTAATACACACACACACACCCTAGACATACAAAATTAAAAAATTGTAAAGTTGCTTCCATATAGATATTATAGAACATATAAAACATATAGTTTCTTGTTATAATCCTCTAAACAATACAGTTTGAGAATTATCTATGTAACATTTACATTTAAGTAATTATTTTAAGCAATACAGATGATGGCAAGTCTATAGACAGATGTTCCTAAGTTATCTGTAAACACTCCACCACTGATATAACACACTTGCAGATTTGATATTTGCATGAAATCCTGGAATTAATCCTCCACAGATACCAAAGGAACATTGCTTGTCTATACAATTATTTCTTCAAGTTATACAGACACTGGCTAGTTGGGAGTATGGCAACACACAGAGCAGTTGAAAAGTGACCTTGGCTTTTCATACTGGTTGTCTTGGATAATGAACTCACTGAGAATATGAGTCCTTCAACTAAGCCCAGTGAGAGAGGCAGTGTCTGAAACAGCTCCTAACAGAACTGACAATGTGCAATTTTCAACTGTCTTCCAAGTTCCCCTACTATTTGGTGGATGGCTTTATTACACAAATACTTAAAACAGCAGGTACCTAAAATCTAGTAGTCTGATTGTCCCTCCCACTGGCACACTTGATTGAAAACTTGTCCTATGAGAAGAAAGAGCCACAAGGAGGCATGTCCTTATCCTGCGATGCAAACTGATGTCTCATTCAGCTGAATGCCAGACTCACGCTTCACTTCCCATGAGATCATACACAAAAACCAGGAGGCATCAGTAACAGAAGATGAGATAATGGGCCCCATGCTGGCCCTCACTCTAATTCAGAATGTATGATTTTTTTGCCCTAGTTGGCAAACAGGTTAAGATTATGGGCCTTGAGATGCAGAGAGGATCATGGATTATCTCTGTAAGTTAAACCTAATAATATGGGTAAAGTCCTTAGACACTGGCAACATTCCCAGGCTGCAGTCAGACACAGTGACTTGTCAAGAAAGTTGTAACACAAGAAGAAATAAGCCCTGCCTTGCTGGCTTTGAAGATGGACGTAAGGCAGCCATAGCAACCCAGTCCACAAGCTGCTGAAAAGACAACCCGAAAAGACAAATGACTTTATAACCAAGCCCCAGAAAGGAAGAACACACCCCTAAAGTTTGATATATAACATAGCATACATCTCAGAATGTATGACAGCAAATGTGTGTTGCTTTAGCCATTAGCTCAGAGATAGTTCCTTATGGCTGTTGCCAACACCTAAAACAGATGATGTTGCTTGCAGAGTCCTGTCTTATAATTTGGCCATGACTCAAATGTATCCTGAGATGTGTAATTCATCCTCAGCCTTAACAAAGTGCAGAAAGTTAGAAGGTAACTAACCTTGCATGTCAATCAATTCATGTAAAAGTGAGAGTTAAACATTCTATGTATAAATATACACAATGTGTATTGCACATGCATGTATCTGTTTGTGGGGGTTATATGTACATATATTCATAAACATGTACTCTGCTGTGTAAGTTAGAAGTCAACATTAAGTGTCTTCCTCAATAGCTGCATATCTTACTTTCGAGACAGGATTTCTAAGTAAACTAGTAGCTTACCAATTAGTCTATCCCGACTGTCCAGCAAGAGCCAGGTATCCCCTGGTTCTGTTTCCTCCAGCTCCTGGCCCCTTTGTGGATTCTGGGAATCTGAACTCTGGTTCTCAGGCTTTTGTGTCAAGTGTTTTACTGTCAGAACCATTGCTCTGACTTTGAATATTTTCAGTCATTTATATGCAAATTCTGATATATGTACATTTATGTGTATGCAAATTCTGATATATGTGTTTGCATGTGTATGTAGGTGTATACACACACGCACACACACACACCACATACCACACATAAATCCCATTCTGTTGTATTGGGGAATTAAAAGACTGAGTGAATCACATACACAGAAGTCAGGAAAATAACAACTATTGGACCAGGTCACTGATTCAAGAAAAAGGTGTTTAGAAGTAACACCGAAGAGACCATGAGTCAAGTAGAAAAAAAATAATGTTCTGATATCAGGATTGTGATAAAAATGGGTTTTGCCTGAAAGTGAAAGATGAGAAAAGACAAAGAAATGAGAGCAGACATTTTGGAAGCTAGCTCTTAACAGAATCCTCTGCCCTTGTGGAGTTGCCTCATGCTTGAGGTGTTTCCAGCTAGAGCCATTTGGAGAATACCATTGGTGTTTTCCTGAGCTGCCATTCCAAGTCTTTTTTTGTCGAACTGTCAACATTTTCTATTTAGCAGTTACCAAGTTCTTGTTTTATGAAATGAAAAACAGAACCTACTTGTGGCCATTGTCGGGGCTTTGGAAGTTGTGTTTATACACCCAGTGAACATGCAGTCACCATGTGAAAAATCAAGAAGTCCTTGTTCCTTGTCAGAGCTGACTGTGAGTTATGAAGAGAACACTGAAGCCCATTTCCTTTCCGTGCCCCTGCAAGTCATCTTTATACTTAGATATAAATAAACTTTTGCCCTTCTGATTATGACTATAAAATGCATTTGTTACATGTCGCTATGGATATGGGGAAAGGAGAACACACACATAACTGCTGGGTGTATTGTAAACAAAGGAGGCCATTTAAAAAAAAAAACCTAGAGTTTCCTCAAAGAACTAGAAATAGAGTTATCATATAGCCCACCGCTTCACTCCTGGACATATGCCTAAAGGAATTTGTCCCCTCCTATAGAGACACTTGCACATCCATGTTCATTGCAACTCTATTCACTGTAGCTGGGAGATGGAATCAACATAGAAATTTGTCAACTATTGAATACATAATGAAAAGGTGTCATATTATAAACAGTGAAATTTTATTCAGCTCTAACAAAATCAGAATTATGAAAATTTAGGTAAATGGATGTAACTGGAAAAAAATAAGTTATATTGAGTGAGGTACCCAGGCCCAGAATGACAAATGCCCATTTAATCTCTCATGCATATCTATTTAATGTTGTGAGTTTAACATATACATATACATACATACATATATATATATATATATATATATATATTGGGTAAAATGAGGGTAGAGAAGGAGAATACTGACAATGGAATTATTTAAGTACAGAGGGGTGAGGTAACAGGAGAGATGAAATATGTAAGGATAGATGGGTTAATCAAAATGAAGGGATCAGGAAACATACCACTCAGAAACCTATTATCTTCTAACCCAATTAAAAACCAAAGGAAAATGTAAAAGTAGATCCCCTACTCTGCATTGCTAGACAACACTGGTCATAAAGCGACAAGCCACCAAACAAAACCCCACAAGTGGTATATCCCTCCATAGTGTTTGTAAGTCCCAGAGCCCCAAGGCTCCCCCAAACAATGAACGCTTTTGCAGTTCCTCTTGGTTGCATGCCAGACATAGTTGATATAATCTGGTAGCTGAAGATACCACATACATTGGATGTAAGATACAAAGAAGTCAAGCTGAAACCAAGTTAGAAGATTCCTCTCTATTGGGTGTCTTTCCTACTGCTGCATAGTGCTATGTAAACTGCTGGTAGAGGAAAGGCACCAATGGTGCTGTGCATTTTGAATTACAATACTGATCTTCCAGGAAGTATGTGTCCGTTGTCCGAACAATAGTGGCAAAACTTTTGTGGGAATGACAAACTCTGGCTGGATGAGAGATGTCTTCCACAAGAGGTAATCCATGCCTGGTACTGTAAACCCAGCAAAACCCTGTGACTGAGGAGGTCTTAGCTGTGTGGCTCAACTGACATAGTACCAAATCACCTTTATTTATCTATGTTTATATCCAAAGACGAAATCTACTTCTGGCCATAATGGGAGAAGCCTTTGTTTGCAATAAATGGAGGTGGATGCAGAGACTCATGGCTGTACAAGAAGCTGATAGTAAGTAGTAATTGAAAGGATCAACCATATATAAAACATTTAACTCAATCCCCTTTAATGCTCAGGGATTATTATTAAATGGGTTCGGGAAGAAAGTATAACAAAATCCATAAAGGCTATGAAATGTCATTTTCTAAGCACAGTGTGGGTATAGCACTCATCACAGCTGTTGAGTTTACTGGCATTGGACCTACAGAAGAGGAGCCCAGACAGAATTCAGTTATGGGTGGGGGAGGGCATATCAAGTGGTCCTACCCCTTACTGCTGAACTATTGTTAATTAACATATTATGGCAGGGGAAGAGGCATAGTACCCAGTTATGTACTTACTGGTGAGCCCACCAGGCTCTGTAGCACAGTTCCAAACACATGGCCACACAGATGGCCTTAGTTAAAAATCAGTGGAACATAAAACAAAATAAAAAAGCATGAATATGAAAAAGTGATATAGAGGGAGGAAAGGGAGAGAAATCAGTAGTTCTCCTGTATACAAATAACAAATGGGCTGAGAAAGAAATTAGGGAAACAGCACCCTTCACAATAGCCTTCCTTTTCTTTTAAAGATGGGTGCGCCTACTGCTCACATTGGCCATGAGTTCGCTGTGTAGCTGATGATGATGTGAGCTTGTGAATTTCTGGATTTGGTGATAGAATGAGGGGCACATGACAACATAAGCACTCTTACAGGGTTGCTAAGGATTGAACCCAGGCCTTCCTAAACGATAAGCAAGAACTCTAATAACTGGGCTACATCTCCAGTCATATATTTGCATTTTAGCCATTGTTGAACATGTTTGCCAGCTCTGTATAGTTTTCTTCCCAATAATTCATTCTCATTGACAGACAGACAAACACATTACAAATTCTCTCCAATGAGTCTTCAATTCAAATTTCACAGGCTACTTTGTTTCTTCCTCTAGAACCCCAAATTCAATATAACCCATAATGGATACATTATTCTCTTTGTTGCCCAATTTATACATTGTGTATGTACAAACTATAGTCCCACCATTATCTAAATGCCCATATTAAATATCTAGAAGTTCTCTTCTATTTTCTAACTTCTTGAATGTTTAGTGACCAATCACTCAAACTGTTTATCTCATATTCTTTAAAAATATGTATTCCTTCATTACATGTATAAGTGTCTTAATATATGTATATACACCATTATGTATAGTACATGTGAAGTAATTGTTGAGGCCAGAAGAGAGTGTTGCATTGAATAAGAATAGCCCCTAGAGGGTCATAGATAAGAATGCTTAATCATCAGGGAGTGACACTATTTGAAAGGTTTAGAAGGATTAGTAGGTGTGGCCTTGTTCTAGGAAGTGTGCCACTGAAGGTGGGATTTGAGGTTTCAAAAGCCCATGCCAGGCGGCTCAGGTTCTCTTCCTCTACCTGTGGGTCAGGACGTGGCTCTCACCTGCTTCTCCAGCACCATGCCTTCCATACTTGAAGTCATACTCCATTATAGTAACCAACTAAGCCTCTGGAACTGTAAGCAAGCCCCCAATTAAATGCTTTCTCTTGTAAGAGTTGCCTTGACCATGGTGTCTCTTCATAGCAGTAAAACAGTGACTAAGATCCTCTAGATCTGTAGTTATAGACAGAATCCCTCATGTGGGTTGTGGGAACTGAACTCAGGTCCAATGAAAGAGCCACATGCTAAGCCATCTTTCCAGCTTCTTATTTAATGTGCCTAATATTTATTGGAGTAAACTCATTTAGAAACTATCAAGTCATCACTAAATTTTTCTTTTCTTCTTCAGATTGACCCAAAACACCCAGCAATATGAGCTTATATTAATTATGTGCAGACACTGGTAGATGAGATCTACATGTAGTATATCTTTCTATTTTTCTATCAGCCCTGTGAGTAGTAATCAATACTATCATTTATTTTTCATATGCAAAGAAATGAAAACTGGAAGATGTTTGGCAATTTGCCTAAAACTACTTAAGCAAACAGAAAGGAAACTATTTGGTCTAAAAAATTCTGGCTACTGAAAACCAGACTTGAAAATTGTCAAAGAAAAGATGTAGAAAGAGAAAATTAATCCTTTGCCATTCACATTTTTCAGGTTTTTAGGATTTAGGAATAATGGCCTCTAAATTCAACTTTATAGAAGGCATAGCATCCAGGAAACAAAACTACACTTCTTCAATGTTTTCCAGTGGTAAGTACTTGAAAGTTGTGGGGTTTTTTTAGAAATAAAATATAACAACATATACAATTGTATCAAACCACTATTCATATAGATATTCACATCCATGTTTATTGCTATACATTTCAAAATAGCTAAGAAATGAAAATCCAGATGTCCTTTAACAGATGAATTAATAAAGAAAATGGATACGCATACATTGTTTTTTATCTGTAAAAATGAAAAAAAAAATACCATAGCCATCTGCAAGAAAATAGATGGACTTGAAAATCATTCTTTTAGGCAAAATGAGCAAGATCAAGAAAGGCAAAACATCCATCTTCTCTCATCTGCAGAAGCAGAATATATTTTTAGACGTGTGTGACGTGTGATGGGCTGTTTGTGTTAGAGGTAGTAAAAGGCCCTGAGAGGGGAGGAGAAGACACTTAGGGAAAGGAGAGGACAGAAGACAGTAATGTCATTCGTATAGGAAGAAAGCTAGAAGAACTATTTGAACATAGGGAGAAGAAAAGAGATAAAGGCTTAGGTGGATGAAGGACACAGTGTGAAAGGTTGATGGGTAAAGATAACATGTAATGACATATGCATATAAAATGCCATAATCAGATATATCTCATTCTTTGCAGACTTTATCTTTTAAATTTTTCTTTAAAATCTATTATGCAGAACGTAATGAACTGCTACTACCTTCTTCAGGCCAGTGCACTCAAAGCTTTCTCTGGTGTATTTGATTTATTATGCTAAATAAACAACTGCTTACACTGTGAAAAAACACTACTTACTTTTCATGTAAAATAAGCCTATTTTACACTCTATTTACAAATAAAATTATATGTTACTTGAATGTACATAATGGTCTCACAGTTAATATTGTCAAGTTGATTCTGTTGAGAAAAGCCTAGGAAATTCATATGGATGGCCCTGGGCGAGTGCTTCAGAGACGATTATATCACAAGGGATCTGATAAATTATTGGGTTAGTCTCTTGATGGATTCAGAGCAGGATGACATGACTAAGAGGTGGTGGAAGATAGGAGGTGGGGTCCCATTGGAGGAAGTTTACCATAGGGCACACCTGTTCCTTACTGTATCACTCTAGTTTCATGCCTACTATAAGGTAATGATGCCCTCCATCAATGCTGTCACCAGACTAGGTATACTGTACTGGATCAAGGAATGTGGACTCAACACCCTGAAATCACAAGCTAAAATGAGTTCTTCCTCTTTAACTGTTTTTTTGTTGTTGTTGTTCAATGTTCACAGAAAGAAAAGACCAACCAGCATGTGTATGAAGTTTTTAGTTATATAAAACAGGCATTGTGTTACAGCACAGAAAAAGAATAGCTATGTAGCCCAACAGCCTTGGCAAATTCTAGAATTGCCAATTTTTAGATATGTGCCCTTATTCCATTACTCAATCTCTCTCATCTTTAGTGTTCTTATCTGGCAAATGGGGAGAGTTATGTAAAAACCTGATCACTAAGAGAGCTATTATAAATGAAATAAAAACAAAACAAAACATGCCAGTATCATTCTCTGCATATTGTAAATTTCCAGTAACTAGCAAATTTCATTAACTTTATTAAGAAGCTTCAAGTCGAAAGAAAGCATATCTTGGAATAAAAACCGTATCACTTGTTTGAAACTGGGGTGGAGGGTTTCTTTAATCCTTTCTTTCCCACTTTCCCACAAAGTTTTAAAGCAAACAGTAGATTTTGATTGTTTCAGTAACGGTAGCATCACTAAAACTAATGACTAAATTAGACGTTATGAAGAATGAAGTGAAGCAGAGAAAGACCACAGGCAATGAGACTCATTACGAGGCAATGATTATTACCATTATCACTGGGATTTCCTCGCATGGATAATGCCTCTTCCATCTTTCTTGTATTCACAGCTAGATGCCTTAGCACCATGAGTTTTCATCAACATAATCCCTTCTTCTTCCCTACCCATGTAAGCGTTTACTGAGTCCTGATCATTTCACTTCTCAAGTGCCTGGTAAATCACATTCGCTCATTTCCATCCCACTGACCTTGAGTACCTCTTCTAGGGGCTTCTGTAAGAGCTTTCTAATCATGGACAACCACAGGCCTCCCCTCTCCCCTTCTATTCATTTGTACATTGTAGCCAGTGTCACCTTTAGGGATGCAAACAACTCTACTGTCAAATCTGTTGACTTAGTAAGTTTAGAATGGAAGGCAAATCCTCTGACTTAATATACAAATCTTTCTACCTCCCTGTTCATCACCCTTTCTATGTGAAGATGTTCTTCCCTTGGGATCTCTTCCAGACACGTTTTAAAAGAGGCTTCTTCTGCGATCCTCTAGCATCTGGGTGTCATTGTATTCCATGTGACTTTGAAGAGTAAACATAATTTTGACATGTGAATATCCAGATGACCTTGATTTTCTCATTTTATAAGTCAGGATAAAGAAAATGTTTCCTTCTAAGGGCTATTGGGAAAAGTAGACATACCTTATCGGCTTAAAATGTTGACCAACTTTAGTTTTAAAAAATGTGTTAACTAGTATGACCTTTAGTTCCTTAAATTCATTCATAGGAACTGCTCTGTTTTAGTTCTTAAGCCTCTCATCCGGACTGACAGGCCCTCCACCCTTGCTCACCTAACTCTAGATCCATGGTTCTCATCCTCTCTAATGCTGTGACATGAACACAGTTCCGCATGCTGTGATGACTCCGCCCCCCTCAACCAAACCATAAAATCATTTCGTTGCTACTTCATAACTGTAATAGGGCTACTGTTATGAATCATAATGTAAATAGCTGATATGCAGCAGAACTGATATGTGACCCTCAGGGAAGGATTTTTCAGCTCCGCAAAGGGTTACGACCCAGTTTGAGAACCAGTGCTCTAGATAACCTCTGACTTCAGGGTTGTGCTTCAGTGTTTCCTGTCTCCCACAGAGACTTCTGTAAGTCAGCAGATATTTCCTCAATTTTCTGTCTTCTAAAACAATCTGCCCCCTTCTGTCTCTCTGTCTGACTCTGTCTGTCTCATCCTATATTCACAGTCTGAAACTAAAGTTATATTGCTGAAGTCCAGTTACCTCCCGCCCACAATTCCCAGCACATAGCCAGGTATGCAGGAAAGACTCAGGAATGAGTGGATGCTGAACTGCGCCGCTGTTTTATTTGATTCATGTTGGCTAGAGGCCACACAGGGAGTGTGGTAAGAGAAAGGAGGAGGCACACTGGGTTCAGTGAGTGGACCTTCCATGGCACCAGTGCCAGAGTCTCATTTCTGTGTCTTGTGATGATGAACATGGAATTTCAGTTCCCAATCCACCCGTTGCTATGGTCTAGGATGTGAAGGTTTCAAGAACATCACAAGAAGGAGGGAGGGGAGAATGGGAGGATACAAGGGATGGGATAACCATAGAGATGTAACAAGAATAAATTAATAAAAAATAAAAAGAAAAAAAAAAAGAAAAAAAAAAAGAAAGAAGTGTTTCTGAAAACTGTAAAGGAAACTAAATAAAACAGTAACAAAACCCAAATTATTGGTACAAGTGAAGCCTGAACCACCATTGCTCACGTTGACAGCAGCAGTAGAGAAACTTTGAAAAGATGAGGATACTGGGTAAATTCAAATAAAGCAGTGACCATCAACTCATTCCTTCCCAGAGTAGTGACCTATAGAGATGGATAGAGATGATGCCAAGTTCCTGGAGGGTCCCTTGCCTTAAAGGATGGGTCACATTCCAGCAAGCAGAGATTTCTTTTTGCAACTCCATATCAACAAACCTCCCATTTGTTCTCGTTGCTTCTGTCCCTGTGTTTCTTCTCAGAAAGCCATTTACTCCATTCTTATTGCAGAGTTCTCTAGAGTACTGACTTGGGCATGAGTGAGCCCTTGAAGGCATAGCTCGAATGGCTCCTTACACTTAACACACACTATTATTCAACCGTAATCATCTTGGCATTGTTCTGTTTGCTGATTTTCCCCCTAAATGCTTAGAAAATTAGTATCCAGTGTTGTTAATGCTTTAATGATTTTTAAATCTCTTTTTCTAATTTGCCAAGTAGGAAGTTTTTTTTTTTTTTTTTAATACCAACTCACTGGTATTAAAATCTTAATTTTTCCCCTCAGAAAACTGAGCAGAGAGGGATGAGAAGGTAAAATGGGGAAATTGCTAAATCATGCAGGTGTTATAAACCCATCAGCCTACTAATCCTGAGGATTACCCATGTATCAAGAAACGGCCTGGGTGTGTGAGATGATGAGGAAGGGTTTGAATTAAAAAAGCAGAGAGACTTGAATACATGTGAAGCAATAAGATAGGTCTTGGCTTCTAAATGCTGCCAAATGAAATATCCCTTTAAGTAAGAAGACAGCAGGGAGGAATGAAAAATTGTTTTAATTTAAACCTAAGAATTAAGCACAGACTACAAAGATGTAACATCAACCTATAACCACACACTGAATTATTAGCACATAAGGTGATAAAAGCAGATGGGATGTATCTTGTATTCTTTTACTCCCCTGATAAACCAAAGAAATACCAGGCTTCTCCTTTTCTTTTGCGTGTATGCATATATGTACACACATGCATTTGTGCCATGTTTGTGTGAGACTGGAGGGAGAGTGTCTATTAGTGCACATGCATGTGCATGCTCGGGCTTGTGGAAGCCAGAGATTAGTGTCAAGTGTCTCCTTCCATTACTCTCTGCCTTTGTTTTTAGACAGTCAGTCTTTCACTGAACCAAGAGCTTACAATTTGGCTAGACTGGGGGCCATCAAGCCTGGGGGACATTCCTGTCTCTGCCTTCCCAACTCTGTGGTCCCTGCTCCCTACCTCCATTTCCAGTTTAGATGTGATGCTGGGGTCTGAGGTCTTTATGATTGCATGGTGAGCCCTTTCCTCACATAACCCTCTCCCAAGCCCTGCACTCAGCATTTTCCTTGTTTCCTCCTGTGTATCTTCACTGCCCCTGGCATTATCCAACATGGTTTTTGTTCAGCATTGAAGGAGTTTACTAGAGCTGTATTTACAATAATACTCACTGCAAGGGGTCAAGAGTATTTCCCCTATTTTGAAAGCTGGATGCCTCAGCTCAATTGGCAAGGTTGTGCTTTCTGTCTGTTTCCATGCTTACTGGTAATGTTTGCCATAATGATGCGTTTTTTTTACTCCTCTCTCTCTCTCTCCCTCACTCTGCCCCCACGCTCTGTGCATGCCCTCACCCAATCTTTATACAATGACAATAAACAGGCTAGAGAAGGACTTTCTTTAAAAGCCTCAGCTAATCTTCCTAAAATGCGGTCGCACACTTTCTCACTGTGACTTACTGATCAATATATAAATCTGGAGAGAGCACAGTTCAGCCTACAGGGAGTTACAGGACTGAGTATTCACGACCTGTAGGGCCACGTGCCTGTCTTTCCTGCTGCTTTCTATTTTCTTCCCCATTTCCCCTAGGGTTCTTTCGTCTCACGGCTTTTCATAAGTTTTCCAGTCTTCCCAGGAAGCTTTTCTTTCCATGTTGTCTGCCGTACATACACGATAACTTTCATCACATTTTCTTCAACACCATACCTCAGATTATTGCTCAAAACAGGTTTGGAATAATTGTTTCTTACAATGATAACTATAACTTGCCTGTTACCATCACCAAGGATCCTGCTACACTTTAACACTAGTAACTATGTTTGTTGCTACTTTTTCTTCCTGGCCTCCCCCCCACCCCCACCCCCACCCCCACCCCCACCCCCACCCCCACCCCCACCCAGGCCCCGCCCAAGAAGAATAACAACTTCAGGTGTCCTCGGGATAATACATACAAAACAACCAACATTTCTTGGCTACTGCAATAAAGCAATGTTAAATCTTCCCCCTAAGGAGTGGAAAATAAACAAAAACCACAGGGTCCTTCCTCTTCCTGCTCTGCTCTGCCTTCCTCCTTCAGTTTGAATCTCTGTGCTTATGAGAAGGTGATTGAGTTTGGCTTCTAGGTTCTAGAAGAGGATTTGCCAGTTCAAAAGCACAAAGCTATTTTCAAAAACCTCACCTGTTCCTTCTCCAGTCTCCCCCAGGAGTATTGTTCTCTGAATTCAAAAGTGAGGCAGTACATCCTGTCTGCTGCTCAGCTTAGCATGTGCATCCCCAGTGGCTTTGATGAACTTGGCAAGGACTGGGCCAATCCTCCCCAAACAAGCCTCCACCACAAAGGGGTGGGAGGTCTTACTCCCAGTTGTCTGAACATTTTATGGTGAAAATTGGGGTGAGTCGGGGCTTCTGTGGGTTCTATTTTATTATTTGTTTGCAGTTATGGGGATGAAGTTTAGGGCTTTGCACACGCTAACTTAACTCATATTCAGTGCTTCTATGTGATCATGTTCAGTATCTGTTTTTACCAATGCATATTAATCTTACATATTGATAGGGCCTGCAATGGTGTTTCCATATGCGCAGATCCAAGCATCATTCTTCCACCCTTACTATGTCACTTTTATTAATATAAGCCATTTTCATGTGGAAACAAAATTTGGTATGAGCCTATATACCCATTACTTAGCCTAACAAGATGTCTACTGTTCTAGCCAGTTTGTGGCAAATAGAGCTACATGAATGAGAAAGAGACACTGCTATGCATGGGCTCAAAATGGGCTCTGCTCATTTTAGAGGTTTGTTTATTTACTTAATTGTTTGTTTTTGTTCTTATTGTTTATGTTTAACTAGGAAAGGGGAAAAGAAAACATGATTTTTAAAGAACTATTGTCCACTTCTCTCCTCTCCTTTCTTCCTTTCCTCCTTCCTTCCTGGTCTTTCCTTCTTTACATCCATATTTCTACCCTTTTCCTATTTATTGTTCATTTACCTCATCTTCTTTATATAGGGCAGCAGAATATATATATATTTATATATATATATATTTATATATGTGTGTGTGTGTGTGTGTGTGTGTGTGTATAATTTTCTTTCTATTTGTCTTTTCCTTTTTTCTCATAAACACATGTGTCAGAAGTGTAGGGTAAAGGCAGTATTCTATGATGTGTGCATATGTAGATGGAAAGAAAAGCAAAGGGCAGGCTGTATGCTTATTGCTCACGTGCATAGTCTGTATGTTATTATGTATGGACAGCTCAACAGTATCAAGTAGCAATAAACAGTTCAGAATTTCTTCCTTTGTAGTGTAACACATAATGCACACTTTCCCTGTTTTTTTCCTCGTTATATTTGTTGAATTCCTCATCTTCCTGCCTCAATAACCTAGGGGTGTAGCACATGGTCAACCTTTCATTATAATGTATTGAATTAATAGAATTTTTGAGAACCACCCTAGCTTTCTTTTGGCTTTGTACATCCATGTAGTACTCTGAACCACAGAGTTACCTTTGCGTCGCTTTCATTTCTGTTTTTCCTTCTGTATTAGTACACAAGAGGCAGGTTATCTACATATTGCTGTACTTGATCTGTTGTCTAGCATTCAGAGAGTGCCCTATGTGCTTTCCAAACACTACCCCTAGAGTACTTCCCAGGTCATTAACATGGCTGCTTAAAAATGCGAGTTAGCTCATCTGTCTGGGGAGGTGTTCAAAGGACCAGTTAGTGATGCTCTAGCAAATAGCCAAGCGCTGGCTAGAGTAGGAAATGGGTGAGAGCTCTGATCTGCAGCATTCCCCAACTCCTGTAGACCAACTGCCATCCACCTGGCTGATTTCAAGCTTACCTAGAGAATGCTTATGTCCTTGAAGTTCGGGATATAAGAGTCAGCACCAGAGGCAATGCAGGCAAGCTCAGGCACACAAGCTGGTGGTAGAACACTGATAGCTTTCTTATCTTTGCCAAGTGCTAAAGATAGCTGTCTGCATCCAAAGGTACCAGTTCCATTGTATATTTTCTCAGGAAATAATCTCATCCATTTTCTCAAAATAGAGAGAGAGAGAGAGAGAGAGAGAGAGAGAGAGAGAGAGAGAGAGAGGGAGTGTGTGTGTGTGTGTGTGTGTGTGTGTGTGTGTGTGTGTGTGTGTGTGTGTTTTCTTTCTATTCAAGGCTTTAAAGATACTTCTCATTTATCTGTTATCTTTGGTGTTTGTTTTCCTCATCTATTTCTCTTTTTGTTATTTCTCAGGTTAAAACTGGTCTGGAGTTTCTGTGGTTGTAGATGCCTTTACTTTTCAAATAAAGTACTCAATTTTATTTTTAAACTTTGTTTTTAATATTTTCTAATATAGAAACAATCTGCCCATCTGTTTTAATTCCATATTTTTCTACTGTATATATGAATTTAGTTTTATAGATTTCCATACTCCAAGAATATATACTAGGTAAATGTCATGTATTATCATTGTCCTAATATATGTATTCAAAAAAGTAATTTATTATATACTGGTTTCAGATATTACACTAGCAATTTTATTGAATTTTTATTAATTTTTCATCAGTGATAGAAAATACACCATATTTTATTGTATGATCAAAACATACTTTATGACTGCATTTCTGCAATTACACAAGGGTTGTTTCTATATAATATATAGATGCTTCATCTGATTCACCCATGTATGGCCATACCTTCCACTAACAGCTACCTCTGTTGTCACCGCAAATTCTCCTGATTTCTAGGCTCATGGTCTTAAGCAATCTCTTCTTTAAAGGCAGATTTAATTGGCTCATCCTTCTGTCTCTGATTATGGATTCAATCTGGAGGGACAGCATCCATAAAGTCCTCAAGGCCAGGTCCTTGTGCTAGTCTGTATTATGACTAATCCTGCTGAGTAGTTTTGTTTTCTGATATGCATAAAGTCTAGCTAACGTCAAGATTTGTTCAACAATCATACTTCCTTTGCAGAGTATGAAGACATTAATCAATGCCTTTTAAGACAAGTGGCCTGTGAATCACAGCACCTGTTTCAAACCACTGCTGGGTGGAGCCTCTCAGAGGACAACTCTGCTAGGCTCCTATTCTCAGGCATAGCAGAGTATCATTACTAGTGTCAGGGGTTAGCTCTCTTTCATGGGGTGGGTCTTGGGTTGGGCCAGACATTGCTTGGACATTCCCTCAATCTTTGCTCTATCTGTTCTATCTTTATCCCTGCATGTCTTATAGTCAGGGTGAGTTTGGGATCAAATTTTGTAAGTTGGTGTTCTCACCCTTCTACTGGGAGTGTTATCTAGTTAGAGGGTGGGGATTCTATTGGAAAAGTGAGGGAAAGGATAAAAGGACCTAGAGGTGATAAGAGTACCACAAGCACATCAATAGAGACAATTTACCAGGGCCCAGAGGGGCCTGTGGAGTCTGAAACACCAATCAAGGACCATGCATGGACTGGTCCTAGACCCTCTACATAGATGTACCCAATAGGTATCTCAGGATTCATTGTAAGTCAACTAGTGTGGGGAATGTAGACTGTCTCTGACAAAGTCTCTGTTGCCTGCTTTTCAATCACTTCCCTCTGCTGGGACTGCCTTGCTAGGCCACAGGGGAAGAGAATCAACTTATTCCTGATATGACTTGATGAGCTGGGGTAGGTCTGTGTGTGGGGGTTCCCTTTTCCTGAGGAACAGGGGAGGGATATGAGGGAGGGAGAGTGGGACATGGAGGAGAGGAGGGAGGGGCTAGAACAGGGATATAAAGTGAATAAATAAATACACTTTGAAAAAGACATATGGACAACACTGAGGTTTGCATTAACATTTCATTGAAGTTTGCTCAATTTTCTTGAATAGGGGTCTATAGGATAGTCTGGCCTTGAGTTGTGATTCTTCTGTCTCTGCCTTGGGAATATTGGCTCAGTCAAAAATTTGAGTACATGAAAGTGTTACTAATTCCTTTTTAACTAAAGGAATATAAATAAATTTCCTGATTTTTTTCTTTTTTTTTTTTTTTTTTTTTTGTTCAGGTTAATTTTAGCTTTCATGTCTCCTGTTATTATAAAAAGGTCAAAAATTTTAAAAATAATAAAAAGTATATAAAGTAGAAATTTGCAACAAGTCAAGGCTAATTTAGAAATCTTATTTATTTTTGTAAATTTAACTTAGCCTCAGCATGCAGTGTTTATAAGAACCGTAAGAAGTTGAGGCGATTAACATCTTTGTCCTTCACATGCCACCACCACTAACCCTCTTATGCAGAGTGACCTCCAGTCCTATGAGCCCCAACAGAGAAAATCACCCTACATAGAATCACCAATTTTTATCTTCCATGCTGTATTGTCACTCTATTCTTTCTGTGTTTAGATATGTTTATATACACAAATTCTTTCCACTATGCTACAACGGCCTGAAGTCCTCAGTATAATGGCATGTCATTCAAGCGTGTAGACTATCAGGCAATACCATCAAGGCTCATTTATAAGTGACAACATCACTGACTGTCACATTTCTCAGACAGCTTTCTTATTGTGAAGCAACGCTTAACTGTATTTGGGTATCATCCATTCACCAGCCTATCAACCTGTGTAGCTGGGCCTTCAGTGGGTAAGGACCAATAGGCCTCTCTTTGGGAACTTTTCACAAATGAGCCAGACTCTGGGGCTGCTGAGAAGTTGCAGTTTGGCCATGGCAAGAGAAACTTGAACTTTTGGAACCAGAGACATGATCAGAAACTTCAAAAATACACCACAAGGCAGTGATCAATGTTTTCCAGAGTGAAAGAGTGAGTGGGGAGTGGTGGAAAAGCCAAAGGAAAAGCAGAGAGAGTAATGAAACCTTGGCAGAATACACCTGGTGCTAAGATGTGAGCTTTAGGGAGGAGAAGATAAAAAAAAAAGAACAGAGCCTTAAATAAAAACTTTAGACCATGAAAGTAAAAGTAAAATGCTGATAAGAATAGACTGGATGTAATATTTGATAGCATATAGTAAAAGAAGCCTTTTTTTTTCCTCCCCCAGACAAAGGCGTAGACTGGTATTTGGTTGTCTGATGGAAATAATTTAGAAGAACATATGAGAATGCTATTTATCTAGGCAGGGAGCTCCTTAAGATGTGATGTATGCATTCTGACATCCTCCTCTTTCTTTCTTTCTTTCTTTTCCTTCCCCCTCCCCCCGAAACATTGCTGACAGTCACAGCTACAGTCCAGCACTCTTGACGTTGACATATCCCGAGTGACAGATCCAAGATAAGAGTAAAATACATTTGAATGTGCCGATAAAGGAAAAATGGGGAAGGGATGAAATTGCAGAGCCAGAAGGTGTGTCTTTAAAGCTCTTAGGAGGACAAATTGCTAATCAGGAATAGAACCATATAGAGGCTTGATAAGTTCAAATTCAGGAACCCGTCTGGGATGGAAACTCTTCCTAGCATGTAGTTGCTTTATAGGAAGTCTAATGAGATCCATTTGAAAGTGCTGGCTCCATTTGGTATGAAGCCGAGTTGTCAAGAGATTTTCAGATGTCTGAATGAGCTGTAATAAGCTCTACAGGGCCAAGGTGGGGTGTCCAATTGTGCAAGTAACATAAAAGCTAGCTTTGCAAGCTCATGATCTATAAAAGTGCTTTCTGTCACCATTAATTTCTGACAAATGGAAGCCACCTGTGAGTATGAAATAATACTGATATGGATTGAGTCAATCATAGTCTGGGTTTACGAATAATCAGCAATTCCACTATAGTCTATCACTTTATACTCATCGATACTCACTAATTCCCATGTAAAAAATTCACCCTCTCTTCTTCTCTCATACATGGTATTTGCAGAGAATATATGACTTTTTTGTTGTTACCATTCTTATAAATTATATATACATTTTTCTCATAATATTCATTCCCTTAAATTTTCATTTAATATCAGCAAAGCTGTGCCAATGGCTATATGTAGCATTTGCTTTGGCTTAAACATTTCTTGTCCGTGGTTGAACCTCAGTATACAGCAATAATAAAATACTAAGAATTTATCTTTGCATATCTAGATATAGCGGTCCACCCTAGCTGGACCAGTAAAAGGGTCTCTAATGGGAATTGGGGAATCACAGAGGAACTTGCAGGTTTTCCTCCTTCAAATCATATATCTTCTTTAGTACCTTCCTTAGACTTCTCGCATCCTCACTCTCCTGCGGTTACTGATGTGGATTTGTGAAAAGTATTCTTTCTGTCACTCTGCGGAAGTACCAGAAATGTGGCCTTTTTTCTTCTTTGCCAAAGACAAAAGCCACTGTTGCCTTTACAGGTGGAACGGCAGCCGCATATGTACATGAACATGTATACACCTATTCTTCTCCATAAAGATTTCAAAAAGAAAGACCAAACACTTGTTCTAAAAAAGATAAAGTAAGTTCTCTGTGCACAATTTCTCTTTCTACATTTTTCACCACCTTCAGAATTTGTCTGTCGGAGGAGGACCAGATCCTGAGAAGAGAAGTGTAGCTTGTCTTTATCTCTTTGGTGGTGGGTTCTTCTTTCTCCCAGCCTTCTCCATTCACTTTTTCAGCCTTTAAGCCCCAGAACACTAGATAAGGGAGAAAAAAAAAAAAAGATAGAGAGGAAAGGAAAGAGATCCCTGAATAAAGCCAGAGGTCAGAGACAATGTTATCATTAGACTACTTCCTGCTGATTAGGGGCATTGAGTTCTTTGGGGCAAATTTGATCTTCCCCAACAGGATATTTAATTTCTTCTTGTTGTTTCTTCTTTGCACATGGCTACTTAACAAACTGCAAGCAACAGCAACCAACAACTAACCAACAGCCTAACACCTCACCTATAGGGCTCTACCATTTATATACCCTCTGAAAAGTCCCCAAATTGCAAATGTCATACGATCACAGAAACTGTCTGCAGCTGGCAAAATTGTGTGCCTCTGTCAGAGCACAAGGCAAAATTAGAGCTGCGGCAAGGCAACCCCATATTCTCACCTCTGGGATTAAAGCAAAAACATATTTTTATAATAATTCTGTGTGGTTTTTTAAGCCAAAATTCCCAAATTCTCACAACAGGGAATCTTGCAGGTATGGTGAGATTAACTCACATAATGATAGTGTTGACTCAGATAGACTCTGATAGACTCTGTGCTACCCTAAGAACGGCATTTTTGTCTTAGCATTGATTTTACTTGAGTTAGACTCTTAGAACTCATGGAATGCCCTGAGGGACAGGACTGCCTTCTCTTTTACAGGAGCCTCTTTTTAAGTTTGTAAACCTGAGTTTGTGTTGGTAACACTGAGGGGGTGGGTCATCGCTAGACTGCCTCATCATTGGAACTGGTTTCTAGGAAGACCAAACACAGGATGCAGGATTGTAGCTTCCAAACCATCCAGTGTCTTCTGCAAAGCGTAGAAGAGGTGCATATGGGGGTCCAAAAGCTCCGTGTGGCAATGTCATCACTAGGAATGGCCTAGGATTGCTGCAGTTCTCCCTCCATATCTGTTCCTAGTCATTGTTTTCACTTATATATTCTTTGTTCAAAATTGTCATGACAAATAAAGACAGATAAGTAAGCAATTTCCTCATGTTATACGTGTCCTTTTGATAAACTGGCAAAGAAGAGCCACAGCTTTTTTTTTTTTTTTTTGTCAGAGTGTAAAGTAGTCCCAATCCTGTGGCTGGTATGAAGGGAGGCAGTCTTATGTGCTTGCATACTTTAACTTGTGGGACTAATTTACCTCTAAACACCTCAGTCTTTACTGCTTTATAGCAAGCAAAAGACCCATGCAAGCTCAAGATGCCAGCATACACAGGGTGCAGGCACCAAGCTGAGGTGCCCTCTCAACACTAGCTTAGGAGCTCTATCGTATTTGATACCTGTTGGCAAGCAGAGTTGGTTTTCTTTTAAAGATGTGACCTCTGTTAGGCAGACCAGGTCCCCCTGGAATGAGGAATTGGACTCAGTGGATTTAAAAGAAATATAAAATAAGAAACCTTGGAGCTTGGTAGGTGGGGAGGTTAAGGGTGAATCTGGGAGGAGTTGGTGGAAGGAAGTTAATAGGATCTAAACGCACTGCATGAAATTCTCAGAGAATTAATCAAAAAAGAAAGCTCAGTACAAGCACAGCACCATGATTGCATTTAAAGAATTAGATACCAGTGCAATTCCACTATCTCCCTCCTCAGTACACAGGTTTCTGCAGTTATCTCCCCTCACTGGCAACCTTCTCTCTAATCCCAGACTCAAGGGAGAATCACTGATGGCATTATACTTGTCTTGGCTCCTGTAATTACTTTTAGTTTAGAAAAGCCAACCAGGTGTTGTCTTTAAAAACTTTTAAGACATTAGTTACTTATAAAGTCTAAGTAATTTATTTTGTTTATAATTGTTCAATTTTTCTTGAATGTTTCTTTCTGTCTCTCTGTCTCTGTCTCTGTCTCTGTCTCTGTCCCTGTCCCTCTCTCTCTCTCTCTTCTCTTCTCTTCTCTTCTCTTCTCTTCTCTTCTCTTCTCTTCTCTTCTCTTCTCTTCTCTTCTCTCTCTCTGTCTCTCTCTCTCTCTCTGTACATGTGTGTACTCTCATGTGCAGGTGCATGTGCTTATGAATGCTAATGCTAGAGGCCAGTAGACAACCTTGACCGTCATTTATCATGCATCATTCACTATGAGTTTTGAAACAGTTCTTTATAGGCATAGAATGCTCCCAGTAGGCTATGTTGCCTGGTCCTAGGGATCTACATGTCTCCACTTCCACAGGGCTGGGATTGCCATCACATGACACCATATTTGTCTCCTTAATGGTGGGTTCTCAGTGCTTGAACTCATTCTTAGGCTTGAGATGCAACCACTTTAGCACCCCACTGTATAGTCCCAACACCTAATTTTTTTTTTTTTTTTGGCTAGATAGAGATTTTTTTTTACTCGTTTATGTAAGCTATACTGTATTTTTAGTAGATCTGATGGGAAAGTTCATGGCACTCCACGAAGCTCAGGATAGCCTTAAACTGAACCATACAGCTCATCCTCCAGCTGACACCTTCCAAGTGCTGGGATTACGGAAGTGTTTTCCATTCTGGGTTACAGAGATAGAGCTTGCAGGTCTTTGAAGGACGAGCCCGGATCCACTTTCCTATGCTGCTGGTTAAAGCCTGCGTTCTGCAGCATGTGGTAGAAATAGTAGGGGTCTCAGATACTGCCACTCTGAGTTTGTGCAGCTGAAATTATGTCCACTCAATCATTCATTCATGAATGAGTGGGTCCTTTATGAAACAGTTTCTGTTCGTGGTAGTGAAAAATTATTTTCCATAAATTAAGAATTTTTTACATGCAAGACTGGAAATTATTTCTACATGGAAGTTTTGACATATTACTCAATTATACTGTTCATAAAGTAGGGTGGAGGCTATCTCTGAAAATTCAGTACCTTAACTGTAGGATGAAGAAAAAGAAATCTCACTTTTTATAGTAAATTTTATCTGTAAAGTATATTACTTTATTTTGACAATTGCAGACTACGTTACATGACTTTTCTGGTCAAAGTGGACTTATTTTTAAATGAAATGGACAGACAAATCATTTCTAAGTTCTCCTTTCTTTTGGCATCCAGCTTCTCACTACATCTGTTAAAATTTAAAACTATGATCTGTATGAATTCAATGGAGACAAATATATAATAGGTTATTAGGGGAAAGTGTGGTGCTTGGAAGCTTCTCTTAGCTGTAAGTAAATATCATAAATAACTCAGCATAGCAGGCTCAATGGTACCACCCAACCCGCCCCTGCCCACCTCACTATCACTGGGGTCAGGATGGCTTATTTACACGCATATGCTTCCACCTTGTCTGTCTTTTCATTATTTATCAATTCATTCTCTACCTTTTTATTTCTACCACACTCACTTCCTTTGCTGTTCTTAGCTGACTTAAACATTGCACCAGATCACCCTGTCCAGTGTTTTCCAGAGCTTTAGATGTGAGACTCTTTAGGAGCTTTGCTTGGCAGTGTGACATGGACGAGACCACTCTGATCAATCCTGTCCATCTATCTACGCCCAACATGGGAAAATTACAAGTCTGTAATTCCAGCACTCAGGAGGCTGACGCAAGGGGATCCCTTCAGAACAACCTGGACTATGTGCTAATACTCTGCCTCAAAACAAACAAACAAATACCAATTACAAAACAAACAAACATAACACAGAATTGTCAAGTTTTAGCATCATATGTGTCTGAATAACTTATACTTCATGGTCTATCTGCAGGGAAATTGAAAGCAGAAACAACTCAAGATATTAGTGGAGTGTAGAGGGAGTATCTGGAAAGAGATGAGTATTGAAACTGCTAAGTTTAAGTAGCACTGGATTTACTAAATTAAAAAAATACATATATGTATATATAGGTATACACACACATATAAATCTATATTTTTCTTACATGTGTTTATCTGAGAAAATTTCATGATATTGTAACATTATAGTGCAACATCAAGAAAAAGGAAAGGAAAAAGGGGATGACTCCAAATTACTTGAGTTTGAATCCAAGCTCTGTCACTTAAGTTTCTGAATATAAATCAGGAAGCAAACTCTATGAGCCTTGGTCTCCATATCCATACAACAAGATCTATAGTGGTAACTATCTGAAAGGATAAATAAGAATTAATCAACTTATGAGAGGTCCTTAGAGCACTGCTAACAGTGTAATAAGTATTATGTGCATGGTAGCTACTACTAATTGATATTTGCCCCATACATTTGTCATATTGAATCCCAAACACACTTTCAAATTCAAAAATGTATTTAAAGTAACATTTGGCATTCAGTGCTAACAGGGAATATTAATGGAATAGGATTTCTTCCTCAAATGATAATGGCAATAACATATAGCAATAACATCGCCTAATGATATTGGTTTGGGGGTATCTTCTCTGTTCCTGGCACTCTATGGGCTAGCTTTCATTATTTTATTTTTATAGTTTTTAGTTATTGCCCATTATACAGAAAGGTTAACTATTTGCCAAAGGGAAATGTGGCTTGAAAATGGTAAGGCCATGATCAAACCCAACTTCTAATTAGAAGAGTTCCATTTCGAAAAACATTGGCTTTTCTATAGAATACATTGAGATGTGCCGTAGAATGACATCATCCAATTCATATGCAAATTTCCAGAAGGCAAGGTCCATGCTCACAACAGGTTGAGTGAATTAAAGACAGAATCTGCTGTCACCCTTCATGGTGAAGATGAGAACACATAGCCAAACATGGCATGTGTTATGACAGCTGTGTTCCCAGGCAGAATGGAGGACTGAGGATGGGTCAGTGGAGGAAGGCAGAGAGTTAAGGTCAGTGGGTAATGTTGGACATTTGAGAGGGAACAGAACAGAAAGAAGGTAAAGAAAGGATACATCTGGGGAGACATGGGCTTTGTAGCCTAAGTAGCACATATAAGAGTGTATAGGAAAATACTAGATAGGGATGTGGCCAGGGGACCTTTGCTCATGCAAAGAGCTTAACATTTATCTTGAAAGCTTGAGGATCCTCTGAAAACATTTAACAAGGAAGACGACAGAGTAAATTTGCTTGGCAAAGATCATTGCATAAGAAGTACTGAGATGAGACTTTTAAAAAATAAATCATGCCTTTTTAATTAATGGTGCATTACAACCAAATTCATCTGTATTATGTTCTTTTTGTGGCTTTTATGCTATTCATTCAGTGGCTGTTATCAGTGCTGTCTCTTATGAACACCCACAAATCTAAAATTCTTAAATTTAAAGAATGCATTCAATTTTACTATCTCGTACATGCTTTGACTGCCTTAGTTTAAAAACATTATTTATTCACTTTACATCCCATTCATAGCCTCTCCCTCCTCTCCTGGTCCCACCCTCCCTCCATCTTCCTCATATACCCCTTCCCCTACCCCTCAAAAAGGGACCCTCCACTACTGCCTTCGTTTTGATTATAATTTTCTATATTTAGAATAAGAAACTTAGGCTCAAGAATATTAGAATGATATTCTAGATCATTCTAGATCAAGAATGAAATCTTCAAGGCCCACTTGGATGTCTTTTTGCCTGCAAGTCACTACACTATACACTGTTTATCCTGCCCCAGTACCACTCAGTTCCAAACAAACCTTCAGTGCCCATTTCACTTTCTTCCTTAAAAACCAAGCTCAGTCTTGCTCTGGCAGCTGTCTGACCAGCATTATGCAGGCCTACTGACCTTTAAGAGCAGAAGGCATTTTCCCCCAACAAGACTACTGTGTGTAAAATACGGTCCCTTTCAACACTCTTTGCTTTGTCCTCTTTTATGCGGTTTCTTTGCAAAATGCCATATTTTCTATAAGCATTACAAGATATGCTAAGGACAAAGGCCATGCTAGTTGGGGTGCTGGGATGAACTCTAAGTTTGGGGCTTCATGGCAGCAGCTAATCTTGACATTTTGTTACGCTCTTACTGCAGAAGTCAGTAGCCTCTACTCCTTGTTGTTAAGAAGGATTTCACAGCTAGCCTTCAACTGTCAGTCCATCCACGGATCATTACAATGGTACTGGCTTTGCTTCCTAACAAGATACCCATTTTCTAGAGTAGTCAGTACATCTAGATGCTCAGATTTAGTGTCTGTACATTCCAAGACTCTTCATCACAATGGAGTGGGGTGAAACTCTACTTGGGTGTACCTGAAGTTGTAAGCTGAAATGAACTCTTTCTTCAAATTCCTTTTGTTCATGATGTTTATCATGACAATAGAAAGTAAGTAGAACAAAGTCTATAAGGCTGGGTGGAAAGTGAAAATCACTTGCAAGCATGGTAAGTCAATTAATAAGTACTCCAAACACTTGTGCAAAGCTGAATATGGCTGTGTGTTCCTATAACCACAGCTGTTCAGAATGAAGATGGGTGGATTCTGGGGTCCAGCCTGGATGAAACAGTAATTCCCAGGTTTGGAATGACTCTATCTTAATTTCAAAAATGTAAAAATGCATATAGTGCATGCACATAAACACACACAAAATTAGTAGAGAAAACTATCTTTATATACTTCAACACTGGATATTCAGGGCACGTACCAACACAGTTGTCTGTTACTTTAGACTGAAGGCTTTTAGGTAGTGAATTGCCTAAATCATATTTTCCAAGAAATAAGTAAGCAAAGTAAAAAAAGAACACTTCTAATTGTTTTTTTTCAAAATGTGGTACCAGCCTCAAATTGAAAGTGAGCATTTCCATCTCTAAAGGAAATCTTCCGCTATAAGATGGCCTATTTCATCAAGCTAAGAACTCTACTGAAAGCCAAGCTTCCACGATCCTCTGCTTTCTAGAAAGTAACTCTCTGAAAACAGTGTTCACAAAATATTTTTCATGTGCCCAATTTCATAAGTACTATGGGCCAAATTATACCTCCAAATAGCAAGCAAAATACCCTGGGTCCAGGAATGGGTGATTGCAAGTATGAATGTGAGCAAAATGCAATGATATATGTGCATGAAAACATCAAGATAAAATCTATTTTGTACGCTAACTTAAAAAATCACAGAATGAAAGGAACTGAGAGACGGATAAGGAAGGACAGTAGAGGAAAGGGGATGAAGGAGAAGCAAAGGGAAGACAGGGGAAGGAGAAGTACGGGAAAGAAGAAAAGTTCTAGATCCAAATCCTATCTTGGGTACTTAACTAACTTATATTCTTAAGACACATTGCTTAAAATCTCGAGACTAGATTTTTACATGTAAAGTGGGAAAGCATGGGCTGGTGAGATTTCACAGTGAGTAAAGGCACTTGTCACCAAGCCTGATAACCTGAGTTTGATCCCTAGGGGGCACATGTGGAAGAAAGAACCAACTCCCAAAAGTTATCCTCTGGTTCCACATGTGTGCCACAGTGCATGGGCATGGTAATAAACAAACAAATGAACGTAATAAAAGTTTGAAATGAGAAACAAAATGGGCAAAATTCAATTCCATAAGTCCCTTCTTAGTATCTAATAAAGTTGTAAATTAAGCTCCACTGCTGTTTTAAAAAATATGTATGTTGGTTATATTTTAATTAAGTGTATCCATGTCTGTAAATGGGTATATACAACTGTGAGTTCAGGTGTCCATGGAGGCCAGAGAGGTGTTGTATCCTCTGAAGCTGGAGTTAAAAATGCCTGTTGAACCGCTTGATATGGGTGCTGGGAACTGAACACTCAGGTCCTCTGGAAGAGCAGCAAGTGCTCTTAACCATGATGTCATCTCTGTAGCCCTAAGTATAAACTCTATTATCTATATATTATCTATCTATCTATCTATCTATCTATCTATCTATCTATCTATCTAT
>OU015752.1:111596915-111607646 GCA_907169655.1 Acomys percivali | reverse complement strand
TATCTATCTATCTATCTATCTATCTATCTATCTATCTATCTATCTATCTCTATTTATCTATCTATCATCTATCATGTGAAAGTGTGTGTGGGTTTCACTTTTCTGTTTAAATCCACAAACTAAATTTGTTCTATATTATAATTACAAATATACACACATTTTCTCTTTGTTATTAAATTCTCTTTCTGTAAGTCCATGAGAACTTTTGAGTTGTTTTATCCAAACTGAAGAGTCAATTTTATTAGTTATTTCTATTTGTTAGAGTGTTATTTCTCTTATAGTTAACATGTTCCATTTCCTCATACCACCTGCATTTTATAACTGTCTTTTGCTGTAAATAGGATCTTATGGAAAGCAAGTAGGTATTTACATTTTTAGAATTTAATATGGACAATGCTAAAAAAAAAACCTTAATTACTTACTGATAAATTTCTCTATAGTGGGTAGTTTAGATAATTTCCAATTTTTATTCTCTAGAGATACCTGGCGATATCATGAGTTTGTCTAGTTAACAGAAAATGTCAAGGCAACTCAGGTAACTGAGGGGGGTAGTGAGGATTCAGATTCAAACTCTGTGACTCCTCAAGGGTGCTATGCTAAGAACACAGTGACAAAAGACAAGAGACAGGAAGATAGCCAGTTAGATTATTTTCCATAAGCAAGAAACAGACCAAGGCAAGAACTGCAGAAGACAACTTCTGAGAACTCTATTTATTATTCCTATATGAAAAAAATTGTAGATAACTGTGGATTGAGAACCATGTCTTCTGAGCAATGACTTAATTGTGGCTTGTCTCGAAAGAGTTATGTGTTAAAAGTGTGCTTCTCAGTGTGGCAGTGTCAAGAGCAAGGAATGCTTTCAAGGCAGGAGGCCTCGTTGGATGTCACTAGGGACACTCTAGTGCAGTTCTGGGACAATGGATAATACCTTCAAGAATGCTATCACAAAAGAGCAATAGTGGCCCCTCTCCTCTTCTTCCAGCTTCTTGCCCAACCATGTGATCTTTCATGCAAATGTTTTAATCAAGGTGTTACCCTCCATGATGTGATAGAGGAGAACTTAGAAAGCTTGTGATGCGCTATTTGAACTTTCTGACTCCAATACTATGAGCTACATAAATTCCAAATTCAAGCACATATTTTCAACAATAGGAAAACAATGATTATAAACACCATGGCTTGTATCATCCCTAATTAACACGATGCTATATTTGACAAATTATTTAACATAGATTTAATAGAAGAATATAGGAAATGTATATTTTGCAACTACATTTGTTTTTCTTTCTTAAGGAATTATAAGGGTAAAATACTTCAGTGTATAAACATTTTTTAATGTGCAAACCCAGGAATCTGAGTTCAATCTTCCAGCATGCCATGGGAGAGAGAAAGGCAATTCTGAAAGCTGTCCTCTGACTTCCACATATATGCTCTGGGTCTCACACATACCTCATTTTCTTTTCTTTCAGTATTCGATGGCTCAGCAAATACTGCACCTCTGCCAAGCCTGACCTCCTGAGATTTAGTCTTCTGCCTCTGTGCTCCACATGCTGGGAACAGAGAACTGACTGGAAAACTGTCCTCTGACCACTGTATGCCCCCTTTTTAAAAGTGTGCTAATGATAATTAATTATAACAAATAAGAATGCAGAAGCCTAAATCATGCAAAACTTAATAAACCAAAAAACTGCCTACCCCTTCTAAAATAAACTTGACTAAGTAAATGTTACTTTGTAATTTAAACTTTCAGAAAACTTTGACTTTTACATGAAAAGTGGTGCCTAAAGAGGCCAAGGTGGTACACGTTTGTATGACCAGAGCTTGGGAAATATATAAGGAGGATCATTAATTCTAAGTTAGTCTGGCAGGCACAAGAAGATTGTCTCAAAAGTAGAAGGAAAAAAAGGAAAGAGAAAAGAATGGCAGTTTTAATTTGTTGGAAGTACTATTGCTTTAACACAGATCTAGAATTCCATAATTTAGTTTTACTTATCAATCAAATAATGCTTCAACAACACAGACATTTTGAAAATTAGTAAAGTCTCTTGTATAATCATAATTACACCATAAGTTGTTTTGGTTTATTATTTATTTCTTTTTCTTTTTGCAAGCCTATCCTTTGGGCCTCTCTCCATATGAAGTGGTATCAGATGTTTGAAGTATTTTATTTATGTATTTCTTTATTTCTTTATGGTATTTTGAGACAGAGTTTCTCTGTGTAGCTTTGGCTGTCCTGGACTTGCTCTGCATACCAGGCCGGCCTTGAACTCACAGCAATCTGCCTGCCTCTGCCTCCCTGAGTGCTTATATTAAAGGTGTGTACCATCATGCCTGGTATTAGAGGTATTTTTTCTTTATATGAACACAAGATCGTAATAACTGTAACTTGATGAGAGGAAACCAAATGTTTTTATTTTGTATCCAAGAGTGAATCTAGACTAGCATTAGCAGATGAGGGATTATTCATATAGAAGAAAGCCTACATTACAGCTCATAATGGAAGAAAGATTATGGGGAGAAAAATACACATTGCAATGAGATATCAAACAAATGAACTAGTCTGAAAAAAGTCACAGAGTAAGGAGGGTTTGGAGGAGGGCGCTAATGGAGAATAGATGTCACCAGGCATAATAATGAAATGAATGTGAATGTGTATTTTAAGGGCACTCTTTCAAGCTGATGAGGAATATTATGCTCCCCTGAAACCACAGAGTGTGTGTAGGATTAGACTTTACCAATATATACCTATGTTTCCTTATATATGAGGAGTGCATATATATTAATTTTTACTGAAGATATAAATAAAGCAAAGTGAGATGAAGAGACACTTGGGATCAAGCTGATATGTTACACATAGGCTTTGGCTCCGGAGACTGGGGCTTCAGGGTCTGTGTGCTGGCCATATGCCTGTCTCTTACTCACCAAACCATAGTAGAACAGAATAGGAGACTAACTGGTCCACAACCCTCTGCCAGATGTTTTGTATATCTTGTTTTTAGTTCCACCAGACTCTGAGTAGCTGCTACTATCATGCATGTTCATTACACAAAGAAAGAGCTATACAAAATGTTGACTCCTTTGTGCCTGATCACAAAAGTATTAATTTACACATTTGGAATTCCACTAATACTTAAGTCCTAAGCTTAAGCCTTAATACGCAGACTTTTCTAGACAGTCTTTCTGTCACATTTATTATGTGGTGACAAAAGAGCAGAAATAAGAGAGTATATTAATTGTAAATAAGAAAGAGGAAAAAAGTAAGAGCCTAAAATAGCAGTGGACACTCATGAACAGTTAATTTCTGAGGATATACTCTGGGTAAGACAGTGGAGTTTAGAGCTCCAGCGAGTCTAACAAAGTGTTTTGTCTGATACTTACAGACTCACTGTAGAAATGCAGGTGTAAATGTAGAGTTGCATAAAGATTCTGTCCCGTTGCTCTCTTTGTGTTTCTATAGCCAGTAAGTCATTATTATTGTGGGATTCAATTCCATTCTAATTTCAGATCTAGAGATAGCAAACTCATTTATATTTAAAATGTATCTCTATAAATTTCTTGTTAACTTTTTATCATTTAAAATGATGGAGGAGGAGTGGGTCTGGAGGAGGAGGAAAGGTGGAAGGTAACTGTAAGACTCTGAGGGAGGAGAAGAATAAACAAAAAACGTGATGGTCTTGGAAAATGTTTATTTTTGGCACGTTGTCATAGTTTCTTTATTACACCACTCTTACATTGTTATTTGAATTTATATAATTACACAAACTAATGGGTGGCCTACGGCATTTTGTAAGTGTGTATAATATGCTTTAGACATCTTTAATTTTTAATTATCATATCTTGTTCTCTCCTTATACTGTTGCCCTTCCTCTACATTCAAGTCCACTTTCTACTTTCATATCTTATCTCTATAGCTTTCTTTAATTATTGACACATATATACATATATGTAATATATGAATGTAACTTTGCTGAGTCCATTTAGTGTTGCTATAGGCACATGAGTTTAGGGATGACCACTTGGTATTGAATAAGCATTATGGGGCCTCATCCTTAGGGAAGATTGATTCTGTCTTCCTCAGTAGTTACTAATTGCCTATAGTTCTTCACCTGAGGGTGGGACCTTGTGAGAGTTTCTCCATCTGTATTGGAATGTCAACAGATGGTGTCATTATTTAAGTCTTGTTTAGGCTGCCATATTGTTCCAGAACCCATGGCTGCAATTTCTCTGTCCTACATAGGAGACATGGTCTCAAAACAGACTTCTTTACCCTTTGGCACTTACAGTCTTTCTGTCCTTCTTCTACAATGTACCCTCAGTCTTAGGTGCTGAGGTTGTGCTATAGATATCAACTGGAGCCAGGCACTTCTTTATCAATTGTTCTCTATGATGTCTATGAAACACAACAATGATCACCATAGTAAGATGTTACCATCTTGGGAGTAACCAACAGTTGTCGAATTGGACTTAAGATGCACTTGATAAGGAGGAGTCCACATCTGATACTTTAAATCTAACCAAATATATATGAATGTTGAGGCCATGGAAACTAGGAAAAACTTACTATTGATACTTTACGAAACCAGTATGATTTCTAACTGTATTCTAAATACTTATCCTTATACCCACAAATAACTATTGCTGTACCTCTCATTGAAGAAACATCTTTTTGCAGCAGGTATCCTAACCTTATTCATATTGAGATAAATTTAGCTTATATACATAGATATACATAATCACAGCTGAGATCAAAATTAGCATCCTTTATTCATTTGACATGCATTGGCTTATTTGCTGTGTCCAAATTTCTAATTGTTATAAGTGTTCTTCATACAGTGTTAAACTTTGAACCATATTAAAGTTGAATTATAGTAAAAAAAGGTGTAAAAAGATATAGAAAGAAAAAAATAAACAAACACATATGTACCTATGGGGACCAGTGGTATGTGTTTTTGGAAAAAAATAAAAAAAATGAAAAACAAAAAACAGGGTAGCATGAAAATGGAATTTTGTTAAGAAAGTCTTCAAGAAAGAATGATGCCTCATAAGGTACTGAATGTAGGGAGGTAGCCACCTTATGGAATCAGTTATGTGGGCAGTACTCTGAGATCGTGAGGTGGGAGGGTAAATGGTGGAGAGAGGAGTAAAAGGGAGGCTGCAGAGTGGCAGGCCTGTCCCTGAGTGTTTGAGGACTATGACTATATTTAGAAAATTTGAGTGTGAGCCATATTCAAGCATTATGGAGATTGTGACACTACTTAAGTCTTAGCTACTCCCCTTTCAACTGCAAGGACATCAGCTAGTGGGGAGTCCTGCCCAGGTAAGGCTTGGTAGGTAATTTAGACCTGGGTGGTGGCAGAAGATATATAGAGAAGTTTGTAGGAAAAAGAAAACCTTGCAGAGATGAGAAAGCTTGTGCCAGAATAATCAACATATAACATCCTTGGATTCAAGCTACACAGGAAAAAATAATCTGTAATCAGAGACCATGCTAAGTTTACTGTAAATGATTACCGAGATGGGATATGACACACTTATAACCATGGCACTATTTCCTGAGCTAAACCTGATGAGTCCAGAGATAATCAAGAAGGTGGATTATGAACAAGGGATTTGAATAAGATAGAGATGTAAAGTGGGAGCGCTGAGGAGCATCAGGGAGCATTAGCTCACTCAACATTATTGCAGTAAAAGTAGGCATGAGAGAGAAGTCAAAAGCACTTGAATTGCAGTGGCCACCGTTCTGCCTCAGAACTACATCAAGATGAGCCACACTTCTGTCTGCACACTCAGACTCTTCTCCAACAATCATTGAATAATAAATTGTTTCAAATATTTTTTTTAGCTGCTCTGCTGTGACTAAGTCTATTCTGCTGCATTTTTTTTTCTGGATTGTATTATACTTATGTATGATCCCTAAAATTTACCTGTTACTGTCTAAGTATATAACAGAACGCAATAACTTTTTACTGACTGTGTATGATTTAATAATTTGTTTGGGTTTAATAATTTTTGCATAGAGTTATGTTGTTGAATTCCGCTGCACACTGGCTATTCACTTCCTGGTTATCTGATGATTCTCCTTTATCTAGAACTCTTTGAGATCCAGGGAACTTTCCTAAATGGTCTGAATTTCCTCCTTATCTTTCTTCCTTTTGCCTGACACCTTGGCTGAAGGGTCCCTTCATTGTTCTTCCTTCTAGCGTGTATTCACTATGAGAGCCTCAGTCTTTGCCTTTCTTTTGCCATAATGGAAGAAGAGATTCACTAAACCAACCATTGCTGCTGATAGAACATGATGAGGTGCCATATCAGCACAGCCAAATAGCCAAGAGAGTGCCCATTGCTCGTCTCTGCGCTGACCTCTGTGTGGTTGATCTCAGGGTGCTGGGCCCAGGCCACAATTTGTTTGCTCTTCTCAAAATCCTTAAGGGATACATACTGCCCTTGGGATTCTATAAACAGTAAAAATAGAACACTACAGATATCTGAAATAAGAGGTAATTAACATTTTAGAAGAGTTTATACACTTCAGACACAAAGAAATTTACAGGCACATTCCAAATTAGTGTGTGCAAAAGCAGCCTTTCTATTAATTTGTCTAGAAACAGGGTTTTCAAATCTAAGATCAGTGTACTGATCGGCTTACTGATTCTGCACAATTTAACAGCATCTCATCACAAAGTTTTCATTGGTGAATCTCTATAAAAGCCAATCCAGTGATAAGGGCAGAAGGTTTTTAGATACACAGCACTACTTTCTTAGCCTCATCATCCCAGTTAAGCAAATGTTGAAGATTTTTACCACTATAGCGCATTCCTCACTTGTTCTCTTTTTTCCCATTTGCTGTGTGACTCTTTTGGCTCCTATGCTCAGCATCACTCACTTCCCATATTCCAGAGTCCTAAATGGCTGCTTTCAATTTACACTCCAGGGGTTAGTTGAGAACTGCTTGCTAAAAATTGATCTATCTATGATACATCCTCTCTCAAAATTCTCTTTGTTAAAACCTCAATAAAATGTATTAGCATACAAAGTAACAGATTTTCTTATGGGCGTTTTATACCTTCTTAATTTTTATGGGTTTCTATTTTGCTCTTCTCCCCCATCTTCCTGTACCTATTTTCTTTGTACACAGCCATTCAACATACAGCCCTTTCCACTTTGATATCAAATGTGTCCTGCTAACTTCTAGGCCCTCCCTTAAATCCACCCCCCCATTGCATAGACCCTCTTTTTAGTTTCCTGTTCTCTACCCACTCTGACACCCACATAAATACATATTTATAAAAAATAGAAGTTAAGATATATAAGTGGCCAAGAAAATGTGGTATCTGCTGCTGAGCCTGTGGTAGCTCAGTTGGTGGCTCTCCATTCCTCCTAGTTGAACTCCAACCTCTTTAGCATGGTTGAAGGCTCCTGGCCTGCTGGTGTTTCACACACCTATTTCTTAGTAAATCTATCCTCCTGGGCTGAAGATGCTTTAACTTTGTCATCTTCCTCATCTAAGAATAGAAGAATAGATATATTTGGCATCCTAAGGAAAATTGCCACACCTCCTTTGTGCCTCTTCAAGGAAGTTCTCTTGTTTTATGTCTGCAGTTAGGCAATGCTATTTATGTTCATAACTCATGTGTGCAGAAGATTCTTCAGTTAAAGCTCGTGTTGAAAAAGTATGAAGGGGTAGAGGAATAGGCATGAGAAATGAAAAAAAAAACTTGTTGAGAAGGAGAAAGGATGGAGAATAAAGAGTTATAATCAAGCTGAAATGGAGAAAGAAGGAGAGGACAGGAAGAGGTAGCATGCAGGACTGCAAGTGAAGACATTTATGTGTTGATTGTTAAGTCTGTACTCTCAAATGCCTACACATCAGTGCCAACAGTAAGATAGAGGCAAACCTGAGCTGGGCAGAGTAAGAAAACACTCCCACAGCTTGGACACTCCCAGCTCACCTCTCTGGTTTGCACACTTAAGCCAAGGATTGCTAGGCATTCTCTGTAAAGGCATTGCGAGAGCATATCAGAAGCAAATGTATTTTTGTTCTATTACTGTTATTTTCAAGAAAGACGAGTTAAAATACCTGCTATTCACACTCAAGGCCAGTTATAAGCCATGACAGCTTGGAGAAGAGTTGTATGACCTCCTAGATAGCTATCTGGGTCTTGGCACATGGTCTGATAGAAAGGGCTCTTTGCCTGACCCTTGGATTCAGAACCAGGTGATGCAGACACAGAGTAACTCAGGCATAAGCTGACATGGACTTAAATAGGAGCTTCTAAAGTCAGAGGGCAAAGTGCTAGTGACCAGGAGGAAATATAAATATGCGTACAAAAAAAGGTAAGCAGTATTTATTTCATTCATGAAAATAAACTATTATTTAGAGGTCTTAGAATAGAATTTCTACCATATCTATCTTTGTTTGTTTTTGTTTTGTTTTTTACTATTCCCCACCTCCTTGTTAACATAAATACCATCATTACAATGACAATTAGGTCAGCCTCAGCCACAAGACCAACACAGTGTTTCCACAGCCTTGACATTCCTAGCTTACTTGTTTAGTTCGCATTCTCAGGCCAAATCTCTCTAGACATTCTTTCTATATTTGGTAATGCTGGTCAGGTGACAAGCACTAAATATACGACACAGTGTAATTTTCAAAAAACAATGGATGTTCACTGTGAGAGCTCTGAATTAGCAAAAAAGATAGTGCCAAATCTGGGAAACTGCCTTTCAAGCTGTTGGTCTGGGAAATACAACAACCTCCCAGAATGGTATAGACTATTGCCATTGCCCCTGATTACCTTCCAGAACTTGAAGGTAAGACCCCAGTGCTGATGACACCAACTATTTCATACACAAGGGTAGCCATAAGGTTACTGTGTAATTCAAGTGGTGATTTCTGTATCCTCCCCCATAACTGGTTTCAACCCTTGTTCTGAGAGTCTCCTGTCTCAGTGTTATGTAAGCACTGTTCCACAATTATCCCCTGATATACCAATAAAGCAATTTACAGTCAATTGCACAGCAGGGGAGAGAGTAGGGCTAGACTTCCTGCCAGCCAGGAGAGGAAAAGTTAGAGGAAGAAATGGGGGATATGGTCATGGGAGAGGTCTAGAAGACATCAGGAGGGGAGCTGGAGTAGGAAAGCTACCAGGTGTAAGGATCACTGGGATGCATGCTGGGAGGAGGCCAAATTAATTTAAAGGGTTAAGAACAAAGTAATAACTGCTCAGTTATTATGTTGTGAAGCTTATTATTATACAAATACAAAGGAGTCCCAATTTTTTGTGTGGTAGCCAGGTTAAGAGAGAAACTAAGAGAAGCAAATACAATCTTGTAAAAAATAAATTTAACACACGGCTTGGAGAAATGGAGCTGAAGTTGGCCTGGAGGCATTTTTGCTGAGGACTAACTCTCATAGGATTGCAAGGTGCTGTGTAAGATTCCAAGGAAGAGGAACAACTGGGAATTATAATTTGTAAGGTCCCAAAACAACAATGATTTGCCTGGCAATTTATGCCAGTGGTGCACCAGTGGCATGTTTTTCTTGGAGGTAACCAACAGCTGTTTAATTGGATGTAAAGTAATTTGATAGGAAGGAATTCAAGCTTGGTACCAGAAATTTAATCAGTCACCCATGGTTGGAAGGTTATAGACACAAAGAATACTATTGTTACTTTCCTAAACTAATATGACTTCTAACTGTATTTATTACAAACACCCCTATATTCACAGAGAAATATAGCTCTCACTACTTAAATTTCCTTTTGAAAAGGATGAACACTATTATAGAGATCTATCATTGTTCAAAATGTACATAACAAAGGCCCATGGTGTTATAGATATAACTGCAACAGAAACCTACACTTAAGGGTTAGGGAAAATTGAAAGAAAGGGAAAAAGAAGTTTTTAAGAGTTACAGTTCAGGGAATCCTACTGGTAGGTAGTGTAGTGGATATAAACATGTTTTTGTTTTGATCCCAAGTGTGGGATAGGTATTGGATGCAAACATGTTTTTGTTTTGATACCAAGTATGGGATGGGGACTAGACTTGTGAGAGAACAGGTGATGTTTATCCACTTAGAGAGTTCAAGGCCAACCTGCTCTACAAAGTGATTCCAAGACACCCAAGGCTATACAGAGAAACCCTGTCTCCAAAAATGAAAAAAAAAAAGTAAAACCACTTCATAGGGGGTGTTTTTTGGGTCTTGGCGTTGTTTGGCTGTTCATTGCTCCACTTTGAGATGCTCCAGGAGAGAACTGTTCCAGCGAAGGCTTTGAGGCTTTGGGATCCGACTGAGGCTCTGGATTATGGTTGCTTCAGGTTCCACGAGCAACTTTGGTAGACTCGCTGGTCTTCTGAAATCCTGCTGACTACACCAGGAGAACCGCTCTCAGGAACTGATCCAACAAGATCTACTTCCCTGATTTCGATAAACCTCCATTCTCTCCTATCTAGGGTAGGTGGGTTGGAAGGGAGGTATAAGCATTTAAAGAACCCCAAATAAAGTAGGCTTGGAAGAAGTGAAGCAACAAGATAGTATTCTACAGATAGGACAGAAAATGCACTCATGAAATGTCAGTAACATGGTTGTCTGAAGAAGACCAGCATGACAACAACAGTTGACAAATCAATGTGGATAGGAGAAATTCAAGTACACCTTATCTAAATGCACTCAGTAGTATAACACACACACACACACACACACACACACACACACACACACACACACA
>OU015752.1:111582199-111596905 GCA_907169655.1 Acomys percivali | reverse complement strand
ACACACACACACACACACACACACACACACACACACACACACACACACCCCACTCCAGCTGCTCCTCTTCTTGCCAACTGTGCTCTGAAAATACCAATCAACTCCATTTGAGCTTTCCATTTATGACTTGCCCCTAAGTGCATTCCTTAAGGAATTTGTATTTTTGGTCCTTTCTAAGTAGACTAGCTAGCCTCAGTACCTCACACTGCCGGCGACTCCTATTCACAATACTGCTCAAATGCCAACTTCTCAGAGAGGCCTTTCTGAACACTCAATTCAAAATAGTTCAGTGCATCGTGACTAACCCTTCTCAATGCAAACAATAGGAAATACCATCGGCTCCTGAATTTTGAAAGCTGACATCAAACCATTATACCAACAGCTTTATTTAATTCTCTGACAAGGGGAACAGGCAACAGTAGGGGAAATAAAACTAGGAGGAAGACCTTGGCAATAAATGTTAATGTCAGAAATTAATAGGCACAGCTGGAATCACTGCTATGGTCACGGCCACACATTGGACACATTCCCCATTCCACATGCATCTGTTATCTCTAACACAAAGACTTGGACCTAGGTTTGAATTTCAAGTCCAATAATTGTTTCTTCTTACTGTCTTCTAATAATCATGGCAAGTCATAATTATATAAAATGTTAAGCTTTTCAAAATGTCAAGCATTCAGTCAGCATTCATGAAGCCAGGGAATGAAAAAAAGTTGGTGGCTAAGTATATACATCCTGCAGATGACTCAAAAGTTGGGTTGAGAGCAACAAAACAGCAAAAAGGGAGAGAAGTAGAAAGAACTACTTTGTTTGTGTTGTCTTATTAGTTTCTCAGCAAGCGTTCCGTTGACTTGATTTTTAATTAAGCTTCCTTCAGCCTAAGCATTTTGGGAAGCTGAGTGAGTGTGGGTGCCAGGTGGGAATATGCCAAGAACTCTCTGATCTAATTTTTAAAATTCTTCTTCATAGAAAACAGCCATTATGCACAGTCTATTGACAAATGACCTCTATGTGGTTGAGGAGTGCTGCTTGTGCATATGTGTTTGATGGTGCTAGAAGAGATAGTGGCACCAGGTATGTGAAATGGTCACATGACTTCTGGGTCAAGGATGCAGGATGCTGTATTGATGGGCAGACTAGGCATGAGTAGAATCTAGCTCAGCTGCTGGGAATCCAGGGATTTAAAATGTTTTATATTTAAAATACAAAAGAAAACCACTTTATTTCATTAAACAAAGAACAATAAAGGTTCCATTTGCTCTGGACACACTGTTCCTGCTCCTTCTGAAATCATCCTGGTCTTATTTGTCTGATGAATGCCTTCTCAGCACTGGAAAGAACAGTAGTTTCCTTTTTAGACAACACTAGATTATTGCCTAATTGCTTTGGTTGATCTTTGTGCTATGTGTGGATGTCAGGGCTATATATTTATATCATTCCTTATATGGCATTTCATATGCAATAAACAATCACGGGTGAGTAGAGGAACAATGGTTAGGAATAATAAGGAATGAGCATGTTGTGCATGCCCATATGATACTTTAACTGTAACACTGTTAAGCAGATTTGTTTTATTAGGGCACTTTTATTTCTGACAAAATGATAGCACGTTAGACACATCCTGAGTCTACACTTACCAGCATCCCAAATGGTATCACCTTAGGTCAAGGGTGGATCTCTGCACATTTGGGAAATATTTTTAATCTGTCTCACAATAGGCCCTTCACAGGAGTTTTTTATTTAGTGATCTTTACAGGGACATATCAACTACAGAAACCAAGTATGACTTTAGGTTCCTCTCAGGACAGGAACAAAGCAAGAACTGGGAGGACATCAAGTCTTGAGTTGGAAAACTAGACCAGAGAAATCATGGTCAGATTGGGGTGATAACTTAAAATGCTGAAAATATGCATGACTGTTGAGGAAATCGAGGTGATGCTGATGAGCAGATCTCACATGCAAAGCACCTCAAATTGTAGACACAAGAATGTTTCTTCTCTGTTTAGAAATGCCTTCCTAGACAGCTGTGGCAAGGGTATGCATTGGAAGAGGGGAAATTTGCCATATTTAGCCAACCAAGAGCTCAACAAGACCCTTCTAAGTAATACTTAGCTCTTTGAGTTTCTCTGCTAAGAAAAGAGGTTGAGGCAAGAAGACCAAAGCAGAAATTACTTAAACCAAAATGAGAAAATTAGACATTGGTTTGACACCCATAATCCTAGTACTCATGAGGCTAAAGCAAAGCAGTCAGTGAAAGTTACGTACCAGTCTTGGGTGCATAGCAAGACTCTATCTCAAAAACCCAACTATATAAACAAATAATAAATATAAAATTATGGTTATCTGACCTAAAGGTTATGATTCTCATTCTCTTCTTTTATTTCTCTCATTAAAAAAAGATATCTCATTCTTTACTACTTGTTTTTCCTCCTCCTCCTCCTCTTTCCCCCTCCTCCCCCTCCTTCTCTTCTCCTTCCCTTCCTCTTCCTCCTCCTGTTCCTCTTCCTCCTTTCTCTTCTCCTCCTAATCCCCATCTTCTTCCATCTCCTTGATGAGTTAGAGTCTCACCATGTTATCCAGGCTGGCCTTAAACTTTTGGTTCTCCTGCCTTAGTTTCTCAAAGTCTAGGGTTGCTGAGTATCCATACCATCTTGGTGAGATCAGACTCTGCTTTCTAACATGCTGTCATGTGATAATATTCTGTGCTCTGTGCACACCATGTAAGCAGTGATGCTATGGAATAGCCACCTCTCTGGTCCTTCATTCCCAGAAAGATCCAGCAGCCCTGTCCTCTTCCCTTTGTCCTAGAAGGCCCACATGTCTTAGGGAAACCTGATCCTATCTCAGCTTCAACTTGTACTTCAGCCATTCTCTTGTTCTGCCCTATATTTTAATTGCTAAACGCACATGATGTTTAAGTATAAATTAATTAAAACTATGCAAAAATGAAATTTTATTTTTCCAGTTTTGCCAGTAGATCAAAAAGTATTACCAGCCATGCCTGGCCAGTGCAGAGTAGAACATTCCCTGATTGTTGGAAGTTCTGTGGGACAATTCTCAGAGTTTAGATCAACTATCACAGCTTCATCTCCACTGTTGCATAACTCACTTTTCCAGAGCTATTTCCATTAGTCAACCTGGCCAAGCTTGACTGAGAGGTTAGATAATAGTTCCTGGTTCAACACAAAGTTTCCTTGTGTTTTTCCATCTGCTAAGCTAACAATAATGATTAAAAAAATACATGTGACTGGCAGCTGCCTCTGTGGTCATCCATGGGCCTGTCCCCAAGGAAAGAAGAGCGGGAACCCTGACAACCCTGCATTTCCCCTTCTCCCTTACCTTCTGATTCTGTTTCTGTGAGCTCAGACAACTTTTCTTGTTCATACCATTCAGAGTCTGACTTCTGTTTTGTAAGCTAAAAAATAACCAAGCACCACCTGGAGTCTTGGTGTCTACAATGCAGAGCCATACATAGTGGAAGGCCAAAGTATCCATTATGGCTTCCGAGTATTGTTGACTACCAAGTGTATGAAACCTCAGGCAGGGAAATGCTTGCAGAAGAAGTGCTTGATGATGGGCCGGGAGTGTCTTGAGGTTTCTTAGAGGAGGCGACGACAATTCGATTGATGGGAGACAAGCTGGATAGTAGAAAAAGGATGCTGGAGACCATGCCAAGTAGGGAATGAGAGCAGAGAAAGTGAAGAGACATCCAAGGTCAGGCATTCCCAAGGAAATGGCAGAAACCTGACCAGCCTGTTAGCCTCTAGTGAATCTACTAACCTAGAGAAAGAGAGCCAGGCCATATTGGCCACTAGTATACAAGTCTCCATGGAAAAGCTTTCTTCGTATTTGTTTATCATTTTACAGTGTTCGAAACACCTTAGCCAGACTATTTTCCTTGTTTTTAGTGCTTGAAGTAATACATCAGTACAGACAAATTAGGCCTGGGTGGACAATCAGGCCAAGGTCACAAACTACCAAATGTTAGACTAAACCTTGAACCACATACCTGCTGCTTGATGTTGCAGACTTATCACTGCAAAGTGTCCTGGGAGTGAATATACTTTCCCATTAATCAAGGATGATGCCTGTAGGCTTAACAGTAATTCCACAAAATTATCCTGGGATAGATGACAAATTATATGTTGGCCCTATTATCCCTGTACACATGAGTTATATGACATCATCCTTGCTTCGAGGAAAGGCAATGGGGAGGAGCGATGAGGCCAGGGCTCCAGAAAGCAATGCCTATCTACTATTGGGGAAGTCACAGGCCAGGGGGAGATTTTCCATCAAGTTATGAAGATGTTTTTATTTTCATGGTTAGTGATTTACTTCAGTAGATAATAAGGTATTTTAAAAGGGGGATTAATCTTATTATCAACTTTTTAACTTATTTCAATTAATTCAGCAATCTCTCTCTCTCTCTCGCTCTCTCTCTCTGTCTCTGTCTCTGTCTCTCTCTGTCTCTCTGTCTCTCTCTGTCTCTCTCTCTCTCTCTCTCTCTCTCTCTCTCTCTCTCTCTCTGTGTGTGTGTGTGTGTGTGTGTTAAAAGACAAGGAGGTAAAGAGAAAAGAGAGATCTTTAAAGCAAGCACAACTAAATGTTAACAATAGAAAACCATTCTTCTTTTGTATTTGTATTGTAGTTACATTGTGACTTTACAAATTTGAATTCTATAAAATAAAAAAAAACCTAAAATGAAATTAGAGTAAAATTACTTGTAGTAAGTTAAACTGCTGTTGGGCCTCAGCCATTACAATATGAACAACTAGGAATTAAGCAGTTTACCACATCATCTTCATAGACCTGAAACTGGTACCCATCATATCTGAAACATACTATCCTAGGAGCTGTAAATGGAATTCTAGATGTTTTTTCTCCTCCTTCTCCTACTACAGCTTCACGTCCTGGCTTTCTCTGTTCCATAGGCTGTGTGAATTCTATAATTTCTTACATTTCTACACATAATTTGTATATCATTTGGGCTCTTTTTGTCTGATTTCGGGGCTCACTGAACATCATGAGATCAGATTTTCTAATAAATCTGCATATCACTGTTTATATACCTGTGTTGAAAAATAAGTGCTTATTAGTATAGAGTATATGCCTAGTCTTTTTTACTAGGATTTGAGAGGCCAGATAGGAAACAAATGTTTGAAAGAAAGATAAGTATTTGCTTGACTCTGTATTTCCAAAGTTTTAGTCAAAATCGCGGTGTAAGAGTCAGGGTAACACACCAAGAAAACCATACAAATTGGAGGCTTATATGATTCAGCCATTTCTCATAAGAAGAAGCAGGACTGAGTCCTTCTTTGGCACAAGGGTAAATGAGGAGTTCCATGGAGGAAAAAGTGTGGTAGATATGTGGCCAATGCTAACTAGAATATAGAATGAATATCTAAATGAAGCAGTCAAATTCATTAGTAAAGACCATTGGGTCTGAGATTTCCCATCCTTTCCTTTCTTGTTTCATTATGAGGCAGTGGAACACAGAATAATGCAATGTAGGAAACAGCCAACTTATCTAAATGTTAATGACCATAATTACTGGCCTGGAGAAAATCTTTTAGTTCAATTGAAATATTTCATAAACATCACTGAGAGTATTTCTGTGGGGTTAGCAGTTCTCTCAGCAATGAAGGGCCTTTATCAGAACCAGCAACATCCCCAAAGTAAAAGACTATTAGGTCAAACTGACAGCAGAGCCTGTAGCATAGGGCAATATAAGAGAAAAGCCAGGCAGAGAGGAAGGGATAAACTTGAACATTGCAAAGACTGGTTAACAGGAGATTGGGTAAACTATGTATATTATGACAAGTAACCCATGGCCTTGACTTCCATGGTTCCTTTATTGTTTCTCCTTCATTTGATGAATACTGCACTTATTTGAGATGTTTGTGTTGAAAGAAAAAAGATGAGTATGAAGAAAAAAGAAGACATGAGATCTTGGAGAGGAAGGTAAGTTTCTTCTAGCTATCCCAACACCAAGGAAGTACCCTGTGATAGAGGGAGAGAGCTGGCCCAGAAAGATGAGGAGAGAGGGGAAGCATGTGGAGTGTCTCAGAATGTACTTGACTTTTACACCACAGATGAGCATTGGAGAAATCTGTGCAGAGGAAGCCATGATAAACGTTACATTCTTAGACACTGTTCCATTGTGTTGCGAACGTACAGGAGAAAGCAATGTGGCAAGTGTAAGGGCAGGAAACTAGATTCTTCTGTGAATCAGAGAAAAAAAGATTGTAGTGTCTTGGTTCAGAGTAGAAAAGGTAACATTGGGGAGGAGGAGCGGAAATTTGCTGAAGAAAGAAATGCCAGGATTGATTGACAAGCTGAATGTAGAAAATGAGAGAAGATCTTCCAGGATGGTTCACAAAATATTGTATGAGTTTCCAGAAAGAGAGGTAAATTTTACAAGGGAAAGTAAAGCATGGATAAAGTAGATTATGGTACACTGTGAATAAGAAGTTCAGTTATGGGACTGATAATAGTAAGATACTGAATGTATAGCAACTGTGAGACAGACAACACTAAAGTGGTGATGTCAGACATACATTTGCATTGCCAAGACTTGTCTGTAGATGAGAGACCATACCTTGAGATACAGTTTTATATTATAGCACAGAATGATTTTAATCATCGGTAGAAGACAGAATTAATGGAGAAATCACACCCTAGACCATTCCCACTTTGATGTCAACATGACCTAGTGACCTAGTAAAGAGCAAATATAAGAGCAGAGTGAACACTTATCTGGAAAATACAAAAACAAAATTTCCAAGAAGGAGACAACAGTAGTCTGAGTGAAGCACTTTTGATAGTCCAGGGAGATGAGGACTATGAAGTGCCATTGGATTTATGATCACAGTTACTGACACTATTGATAGGCTCTATTTTGGTGAAGAGGTGGGCATTTAGAATAACTGAGAAAAAATGGGAAGAGAAAAACTCTTGGTCACACTTTGTTGAATTCATCTTCCTCGGAAGTTCTTGACTGTGAATTATATCAATCATGTGTTATATGTGACAAGTAAATTCATCTTAGAGACAGACACTCATGTCTAAGATACCATCTTTATCTGTTCTTTTCTAAGTCTCAAAAATAGGATTCCTACTGCTGTAGTGAAACACCATGGCTAAAAGCAACTGGGAAAGGAAATTATTTACTCAGCTTACATATCCTGAATCATAGTCCATTAAGGGAAGCCAAGACAGAAACTCAACTGGGCATGAACCCGAAGGCAGCAGCTGATGCAGAGGGCATGGAAGAGTGCCTCTTACTAGCTTATACCTCATGGCTTAATCAGATTACTTTTTTAATTAAAAATATTTTATTGAAAATAGATGCATCTCTCATACAATATATTCACACCACAGTTGTCCCTCCCTCCACTCCTCCCAGCTGTGCCTCCTGACCTTCCTTCTTTCTAGGATCCACACCAGCTCTGTTTCCTCTTCAGAAAAAGGCAGGTCTCCAAGAGGCAACAGCCAAACAGAAGAAAACGAGGTACAGTAAAACAAGACAAAAGTCCTTGCTTTCAGATAACACCCAGGAATACTGCCCTCAATGTCCTTGGTCCTCCCAGATCAATCAGCAATGAAGAAAATAGTCTACAGGGTTACCTCTATTGGGATCTTATGGAGGTAACGTTTCCAACTTGTGTTAAGTCAACATAAAACAGCACACAACTCAAATACACAATCGATATTTTTCACCATCTAATTAATCATTGGTTTTACCCCACTATATTTTTAAACACAATCCCATAAAGAACCATCATTTAAATCCTTATTTTATAGATGGGGAAACTTAGATACCAAGGGCCTAAGCAATTTGATTTAGGCTATACAATTGACATCGCCATCACATTGTAAAGAAAGGTGAGCATTTGGGGGGATTTGGGATTTCCATCTCTTGGTCCCCAGAGACTGAAGTTTTACTCTCACCAGCTTTCCATCTGATAGTAGGTTCAGGAGTGGAATGGCTTTCATTAGAGTCCAGAGGGTTTTCTGAGCAGGCTCCCACAGAGATAAAACCCTGGGCTATTGCTGCAAAATAAAAGATACAGCATGTGCTCCTGCATCCTTCTGCTCCTGAGTTTTCTTTGGACTGGCAAATAATTTTTTTCTAAGTCTTTCATCTGCACCTTTCTTTTAAAAGCTGAAAAGAAAGTGCTCTTTGAGTAGGAAAAAAGAGGTGCATTTTTTTTTTTTTATAAAGAGGCCGTGTCTATACATAATGTTTCATAGTAAAGTAAATAAACCAGCTAAGGGAGAATATTGTGGCAGCTTGAAACATTTGCTTTCGAATTTTTTCCTGTCCCAGGAGATGATTTTTCTTTCCATCTTGATTTGCTATTATTAACTATCATACTGCCATAGCACTTGGCTTTCCACTAACTCTTTATCATGGTAACTAATGACATCAAGTGCTATCTTAATTTTTTCCTTGTGTAAAAACTTTCACAACCTGGATTAGTTCCAGCTCAACTATTGCTCTTGTGCCTGAGTGGCTTTCCATGGCCTATTTTAATGAACCAGGACCACAGAGTTAGGTGTTAACAGAGGTGAGGACTTGCTATAGTGTCCCGTTGCTGTTCATTTCCATCTTCATCCTCTGAGCACATTCATTTATGTCCAGGCCAGTATAATATGCCCTGATTTAGTCAAACACTTAGTCTTGTTCTTTTATCCATTGCATATGCCTTAGTTCCAAGTCATTCATAATAAAGCAGTATTTGACCACATTAATCTTCTCATTTGCATACTCTGAAGACAGCAATTATTTGTACTTAGGATAAAGAACAGTATCTTTTAACTTCTCATGTGTATGTAGGATCAAGTTCCTGCCCACTTTGACTGCTATTTGCCTGTTTCTCTTTCTTTACTATTTAGGACTGACTGTCTTGTTATTCTTCCAGCTCCCAAAGTATTCTTTTTACCTTAGGTTTCTGACCTACCCTTTACTCTTTAGTTAGCTGTGAGTTATCGTTTAGATTTCAACTCAAGTTTATTCCCACAGTGTAGTAATTTTTCATGCTTCTATGCCCACTACTGAGTAGCTGTTGGATGTTCTTCAAGGCCTAGCACATCTCTGTAGCACACAAAACCATGAAACTTGTGTGTAGTATAATGTTTTGTTACATTTTGACTGACAACTGTAGAATCTGAATATCAGTATGTGTGTGTGTGTGTTTGTGTGCGTGATAGAAATTGTCATTTCCTATCATGTAGCTCTACATCTACTAATTATGTCCTAGTGAATGAACTCAAAATATCTGTATGTGTAGATAGAGAAGTGATTCCCTAAAATTTCTAGTTTGCAGGAACAGGGCCTTCAGATACTGTAAAACCTTTCCAGGTACTCAATTTGCTCCTTGGACTCTGTCAGTTGTCTTAATCTCTCTAGGCAATGTGTTCCTTGTAGAGGTGTATTTTGGGTGATCGTATTTGCACTGTGCCTATGGCACACAAATGCAAACTGAGTCAATCATAAGCCATTCATCAGGAGTTTGGAACTGTGCCTGTGTTACATCAGTCCATTTCGGGGGGTGGGAGGATATAAAAAAAACTAAACAATTAAGAACAATGTAAATGCATGCATAACAACAGCATCAACACATCCTAAGCAAAATTATAGAGGCAATGAATAGATGACTTACAGAATTTGGATCAAGGAGCAGAGAAAGTTGTTATGGAAAGAACTCACAACAAGGGTGCAGATGTTCAGAGTGATGCCCAGCCATATTAGAGAGCAAATCTTGCTGTTGCTTATGACTTTACCCTCTCATGGGGTAGTTTGTTTTGTAGGGCCTGTCTGCCTGTCTGCTCTTGAGCTGATTTCCAGCATAGTTCTGTATCCTCCAGAAAGAGTTCTTCCATTCTCTACATGAGTCACCCTTGTGTTATCCACAATTTCAGTCAAGTTAAAAGAATATATAAAATCGCTGATAAAAGCAGAGCAGGCAAGGTATGCTGTACTTGACTTGATGAATCTCTTTTCTTGATAGAAGACAATCTTTATAAAGTAAACATGATGTATAAATAATTGGTATAAGTATACTTACTTCAATTGCAACTACTTAAAGACCTCTTGATCTGGTTGATGTTTATTGGACATTCCCTACTTGACTTGTACAAGAGCTTTGCATACAGGTCTAAGCTTTACATAATTTCTGTTAAGTGAAGAGCTGATTTCCTGATAAAGTTGTTCTCTATGTCTCTGTATCCTTTAGTATAAGCCTGACAATTAGGAAGCCCTGAAGCTATTATTTTTAAATTGAGGAGGCTTGAATAGCTGTCAATATCTTAGTAAGAACAAAGATATGTCTACTGGTGAATGGTCTTACTGTAGTGGTTAATGCTGTCGAGTTCATGGGATCTAAAACCACACGGGAGGATAGTCTGAGCATGCCTATGAGGGATTTTCTAGATTAGGAGTGTCTAGGCATGCCTATAAAAATTACCTAAGTTTTATTAATTAAGATTGGAAGATGAACCTTAACTGTGGATGGTGCTTTAACATGGGCTGGGGGCTTAAATAAAAATGAAAATGGGGAAAACTAAAACTAGATGAGAACCAGCATTCTTCTTTTCCTCCCTCCCTCACCCTGCATCCATGACTGTGGGTACCACATGACCAGCTGCTCTGTGTTCCTGACTCCATAATTTCTTTGCAGATGACCAGTACCATGGGACAGTGGGCCAGCACAAACTCTCTCATCCTTAAGTGGGTTATGCCAGAGTGTATTGTCACAGAAAGAAGACAAACATCTAGCATACTTGTATATACTCCCAAGTCTTTCTGAGTCATTTTATGTTGAAGATTTTCTGAATCATTTTATGTATGAGATTTATAAATGTCATCTGGAATTGGAGAGGAAAGAGATGATACATGTAAAAATCATCTGAAAACATAAAAAAATATCCCAAATAATTGTCCAACATTTTTAGTAGTTTAAGTAGGTGGTATCAACCCTGTGTTACAAATGAGATTCTAAGGCTAGAGAGGTCAAATGGTATGACCAAATTTACCAAGTATGAATATCAAATAGGTAATTAAAAACCCATTATCATCATGTATGAAGTATGATTTACTCATAATAGGTCTGAAGCAAGACCTACTTTAGAGAAGTGATAAATACATTGGTAAAAGCAAAATTAGTGACATTAAGATTAACAAACAAAGCAAAATTGAAACGATTCCAATACAATGACATGACAAAAAACAGAGAAGGAGTTCAATGGTACTTATGTAGAAGTAATGGTGAGCCTCCAGACTCCCCAGTTCAGAGAATCCACCTCAGTTTAATATCATCACAAAATGAGCTTTTGAGCAATATTTGTTCTCAGTGTGTGCACCACATAGGAAAGACTAGAAGGAAACTTGGGTGGATTCTCCCAAAGTGCAAATGGTACAATGATGCCAAGGGAACTGGGTTGTTGAGCCTGTGGGTCTGTTCTGGGGGTCACTGATATTGGGCAAAGTATATAACATGTAAATGATGTGAACTAATTTGCTTGGAAAATATATCAGTCAATAAAAACTTTTCAGTCAGTTACAAGGATGGAAGATTAACCCTTTGAAGCCATGTATAAAACAGTAGAAGTTGCCACATGCTTTTTTTGTAAGTCCAGTGCTGAAGAGGCGAAGTTACAAGACTCCTACTTTTCCCTGATGAGTCAGTTAGTTTCAGACCCATCACAGATCCTCTCTCAAAATCAAGGTGCACAGTACCCTGAGGAATTACACTCAATGTGGAACTCTGGACTGCATAAACACCAGGACACACAAGTATCCCCTCCACAAACCTACATACACAGGCAGACACATGTATACACACACAGAAAAGTAACATAAAACAAATGAACACTTTAGTTTGGGCCTCACCTCTTCTATCTGTGACCATCTATGGGCTAGTAGTGTTGTTTTTTTTTAATTACTAAAATATTTCACATTAAACATAGAAAAGCTTATTTCTTGATCAAAATGACCTATTATCAAGCAAAAAAGCAAAGGCCTGCTTTTCCTGCAGTCTTTATAGGTCACAGCTGATGTTCTGACCTTTCTAATAATCAAGGGCAAAGTTCTTCTTGGCTTCCCTGTTTCACTCATTCAGTATGGTCAACCCAGCAACTAAGATTGCCTTGATTTAAAAAATATAACCACCTCTCAGCCACTCACTGTTATCAATCAGCTCCATGTTATCGTATCCTTTTTTTTTTTTTTTTGTATTAAGAGGACCTCACTAGCCTTTGCCTTCTTTCATTCCTCTATTTCATTATTTGGAATACAGCAGTGAGATTCATCTTTCACTTTCTCAATGGAGCCCATCTACCACCCATCCACACAGTCCCCTTTCACCCTAGCTAGAAACAAAAGCCAGATACCGAACAACAAAGATCTATCAGACAAGCACAATCTACTCAACACACAGCCATGCCATATGAACTGGAATGATACTACAGCTTTGTCCCCACTTAAGAAATACCACTGGGAGGAAAGAGCATGATTCCATGTAAACATTGCATGCCCGTTGATAGAGTTGTTTCACATAGCCAAGGGGGGCACATGTTTTATTTATTGGGTCATGACTTGGGAACATGGATTCAGGTAACGGTGGCTACATGAGCTTTTATAATCACAGGGTCCATAGATCTGAACCTACTATTGATATATAGGTATTGATTGTTTGAGTAAATAGATGCAAAGAGGAAAAGCCATGTGTGTGAGTGCACGTGTGTGCATGTGCATGTGTGTGTGTGTGTGTGTGTGTGTGTGTGTACATGCATGTGTGTGTTTATCTTTTTTATCACTGGAGTGGAAGGTTATCTCTAAACACTAGTAGAAGACTATAGCAATCTATTTAGCAATGAACTGCTGTTACAGATACTGATATAAGCTCATAATTATGTCAGTATAGAATGTACTGATGAATATATATGTATATATACATATATGCATTTATATATTACACATATTCATTTGAGCAATCAAATTTAGCAACATAAGTAAAGTTGAAGCTATCTATTCTTGATATAACAAAAATTGCCTTTTCTCTCCATGCCTCACCTTTTCCAAATCCATAACACTAGTCTACTAACTAGCAAACAGACTTCAGCTGAGGAACATTGTACAAAATATCTTATCTCACCCAAACTCCTCAAGGCTGTGAAAGCTTATCATGTTTGAGAAACTGCCACAGCCAAAAGGCACCGAAGGGGACATTTATGAGTAAATACAACAGAGCCTAGATGTGATTTGGAAACAAACTAAGAATATTAATAAGCAAACAAATAAGCCTGATTTCAAGCCAATATGAAGTTTAGACCTTATTAGATTGATAATAAAAATGCATCATATTGATTCATTAATTCTGATAAGTGCATTAGAGTAAAGATATGATTTTATTAACAGGAGAATTAATTGTAAGCTATGCAGGAAGTCTTGGTAGTATCTAATTATTTTTTTCTATAAATCCCAAAGTATTCGGAAGGCATAGCATTAACTTACTAAACAGCATGCAGAGAATGGTTCAATTTATATAAAGTTTTATAACTGTGCTTCCATGTATAAAGGTATCATAAGTACATTATTGGAAATATTAACAATGATAGGCTTGGGGAATGTATTTCATTAAACTCTTATTCTGTTATTACAATTGTTGGACATTATTCAATTATTTTTTTTTCTTGAAATAACTGTTCTGTCCCTTTATCTTTGGGTATATCTTGTTATTTTACTATTCAGATAGAGTTTTCTTCCACACTAAGAAGAATCAGCCTTCTCCTTGCTTGCAGAAAGCTGCATGGCACTTCAAGAAATCACTGTGGGATTTTTTTTTCTCTTTTTTTCATCTGACATACTCTTATTTTTTTCCTGTTGGGATAGTTTCTAACAGTCTGAAAAGAGCCAATCAAAGTAATTGTTAAATCCTGATGACCAGAACTTCATGTGCCAAGCATTTTATCCTAAAACCGGGTTATTTAGAGTCCAATGAAGCCAGGAATAAATATATAACACTAAGTAATTTGGGGAGATTGAAGAATTTTCAGAAAATTTCTGTCACTTGGAAGCATGAAATTACATGCACCACAGTGGAATGAAATCAAATCAATCAGCAGCTCGCGATCTCCCAGGCAGGATCCACAATCAGCAAGAGCCCGGAAGCTGCAAGATGGGGAGTGGTGGAAAAGTACCCAAGGTAACAGTACAAAGATACAGAGGAAGCTTGAGCTCTGAGAGATCCAGCTTTGGCTGTAGATGCAAGAGCTGGACGGATATATGCATCAGAGGAAGAGTAGAAGTGAAGATGCCATTGTCCAAAAAGTCTACTTTGTATTTTATACTCACTGTCCCCTAAAGGATGAAGTCCAAGCTTCTCAGAGTGGCATGTGCTTTTCCTGAGGATTCTGTTAGTACCCTTGTGCTTGAGACCATTTGTTCCTTCCTCCAGTATACCTAAACTCAAGATATCAACTGATCTTCCTTGTTGATTTTATGAACCACCAAACATCTTTGCTTAGGTCTTTCTGCTGCTGTGCAGCATGCCCACACCACCCTGCATGCCTTCCCTTTGTTCTATTCTCTTGCAAACTTTGAGATTTCAATTCTGGTGAAATATGACAGGTTCCTAGGCCTGCACGTGCCTGCACACACACACACACACACACACACACACACACACACACACACACACA
>OU015752.1:111552171-111582189 GCA_907169655.1 Acomys percivali | reverse complement strand
GTTCCTGGTCTCCTCCACAATTTTGTACCTTTCAAAACAAAGATGACCAACTAAAGAGAGAAACAAAGGGTGGAAGATGAAACTGTGGATGATTAAGGGACAAATGAATGTGATTTATAGAAAATATCAGAATTTGGAAGAACCTACTTAACTTTTTAAAAAAAACGTATAGTACACGGTTTTAAAACCTCAAGAATCATTGCCAAAAGACTCCTACAAAAGCATGTGATACTGTAACCTGAAATAAATACTAAACCTGAGCCAAAAGCAAGACTAAAGATGGTTGTAAAACTACCCTATTACAAATGCTATATCTTTTACAGTGATGGGGGGGGGCGGGGGGAAGCAAAACCAAAACCAAAAACCAAACCAAACCATGGCCTCCAGTATAGGAGGGTGGAAATGGAGGCAGAGGGCATTCATGAATATTGGCAATGAGCTGAATTCTCCCAGAGTGAGGTGCATGTTTGTCTAGAAAAAGCCTCCTAGAGGTACTAGTAATTAGGAAGCTAAGGGGAATTTGCAAGCCAGCAAAATCTGTGACCCTTCTGAGGACAATGGAGTGACAGGCTGAGACTTTGAGAGCTTTATTAAGAACAAATAATGCCTGAACATTTTGATAGGTTTTTATATAGTAGCTGCCTAGTTCCTGCACACACTTGCTTCATTGGTTCTACACTGTCTTCTAAATTGATGCAAAATGGCTTCTTTTCAGTTGACCTTCAAGGCTCCTTAACAGTTATTTTCTTACTTTAGTTTCCTCTTCTCTCTTACTGTTTTCTGCTGGTATCACTCCTGGCTTTTTGACTTTGGCCACCTGTTCTGACTTTGTACCGACTTTTATATCATGACTTTGCACAGGCCATTGTCCCTACTCTAAAATTTGGGGCTCACTCAGCTACATATCCAGTCCTACAGGTCCCTTGAGGTCTAGCTCTTCTTCTGTGAACCATTCTGTCCAGGGCAGCTTACAACTTTGGAGTTAAAAATCTCCCATTCAGTGTATAAATATTCATTACTTTTCCGTAATGTGGTTTCTTTGTAAAAATCTCCACTTTTCTCCTATTAACTTGTGAATCCAGATGCTAGAATTAAAATTCTACTATGATAGCAGTTTTTGTCTGTTATGTTCACTGATGTTCCTTCTATAAAAGCCACATATACAACATACCCCCAGGCTCTCTCTCTCTCTCTCTCTCTCTCTCTCTCTCTCTCTCTCTCTCACACACACACACACACACACACACACACACACACACGGGGGAGAGGGGAAGAGAGAGAGATAGAGAGACAGAGACAGAGAGAGAGAGAGAACACAATGTGCATACACATCAAGGATTATACCATATGTAACATGCAAATATTCAACCTGCCTTAAAATATATGCTAAAATGAATATTATTAATGAAATGCTTCAGAATGGAGTGTGCCAAATACTGAATAAATATATTTATTTTTGAATAGCATTGGATGGCTCTTCTCATGATACAAGTGCCTTCTCTTACAGAAATTGCACTTGAATATGAACTGTTATTTTAGAAAAACTTTCTGGATTCAAGGGTAATTTTTCATTGTCCATTTTATCTTCCTTTCACTAGCTTTTTAAACAAATTATAACAAAGATTTTATTTTTCTTGGTAGAATTACACGCTCAGGGATTAGACTATGGAAATAGTTGCATCATCATAATCTTAAGTGCAGTGATCAATATTTTGTAATTGTGTAAAACAGCAAGGACTACCCAGGTAATTAGATATGATTTTACCTATAAAGCAGGGTTCCTGGTGCCCAGCAGGGCCTTTTATTTTACAGTGTGGTCTCCTTAGAAGACTAGTGAATCTCATTATTCTGAAGCCCAAACACATTCTCTTTAAAGCATTCTTGCCACAGTGACAAAATGACATATGGTCACCTTTGTTCAGCCCTGTTAAAATCACCTCCAAAGTGTTTTTCCGGCCAGTATATTGGAGTGATCAAGTATACAAGATGGAACTGGTCAAGGTCAAAGCTGATGTCTCCCCAGACTAAGAATTCTCTCAATCCATTCTTAATTGTGCTTCTCTCATCCAACAAATTGTAATGATGACACTGTCTATGAACGGTTGGATGATAACATTTAAACAACACACACTAGTGCTTTTACCATAGATAAGATCTACAATTATCAGCTACCAAATACAAATAATCTTGTGGCAACACTATGCACATATTTTGTCCTACCCAATAACCTATGACTTAGGTTACACCAGTGGTTCTCAACCTGTGGGTCACAACCCTGTTGGGGCATCAAACAACTATTTCAGAGAGGTTGCTTAAGACCATCCTCCCTTTCTGTATTTACATCATGAGTAATAACAGTAGCAAAATTACAGTTATAAAGTAACAATGAAAATGATTTTATGTTTGAGGTCACCACATCATGAGGAACTGTACTAAAGGGCCACAAACATTAGGAAGGCTGAGAACCACTAGATTAGGTAGCCCTTCCCTATATTACAGGAAAAGAAAGCACATAATATATTTTTATAGCACTTCACAAGTGTTTTTCTAGCTCACACGCATGCCTACATTCAGTCAATAGAACCTCAGTCTATGTATAAATTTTATTACTCCCATTCTGAAGATATCAAAACCAGGTTACACAATTGGAAATTGATGGCCAACAAAGTGAAACTATAGGAAGATGCATTCTCTGAGTGTGTTGATGTCTTCATGTAACCAATACACTGCATGACATGGATTGTGTCTTAATAAAAATTTCCTGAATAAAAATCCAAAATAATAGATGTATTTCAAGTAATACATAGCATTGCATGAGCCCAGAGGTCTGTGTATTCCAGCAATCTGTTACTACTGTTTTTTTCTCTAAAAGTTTTCTTCTACTTCATATTATTGAGTGATTATTTTATCCAGAGGAAATTTCTATAATTTATAATTTGCTTTAATAAGTTTTTGGCCTTTAACAGATGCAGGACAACTGTACTATATTGTGTTATGAATTCCAATTATTATAAGACAGATGCCTGCCCTTTTCCACAGAGCTCAGAGCTTTGTGAACTTCCACTGTAAATTACATCTCAGATTCACAAATGGGCATTTTTAATAAGTATGTAAGTGTGCTAAGAGGACTTCAGTGAGTTCCATGATACTTGGAATCATAATTCATAGAAAATGCATCCATATTCAAATATATTTAATATCCTTTTATAACTCCATAATGTAACTAGAAGTCAATAAAACAAAATGATAAATCTCATCATTCAGTGACAACTGCCATATGTAAACCACTTATTGCCCAGGAAGCAGATTCTTTAAGATGGAGATGTAAGGATTACTGAAAAAAGGCATATATCCTGACTTTGGTACCAGTTTTTGACTGTTGAATGTGATTTCAAACAAGTTGTTTTCCTTCACTCATATCAAAATTTAGAATGATGATGTGAATAATCACATTGTAAACTCCCAGCACTGTGCTGAGCCGTGTTGTATAGAAACACGTTTAATATTCAGGCAACTGGCTGAGGTAGACATTGTTTTCCCTCCAATTTGCCAAGTCGCATCTCACAAAAGAATTAAGTAGTTATATAGATTTGCAAAAGGCTCTACAATCAGAAGAGTTCCACATGTTATTAGCTGCAGTGCCTTCTGTACACCACCATTCCCACGGGGAATGGAAATTGTTATACTAAACCATACAGACATACCTAGAGCTAAGGCCAGATGCCAGCACTTGCCCTCAGAGTTTCCAGAAGCAGATCTCTCACTTCTCACCTGTATCATGCACATACCACAACATCCACTGTATTCAAGATTTGTGTCCTGGCATATTTACTCAGCAAGTTTGTTTGTTTGCTTGTTTGTTTGTTTTAGTGATGGTAGAGATAGAGGCTAAGATGCTATTTTCTGAGAGAGCCAAGCGGAATGTGTTAAGTAGTAATAGCTTCACACATTACTTTCATGATATGAAGCCTTTTAAAATGCATGTTAGTCTTGTGTAGAAATACTATTAACTATAGGCCTAGTACTAGTAGGTGAACAAAGCGCATTCTGTGATGACTTCTTCTAGTTGGAAATCCAACTACAATTGATTGATCTCATTTTTCACCAAATCTGAAAGCTCAGACAGATTTCGTGTGACTGTGTGTGTGTATGTGTGTGTGTGTGTGAAATTGTAATTTTATAACTATTAAAACAGCCTAGTATTTCCCAAAGACCTAAACATTAACAACCTAGAAAATACTCCTCAAATGGTGATTTGAGTTAAAGACAGGGGAGATTAATTTGAGGCACAAAACAACGTCATCAATTTACCAAGTATGATTGGTAAGAAAAAGAGAAAGGCTTTAGTCTATCTCCTCTGGGAAATCTTATACTACTTACAACAGAACTCATCATATTTCTTCCCTAACTTGCCTTTATTTTCCATACTCTTCTTAATAGACTACTCTGGTTATTGCCACAGGAAATGGTGGTATGGTCTTGCCTTCTACTTCACTCTTATTCCGTGATCACATACAGGAATAGGAATGGGAGTGACCATCTCTCAGATGGTCCGTTTTCCTTTTCTCTATTCTTGGCACTGTGTTCCTCAGCTGGGAACTCATTGCTGTTCGCCTGTATTACTGTTGCAGAATTGTGATTTGAGTTGAGAATAACTCTTCCTAGCCCACTTAGCAGTCAATTATTAAAGGGACCTAAAGTACTCAAACAACCCAGCAAACAAAGCACTGAACAAATTCCAGTAAATTCTATCGAGACATTTCCAACTCCATACAGCTCTTGTAACAATACCAGACTCCAAAATTTGCTCATAGATTTTTCTTCCCTCTTGCTCACCCCAACCAACACCACTTAACACCTCTCCTTAAGTTATACTTTCTTCTCCACTAAAGCCAGACACTCTATGTACAATGGCTGCCCTTCATCACTCTTCAGCTGTCTGAAATCTCATGTTCTCTTACTTACTCTAAAATTTTGAACATGGTCTTTTCCCTGCCTGAGCAGTTTATTTTACTTCACCAAAGTTATTTCCACCCCACCTCAAAGTATTAATTAGCCATTACATTAAAAAACAAAACAAAACAAACAACAACAACAACAAAACACCCAAAACAAACTTCTCCAACCTCCAGCTAGATTCCTTTGGCCTCTGTACCACTGTCTACCCACCACAGCATTCAGAACACAAAAACCATCATTTCCTTTGAAAATATTTTGTATTTATTAGCATGCATTCATTATTGATGGTGGTGGCTTCACAAAGTTACTTTTGTACCAGCATATCATATATTTTGATCATATTCACTCTATCTCCTTCATCCTTACTATTTGCTTTCATTATCCCCACTGTAACTTCTTTCTTCTGTGTGTATGTGTGTGTGTGTATGTGTGTATGTATGTATGTATGTATGTATGTATGTATGTATGTATGTAGTTTTCATAGCAGAGGAACAAAGGATGACAATTCATAAACCGTTGCAATGACTGTCACAATGCACTGAGTTCCATGTAGTTCACCCCCTCTGACTCCTCCCCTACAGTTGCTGAGTCACTCCTATTTCCATCAAGTGTGTAAGAGCCCCTGTTTTTGTGTGAAGCAGCATGCTGGGAAAAGCTGGATATGCCCCCCTCCAGAGTGCTGCATCATGGTGAAGAAAAAAAGCATGAAGGCTTCTTATAATTTATTATGGGCAAAAAGCCATAATGAAGCTAACATGGTATTTAATAGTTTATCACATGGTTCATAAGTTATAAAAAGAAGCCTAATACAATTACTCTGCTAAAAAAAAAAAACATGCAATAAAACGACTCCTAATGACATACTGTATACCCATAGATCAGGGACTCACTCAGTCCTAGTCAGACAAACTTCTTTTTGCAGTAGATGAAAACTGACATAGAGATCCACAACTGAACAATGCGCAGTGAGTGAGAGACTTTGAAACACTCGGCTCTAGATATGATGTCTTCATCCAAACCATCCCCTCAAGGCTCAGGGATTTATGCAGAATAGATGGTCACAAAGACTGTAAAATCAAGTGGTGATGGACGACTCTAAGTAAACAGTGTCTTTTGGACACAACATGAACTCACAGAGACTATGGCAGCATTCACAAGGTTTGCACAGGTTTGAGCCGAACAGTCTCAGCACTGAGAAGGGAAAGTATACATTGCTTTACATCGCCAACCAAGAAACTAACTGCAATGGTTACCTTCTGGAAAAAGGAAACTATCTGTTATCCAATGGAGTCTGTCTGGGATACTAACCACATCAGGGAAGGATCCAAGCTCATGAATTGTTGGCCAGCACAAAATGAACTCAATGGTTCCTTTATACACTTTTGGGGTCATTTTTCTTTGGGTATTTTTTGGGTCTTGTTGGATTTGGGGTTTTTTTAAAATTTTGATTTCTATTGTTGAGTTTTGTTGGGTTCAATTTTGGGTTTTTTGTTGGCTTGTTTTAAAGAGAGTGAGTGAGAGATAGACATAGAGAAGGAAAGAAAGAGAAGAAAAAACAATTATGTGACTAGAAATATGGCAAGAATCGAGGATCTGAGTGGAACTGGGGGAGGAAAATCATGATCAAAATATATTGTATGAGAGATTTTCCTCAACAAAAAATGTTAAAAATGTAAAATAGGTACTATAACAATATTTATGTAAGAGTTATAAATACCTGAAGTGCATAATCTCATTTAGTCATACAAATAATTCCATTGGTATCACCTGGGATATAAAACTTGCCTATGCTTTCTGTTTCATATAAGGAAATTTAGTATAAGGAGGTTCAGTAGCTTGCTCAAGGGTAATTTGTGGTCAAGTCAATGTTGAAGCTCAGGGCAAAACACTGTCCTGTGACTCCAGAGGCTGTACTTTCCAACTATATATTCTTGAGATACATTAACATATTTTATTCTCACAGAAATATGTGAGCCACATTACACTATAGTACTCTTCTGTAGTTAAAGAAGCTGCTTCAAAAGGGTCAGGAAATTTAGGAGGTCGCCAGCGAACACAAGATGGACTTAGAGTCTATATTCTAAGTGCTGTCTTATTTCTGTCAGGCTTAGACCCTTTACAAGTAGTTTGATATCTCAAAGATCAGGGTGAATGCAGTAATTGTGCTCTGGCTGGTCTGAGAACAGAAGTGAGAACTTTAATTACAGAGGTGACATATCCTGATATGACCACCCACTGTGTTTATAATGTAGCCAGTTTGGGATATTTTGACATTATGAGCTAGCAAGCTGGTTTTACATAAATACTACTTCTGGAGAAGGCAGATTCAGGTTGTCCTTTAAGCTATTTAATGTTTGGAATAGCACACAGCAATTGATTAGAGCATTCCTTCTTGTCCTTGCCAAGCTAAACAATCCCAATGTAATTGAGCACAGTTGTCTTGGAAGCAATACTTGCTGACATTTACCTAAAACTCTGGCTACCTATTGAATAAATACAATTGCAATTGAGATAAGCAATGAGGATCTCAAAAAAATATTATTGGTGTATTTAGTGATAAAAAGGTCAGATCCTAAGTGACAATGGCACTATTATATTGAATTAAGTACATGCCAAAAATTGGTCAGAAAAATGCACAAATTCTTAAGCAATACAACCTACTAAAACTCAGTCAAGAAGAAATAGAAAACAAGAAACAAGCAATAGTGAGTACAGAGACTGAATCCATAATCAAAAGCTTTCAACAGGGTAAATCCCAGGACTGCATGACTTCATAGATAAGTTCTCTGAAACACTTAAACATGGGTTATCAGCTATTCTTCTAAATCTCCTCTGGAAATTAGAAGAGAAAGACTTCTGAATACATTCTCTAAGGTCACCATTACCTTATTACAAAAAACTACACATTAAAAATTCAAAAAAAAAAATCAATGACCCTGATAAACATAGGTAGAAAAATCAGGAAACATTAATGAATAAAATTCTGCATACTTTTAAATATTTTTTTTCCAAGACAAGGTTTCTCTGTGTAGCTGTGTTTGTCCAGGGCTAACTTTAGAGAGCAGGCTGGCCTCAAACTCACAGTAATCCACCTGCCTCTGCCTCCTTGAGTGCTGGGACTATAGGTATTCGCCACCCATGCCTGGCTTCAACATGCTTTTCAAGGGATGATACACCAGGGCCAAATAAAGTTTCTTTCCAGGATACAAGGATGGTACCACATATGTAGACCAGTCAATGTCATTTACCACATTATTAGAAACATGGCTAGTAAACATGAGATGATTTCAATAAATGTTCAGCAAATATCACATTTAGCGATAAAATTCTCAACAAATTAGGTGTAGAAAAAAGTGGTTTTGGAATAATAAAGTTTGTGTATAAAAAAAGTCACAAATGTGCAAAGGCTATAGCTAGTATTAGACATAACGATGAAAGTTGGAAACTTTTCCCTCCAAGTATGAAACAAGGTTCAGAGCTCATTTCAACTCAACCATCCAACGTGGTACTGACATCCAGCCTCAGAAGTGGGGTATGAAAGAGGCATAGAGGACATTTAAATTAGAAAGCAGAGTAACATTTTCTGTTTTTTTTTTTCATATATTTCAAAGACGGCCAAAACTTGTTAGAACTAAAAATTAAGTAAGTTTTATGATGCAAAATTAATGCACAAATAAGAAACTTTTTTGTATGTGGAAGGACTGCAGGCTTGGTGAGCTTTGCCCCTTTGAAGGCTCTGTCCCAGGTGAAAGTGGGCTTTGCCTCTTGGACACAGCACAGAGACTCCCTGAGATTAACCTTGAGACAGACTACTGGGTGGAACCATCCTGGGCCTGGAATTCAGGAAGCAGACCAGACCAGATGGGGGGGCAGGGAATGACTCTGCCCAAATTATTGTGTTTCTAATCAAACCTCGATGGGTGGAGGAGACCTGCCCTCGCATGAGAGAGAGACTAACACAGGCAGAGGAGAGGGGCAGCCTGGCCAGACCAGCGCACAAGCCAGAGACACCTATGAACCCGTCCCATGGAACAGATACCAGAAGGTTCACTCTTGTTTCTCTTTAAACTTTAACCCCCCTCTTGTATAAGATAGTTGGGTTGTATAATAAAGTTTAATTGTTAAGAAAAAGAGCCAACACTTGTATATTAGCAATAACCAATCAAAAATAAAATTGGAGGCAAATCCGAGGTTTAATAGCATAGAAGTACTTAGCAGTGAGTTCAATAAGGTAATATTTTTTGTTTGCATCATTTATACTAAACATTAATTAAAGCTAATATGTGAGTTCAGGTATTTAATGGGACAGATATATAAAAAAAAACTTCTAAATACTATTATGCTTATTAGACGAGGAGTAAGTTATTAATACATTTTATTTCTTGCTTCTTCAGCTTTGCATTTCACTCTACTAATGGACACTGTCCCTACTTTCTAAGTATTTATTATTTTTAATTTTTCCCATTCTTGCTTAAACTTCATTTTAAAATTTATTTTCTTACTTATTCACTTTACATCATGGTCCTAGTCCTCTCCCTCCTCTCATCCCAGTCCCTCCCTCCCTTTCCTTTCTCCCTCCCCAGTTTCACAGAAAAGGGACACTACTCTACCCACCCACCCCAGCTCATCAAGATACACCGAGACTGAGTTCGACCTCTTTCCCTGTGGTCTGGCAAGGTAGTCAAGGTTTAAGCATCCTCCCTTTGGTCTTCTTTGTTACTTATCTTCTTTGGGTCTGTGAGTTATAGTATGTTTATCTTGTGCTATATGGCTAAAATTTGCTTATAAATGACTACATACCATGCATGTCTTTCTGGGTCTGGGTTATCTCACAAAGGATAATCTTTTCTACTTCCACCCATTTGCCTGCAAATTTCATGATTTCCTTGTTTTTAAGGGCTGAGTAGTATTCCATTGTGTAAGTAGATCACAGTGTATTTATCCATTCTGTGGTTGAGGAACATCTAGGTTGTTTCCAGATTCTGGCTATTACAAATAAAGCTGCCATGAACATAGTTGAACAAATGTCCTTGTTGTATGGTGGAGCATCTTTTGGGTATATGTTCAGGAGTGTTATAGCTCTTGAGGTAGAGCTATTCCCAGTTTTCTGAGAAAGTGCTAGATTGATTCCCAAAGTGGTTGTACAAGTTTGCACTCCCTCCAGCAATGGAGGAGTGTTCCCCCTCTCCACATCCTGGCCAGTATATGCGGGTACTTGAGGTTTTTTTTTATCTTAGCCATTCTGACAGGTGTAAGATGAATCAGAGTCATTTTGATTTGCATTTCCTTGATGACCAAAGATGTTGAACATTTCTTTAAGTATATTTCTTTGGTATTTTGTTTGTTGGTGTTTAATTTTTTTTAATTCTTTATATATTTTGGATATTAGCCCTTTGTTGGATGTAGGATTGGTAAAGATCTTTTCCCAATCTATAGACTACCTGTTCATTCTATTGACACTGTCCTTTGCTTTACAGAAGCTTTTCAGTTTCATGAGATCCCATTTATTAATTGTTGATCTTACTGCTTGAGCTTTTGGTGTTCCGTTCATGAAGTTGTCTTCTGTGCCCGAGTTCAAGGCTGGTTCCCACTTCCTCTTCTAATAGATTCAGAGTATCTGGTTTCATGTTGAGGTCTTTGATCCACTTGGACTTGGGTTTTATTATTTTTAGTATCTGTATTTGAATATCTATTTTAGAAATAGTGATAGAATTTTGATAAATCATTATTCTTTTCCTGTTTTGTTTCCTGCGTATGTATGTATGTATGTGAAGGTTCATGTGGTGTATACATCCTTGTGTGAAAGATAGGAGTGCATGAGAAGGAAGCCAGAGAATATCTGGTGTCTAGCTTTACTATCTGTCCATCTTAATCTCTTGACATGGTTCTCTTACTCAACCTGAAGCTAGGCAACAGTGAGATAGTTCCAGGAACCCTTTTATCACTGCACCTACTGTGCTGGGGTAAAGAGGGCTTGCAGCCATGCTCAACTTTTTAAATTAATTAATTATAATGAAAATATGTTCTTTCATACAATACATCCTGATCACAACTTTCAATCTCGCAACACCTCCCAGCTCCCCCCAATCTCCTTTCACCCCTGATTCACAGGCTCAGCTTTTAACATGTGTTGGTGATGTGAACTGGTGTCCTTGTGCTTGCACAATAAATACTATTACCAATAAGTCATCACCCTAGATCAGTAAATCATTTTTAATTTAAAAATTATTTTTATTTTTCTGAATATTTTTGTCACATGGTTGTCTGTGCACTGTATGTGTTTACAACAGGGGGGAGGGGAGTGTTGGGAATCAGACTCAGGTCCCCTGTAAGAACGGCAAGTGCTCTTTATCATTAAACCATCTCTCCAGACACCAATGTACTGCACATAGTCCTCACAAAGTCTTTATAAGTATTTTTATTTTTTATTTTATGTGTTTGTTTATTTGGCTAATGAAAACCAAGATTTTAGAGGAAAATCTGGCTAACTCCAAATAAACCCATTTCCTTCCAGCACCCTCTATTTGCTCTAGGACCTTTTAGTCTGCCTTTTATATAAGAAGTGTTCTGAAAGTTCCATCAGGTTACCGGAGAAAACTGTTCTTGAAATCAGACCTGTTGTGAATACACTAAGAATAACTTGCATAAGAATCTGGGGCTGCCACTCAGACATTCTTTTGTCTTCTTTTTAAAAATTGATTATGATTTAATCAGATTACATCCCAATTGCTAGCCCCTTGTTTGTACCTTCCTATCCCCACCCTCCCTCCCTCTTCCACCCTATTCCCCTCACCTAGCACTCTGACAGAAGGGGACCACTTCCCTCACCATATGACCACAGCCTATTAGGCCTTATCTTGATAGATTGCTTACCCTTCCTCTGTGTGCCACCTGGCCTCCCCATTAAGGGGAAGTGATCAAATCAGGGGCACCCGAGTTCATGTCAGAGGCACTCCTTCTCCCCACAATCATGGAGAATGAGCTCTTCATTGGCTAGATCTGAACAGGGTCTCAGTTTCTTCCCCAATCAAATGGTTGTTTCATGTGCTACTTCACTCTTGTACAATGGTCCCAATGCCATGTGTTGCTCTTTAAGTATAAATGCTGGACAAACTAAAATATACATATTAGCAATGAATACATACTTGGGAAGTAATTTTAATTTCTCTACATTCAGTTTCTTATCTAGATGTGGGAGAAATTGTTCCAAAAGTTGAGGAGCCCACCATAAAAGAAATGCTTGGTCAAGTTGCTGCATTGCCAAGTCCCTAATAATTTTAGTTCTAATTGATTTGTACTATAATATAAGGACCATAATCTGTCTGAGACCCTGTATCTAAGTAGTCTCCTTGGTATCACTATTCAGAAATTCAACAGTATTTTTTTAAGTGTTATGTTTAGCAATGCCCTGAATATAGATAACCTGTCAATTATCTGTTGCACCCGGAAACAGAATTATGAAGCTTGGTGCCAGTTGATTCCTTGTGCAGGGCTGCTCTCATTTTTCTCTTTCTCTTGGCTTCTGAGACAGAGTAGGAGGAGATCTTCAACCCTGGTCACTGCCAGCGACTCAGGCCAGAGGAACAGATGTGGAGAGCATCCTTCCAAGAGCAGAGCATGATCAGATGAAACTCTTTCCCTCGATGTTTCCTTTCATGTCTGGCCCAATGGCAAGGATGGGACAGCATGACAGCATGCAAGAAGCCTGCCTCACGCCAGAACACACAGCAGACATGCAGCAGACGTGCAGACGTCCTGGATGCTCCTCAAGGTTACTTTGTGTGTGTGTGTGTTGCTTCCATAAGGCAGAGGAGGTTCTGACCTCAGCACAGAATCACACTAAAACCATGGGTATGTGGGAATGATCTAGATCTCCAAATGGGCGCCATGAGAAAATAACAGCCCTAGACATTAACCTTAAAGACGTTCACTTATTCACAAAGGGAACAGCTTTTGTTGGTAGCACCCAGCACAGAACTCTTTCCTTTCCAATTCCAATACCTCACCTATTCCACAAACTACTTCAAAGAGGCAGCTCTTTACAACAAAGAGGCATTTTTTCCAAGGGCACATACATAAGGGGTGTCTATCTTCAAGCCTAAACATCAGTTAGTACTGCAGAATACAATCACCAAGGATCTCGTATTTCAAGAGCCTGTGAATTAAGAAGCAAAAATATGTTTTTGCACTTGTTTTGTCAACTTTGGTAGCCAAGTCTTTTGTTTACCTAATGAATTTATTTATTATGATTTATTCGTATTATATCCCCATTCTTATGCCCTCACTTGAATCTTCCTATTCTCACACTTCCTCCCTCTTCTACCCTCTTCCCCTGATAGTGGGGCCTCCTCCTCATCCACCATTTAACCACAGCCTATCAGGTCTCATCCAGATAGCTGGCATCCCCTTCCTCGGTGTGCCCGCATGGTCTCCCCACCAAGGAGCAGTGATCAAACTGGGAGCAGCAGAGTTTATGTGAGAGGGAGTTCCTGTGCTGTCCATTGCAAAGTCTTATGAGAAGCAATATGATAAAAAAAAAGTTATTGGAAATTTTTAAAATCAGGTTGGTAAAATATTATCTTTCAGCTATAGCAATATAGTAACATTACACTTTTGAAAACAATTGTATCGTAGCCTTTAAGAATCTCACACATGTCTACAAAGTACTATGTACACACCTATGACCTCTCTGCCCCTTTCCAGCTCACCTGATTACTCTCAACGCATCTCTATCCCAACTTCATGTTTCTTATAGTACACAGCCTACTGCATTAGAGTAGTACTTCTCATAAACACATGACTTGGGAGCATCCATTTGAGCATGGGAAACCTATCAGTGTCCAGTTGTCATTGATTGAAAACAGCTTCTTAGCTGGAGATGGGGCAACATTTGGCTCCTTTTATCCATGTTTGAATGTTGACTAGCTTGACTTTAAGTGGGTTTTGCACAGGTAGTGTCAGTTGCTGTGAATTCAGGATTGCTCTAGCCATGTCACATCTAGAAGACAGTATCTCACAGCACTTAGTCTCATTCTTTGCTTCTTGCATTCTTTTGCATTATGTTCTTTGATGTATAGGGGGAGGGAAGAGGGATATAGCTGTTTCATTTAAGGCTGGGTCCTCACAGTCACTTATTCTCAATATGTTGAGCAGTTATGAGGTGACAGTTCCTTTAGGTAGAATGGATAATGGGACTGACCAGTCCTTTGTGAGGATGGAGTGGCATGAACACCTTGAGTCAAGTAATATTTGGTGGCAAAACTTCGTTTTAATGGGCTAATGTGCACAGGGCAAATGCAGTATAATGTGTGTCTAGTCACCTGCAACATTGCTTCCAGGAGTTTGGACACTATTTATACAGCTGTAATATAAAATACTAAATTTCATACGTAAGTACTCTTGTCAAATGGCAGATTGGCATCAAGATTCTCATGCTCATAGTCTACAAACTTGCATACAGCCCATATTTTGAAATAAGTTCCACTTTCTGTTTCTTATGGTCATCATGCTATGGGGACTCTTGCGACGCACAATTTTCTTCTCAGGTTTTTGATTTCCTGGAGTTCTCTATATTTTAATGTGTTATTACCCAGAGCCTCTGAATTTTTAATAAACTATTATTTTCATATATACACACTCATGGGTGTTTTTAAAAGCACTCCAAACTTAGGGAAAGCAAAGCTCCTCCATGAAAAAAATCCTTGAGACGAAATGAGTAGTTTAAATCTAGCCTCAGCTCCCTGAAGCCATGTTTGTTTGGAGAAAGGCCAGCAGAGCACAGGTGGGTGAAGTTAAGGGTCCTATAGCCATTATGAAATGGCAAAGAAAGGCACATCCTCCTCCAGTGTGTAGCGCATTGGATATGGAGGACATTAAGATTGATGCTTGAGAGACTGCATAACATCAAGGCAATCTTACTTAAAATTGCTACCTAAATATCAAAGCAACTCTGGAACTAAATACTTTATTCTTATTTGATAGATGAAGAAACTGGAGATGTGTATCAAGACATATAAGCAGCCAGGGACCAAGTAAACATTTGAGCCCTCAAGGATTCAAATTCCTTCATTATTTTGTCATTCTAGACCTGAAGCCAGATTTAGTCTTTCTGAACTTTTTACTCCTCTCTTCAATCAGCAACTCTTCCAGTGGAGGTTTCCGTGTCAAAGTCTCTTCCATGAGCTTCTTGGACCATGCTCAGGTTTTCTACCTTTTCATTCATAATAGCCCATTGACTATACATACACATTAATCTTTCCCTAAATATTTGATGCTGTAAGATTAATGTTATTAAAGTCAACTTGATCATATTACTCCACATTTTTTTTTAAAAGTGGTTCTTTTAAACATTTTCAATCACAGTTCTATCTCATATTCTGGCAGCTGAAGTCTTTTATAATATGGACAATATTAGTATTTCAAATTTAATTTTCTGCCTGCCATTTATATCATATTGTGTATGGGTTACACAAGAAAAGTGAGTGTAACAAAACATTCCTAGCACTGGGGAGTTTCCTGATGTTATTTCAATAGGAACTTCTTTCCTCCCAGTTTCATCTAGTTTCATCTGAAGTATTCAAATAATACCCATCCTTTAGGTTCATGTCAAGTGTTAGGTTCTCTTTAAGCTATTCTTGATGCTTTCAAATCTCCTTTCCTACATCAGATGAGAAATGGGGGAGGAGGTATGAGGACAATTGTGTTCTCATCTTGTCCAAACAGTTCATACCTTTTTATCTTATTAAATATTCTACATAAATTTGGCAGGTTTAGCAATAATGCCTGAACAACACTCTGATGAGGAAAAGACACTCAGAGACATCAAGTACTTTGCTCAGTTTCCTAAGTTAATATGCAATGGGTCAGTGCTACCATTGAGACCAGTCTAACTTCTCACTCCACCTGTATCTATTATGGGAGTGATTACTTATTTTCTCCCCAGGTGTAATTCCCCTGATACATAAAATCCTTTAATATATTTATTTCCAGAGATACAAATCTACAACTGTGTTTACTTTTTCCAACTTGAAAATTCACACAAAACTTTCGCTTTTGCCTCTTTTGAAACACAGTTTTCAAAAAGATTTGAAGGTTGCATTCCTAGAACACTAGTGAAGTGAGTTTAATGTTCATATTGATAACTTTTCTCAAAGCATCAGATTTCCTTCCGTATGCTCTGGTCTCCATGCTGCCCACTCTGTGATGTACCATTCTAATGCCTATGTATTTGATATAATTTCCATTTAAGTGTTTACTCTCTTGACACTTGTATGATTAGCTCATTTAAGTACGCATTGTTCGTTAGAATCTGACTCTATGCTTCTATAGGAGATAGAATTTCAAAAGGAGTAACACATTAAAGTACAAATCTTCTGGTTTTTGAGAGGCTTTGCTGTGATTCTCAATTTTAATCCACTGTTTCTTGGTCAGCTCCCATAATCCTCCTACATCTTTGATTCCCCTCAGAGCGTCTGGGTTAATTAGATAATGTATGTGCAATAGTAACGTAGATAAGCATGCATGTGCCCAGGCAGTATTGGCTGGTATTTGCTGTCATTCCTGAAATTTAATCAAATTGATGTTATTTGTATTAGCATGAACAGACGTAGCAAAACGAGACAAATAACAATTAATGGTCTGCCTTCTTATTGAATGGCTCACATAGAACAATCTTTTTCTCTTCTTTCCCTCATTTTTCACAAGAGAAAAAGTCAATCAGAAGCTGCTAGAGCAGAGAAAAGCAAATCACTTTGGCACCTGAACAACAAAGCAATGTTAGTTTATTTTCTTTGTAAGAAGTCATCTGTTCGCAAACGTCTTTTATGAAATACCTGTCATAGTCCATTTTATTGAACGTTACTCACTCCACATTTTTTGGCCTCAAGGTCATTCCATTATCAGTTCCTACATCACCTTCAGTATTGGAAATGGACTGGGGGAGTTGGAAAGAAAAACACACACAGAAATACACAGCACACTCACAGATGGACAGCTCAGATAATAAAGGTGATTGCAACCCATGGCAGGCGGAACTCAGATCTGTCCCTACTGCACAAGAAACCAGCACTGGTGACACTTAGTGACAGATATGGAAAGTCAGCTTGCTATCAAAGGTGCCTGGAGCTAGAAGCAGCTTTCAATCTTATCACCACATCTTACACAACATAACAAAATATGTTTCATGTGTTGTCTGTTTTAATCTATTTTTCACTTTCTTTCAAAAAAAAAAAAAAGACAGAAAACAAACAGTAACTACAAAACTACATCAAAATACCTCTTCAGAGCCCAAAGAACATCTCAAGATTCCCTGAACATTGTCTGAATTTGCACCAGCATTCTGTGGGGCTCTCATCTTTGGTCATAAGGGGCTAAATTAACTAATTTGTTATATCAAATACTAATCATTCTGTAGAACACTCTCTCTCTCTCTCTCTCTCTCTCTCTATATATATATATATATATATATATATATATATATATATATATATATATATATATATATATATATATTTGGAAGCAAAGCAGGCAGATTGTATGGTCTGCCTTATTTCTAGACATTCTTGTTTTGGCCAAGCAATAGAAAGGCTTTTTCCAAAGCATGCCAAATAATATACCTGTGTATTAAAAATTGGACGTAGTATTCAAGGTGAAGGAAAGAAAGCCAAAGTTGTAGGTACAACTCATTGGTCTTATAGTGTACACACATCCAAGATCATCCATGTAGTAATTATTTACTTAGAATTTAAGTGCTTGTATAACCCATATTAGATGTCATTGCACTCACTTTGTCCTTATTTGGGAAATGTTGGACATAGATTGGTCACATGTATTCAGTACATTGACATATGATCTGTCTAATCCTGCTATCTTAAAGATGTCATGAAGGCATGCTGAACTTTGCCAGATATTGTTTGTACATCTATTGAGATACTTTTTTCACTTTGTGAAAAGTACATCTATATTATATTTTATAAGATAGGAGTGGCCTTTGCACACAACTAGTCTTTTTTTCTAATTAGCATCAAAAACAGGAGTATAGACCAAGACCTTGACAGTGAAACAGTGTTGACCTATACTTTAGCAAATAGGATAGGCTAATAATCTTGACAGTAAGTCAGTTTCACTACCTGAAAATGCAAACCTAACAAAGTTAGATTACTTTGATTTATAACATTACACATTTGAGTTTGTATTAAGTTTGGACTCCTAATTGTCATTGAAAATGTCTTCAGAAAGATTACACAGTACTATGAAGTTCTCCTGAAATGAAAAGTTATTGTGTCTGCCAAAGACTGTCTATCATACAGCTGGCATTGCAATTAGAGTCAGTAGAAACTGTCAAATTTCTGGGAATAGATAATGGTGTTTTCAGCCCTAGGAGAGGTTAGTGTGACCAATTTATGCATCATGAAGGACTTCCACTCCGGAACATAACATCTATCTGTCAAAAGCTCTGGCTGCCTTGCAAACCTAGCTGCTGTGCTTTCCATAATACATTTTTCAGTTAGAAAGATCTCAAAATGCCAAGCTCAGTCAAATGGGGAAAACCCTAGTTTTTTATAAAACTTAGGCTCAAAATTATCATATCAGTCTAAAACATGGTAAAGTACTTTTGATGACAAGAAGGCTTGTGACATATAGAATGTTGTTATGAGTATGTTAGGTACACTTGCTGGCAACGATAAGTGATTTGTGCATAAACCTTTGTAGGTTTCATGCAAAAACAAAATGAAAGAGTTGCTGTTCATACTACACACAAGTGTTGATATAATCTTGATAAGTGATGCCCTTATCACTGCATTTTCTATGAATCCTGGTAATTTCATACTTAATGCTTTGTCTATAAGCACTGGTTAATTTGATGGTACTTTACATAACCACTGATGCCTTAGAAGCATGTAAATGACATTTTCAATATGAACATTGGATCCATGGCAGAAAATGCGAGGTCAGTTACATTAGAGGAAGGGGAGAGGCCAGGGAAGAGGAAAGCTTTATAAACTCATCTTTTGCCTATATAGTTTGAATTAAGATGCTTTTTCTCATTTATTTATTCATTTTTCATGCAACATATTTTGATAAAGTTTTTTTCCCTCCACCAACTCATTTTTAAACCCAACTCTGTCAAATTTATATCAGCCAATTCAGTTAAATTCACAATAGTATCAAAACGAGACATGGCAATTATTCAGTAAGATGTCAAATATGGAATACAGAGGCAGAAATGCAATTCTATAAAGCACAGGTATTTAGAGTTTAGAAGATATTCACTATTGTCTGTGAGGACAAAAGATCTGGGAGAAGCCTAGACCCCAATACTTGACTTTGGAAATCAAAGGAATAAGAAAAAAATGTACCACACTTGTAGCATGTCAAAGGCTAGAGGCAACTGCCATTGTTGCCAGAATAAGTTAAGTTGACCCTATTAGCAGTATTTCTCTGTGAAGTTATTCAGTCTGTGTCTTGTTTTCCCTGGCCAGGCTTGCCATATTAAGAGCAGACACTTATTTTATACCTGTAAATCTTTCAAGTGGCAAGTGATTTTGTGGATATTTAATAAAATTATTCACAATGTATTGATGACCATTCTATGGTATATTACTTGAGTCAAGGAGTTAAGGTGGCAGATGGTAGAGCTATTATATTCAGGATTTCCCACGTGCCTGCATTTCAGGCCATGCTTTGGTATTAGTTCCTCATTGTTTACAGATGCTCATACAATCTTTGAAACCATTGATGACTTATGGCTTTATGGTTGGTGTGAATCACATCAATTGATGTACTAGGAACTGAAACTGAGAATTTAAGAATAATTTAATGTACTATAAAACAATCAAATGGTTATGTTCACATGAAAACTGTTTTACAACCAACAGGTAGGCTTCTTAAAATAAAAGTTTGTCTGAATAGTGTCCTTTAATACATCATTTCATGCTTCCTTTAATTTCACAAAAAAAGGTTTCAATTAATGTTTGCCCACTGAATTCTTGTATCTGCCTTTATATTTTATCTTGACATACTTTTCATTGAACTATGTAAAGAAAATCTAGCCACATAGCTATATTTAATTTGAAATTTAAAGTTATTTTTAATATATGTAGATATGTAGATATTCACTCTCTTTATTCATTTTTAAATATTGCTTTTAGTATTGCTTACTTTTTCTTTTAAAATTTATTTATTCTTCTCTTATATATTACATCCCAGCTGTAGTCCCCCCCTCCTAGTACCTCCCGTTTCTCTGAGATCCACTCCTCCATTTCCCTCCAGAAAATAGTAGACCGCCAAGTGATATCAACCAAACACGTCATAACACGCTACAATAAAACTAGGCACATATGTTCATATCAAGCCTGGGCAAAGCTACCCAGTAGGAAAAAAAGGATCCCAAAGACAAGCAAAAAAGCCAGAGATAGACCCCAGTCTCACTGTTACGAGTGCCACAAGAACACCAAACTATACAATCCTAACATACATGCAAAGAACCTAAGTCATACCCATACAGGCTCTCTGACTATTATCTATGCTCCTGGCTGGTAGGTTCTGCATGTTGTGTTCTTGTGGTGTTCTTGACCCCTCTGGCTCCTAACATTTTTCTCCCCCTACGCCACAGAATTCCCAGAGCTCCACCTAATGGTTGGCTGTGGGTTTCTACATCTGCTCCTCTCAGTTGCTATATAGCTGTTGTAGATCGTTGATACAGTATGAAATTTGACAAGTGGTGTTCTTAAAGGTTAGTTGCACTGTGAAACTGGAAAGAATGTCAGTACATTTTTGTCTTACAGCCATTGACCTATTCTGTACATTGATGTGTGTTTCCTCTGTGTTGGATTTTATATAATGCATGAGTGGTTTAGAGAAATATTGATTCATTTAGTTATTCAGATATATGAAATGTTGATGCATTTCCTTGTGCAGTATCGTAAAGAGTAGGAGTTTGCTCGCATCAACTCTAATCTCAGCCTAGGCTACTGTGAGTATCAGGAAAGTGTCAAATTCACAGTAATAAGCACACACTTCCTAAGTCTCCAGATTGTATTTCGTTCTTGGAAACAAAAGTTTTCCTTGAAGAGACATGTTCATTTCCTACATTGTCAAGAATATGACCACCAAAGAGCCAACTGTGAATAATTCTAAATTTGTTTGTCTATTGAACATTGGCCATTGAACAAGTGGCTAATTCATCTCATAACTTGAAACTCGTGTCACCACTTAAAGACCAAACTTCTGTGCTCCAGACGAGAGCACTGCATCGCATGAAAGTCAGACGTGTTCTCTAGCTCAAGAATTTGACACAATTGAGGTTTTCCTAGCTCATCAAGAATATTGTTGTTTTTTTTTTTTTTAAACTGGAAGCGATTCACAAAAGTGCGATGGTATCCCAGTGTCTCTATTGTGATTCATGTTAAGCCACCAACTTTTTCTGCCACTACTTTCGCGTCAATAGTTCAAATGTCATTATAGCTTAAGAGAAAAGAAGAGGGAAGTTGAAGAAGGAGTGCAGGAGAGAAATAAGGGCAGAGATCAGACTTGGGAAAGGAAGTGGTGGTGTGCGAGGAGGACAGGAGGCCTGTAGAGAAAAGAGAACCTGTTGGCAGGAGCATCTCTGTGAAGAGCTGGAGACCTAAGTCAGGACAGGCCTCTGAGAGGATACAAAGGGCATTCTAGCTGGGACTACTAGCAGCAGGGGTTGTGTAGGCTGACGAGGACACCATTCTAACTAGATAAGACTGCTAGTGGAGGGAAGAAAATATCAACCCACCCACAAAACCTTCAGCCCAAAATTTACCCTGCCTACAAGGCCTGCAGAGATAAAGATAGAACAGAGATTGAGGGAATGTCCAATTAATGCTTGGCTCAACCCAAGACACACCCCTTGGAAGACAGCCAGCCATTGACACTATGAATGATACTCTGGTAGAACATTATGATAGGCAGATTTGGGCCCAGGGGTCCCGCTCAAACTAAGGCACCAGCCAAGGACAATACAGACAGTAAACTTTAAACCCCTACCCAGATCTAGCCAATGGTCAGAACATTCTCCACACTTGAGTGGAGAGTGGGATATGACTTTCTCACGTACTCTGGTGCCTCACATTTGACCATGTCCCCTGGAGGGGGAGACCTGGTGGCACTCAGAGGAAAGACAGCAGGGTACCGAGAAGAGACTTGATACCCTATGAACATATACAGGGGGAGGTAATCCCTCTGAGGAACAGTCATAGGGGAGGAGAGTAAGGGGAAACTGGGAGGGAGGGGAGAATGGGAAGATACAAGGGATGGGATAACCATTGAAATGTAACAAGAATAAATTAATTTAAAAAAATAAAAAAAAAAAAGAATGATACTCTGGCGTGCTTGCAGGCAGGAGCCTAGCAGAGTTGTTCTCTGAGAGGCCCCACCCAGAAGCATCTTGAAAAAAGATGCTGAGACTCACAGCCAACATTGGCAATGTGTAGAGGAGTCCTCTGGAGAAGTTGGGGGAAGGATAAAAGGACCTGTCAGTGACAGGAGTTCCAGAAGAGGACCAACAGAACCAACTAGCCAGGGCCCAGAGTGGCTTGTGGATGCTGAAGCACCAACCAAGGGCCATGCATGGATTGGACTAAGGCCTCTTACACAGATGTAGCCTACGCACAGCTCAGGTTTCATTTGGTTCCCTTAGTTAGGGGAGCGGGAGCTGTCTCTGATATGACTCTGTTGCATGTCTTTTGATCAGCTCCCCACGGCAGGACTGCCTTGCCAGGTCACATGGGAAGAGGATACGCTCAGTCCTGATGTGACTTGATGAGCTAGGTTAGGTGGGTAGGCTGGGCTTCCCTTTTCTGAGGATGGGGGAAGAGGAAGGGAAGGTGGGAATGGGAGGAGAGGAGGGAGGGGACTAACACTGGGATGTAAAGTGAATAAATAACATTTCTAAAAATTAAAAAAAGAAAAGTGACTGCTTGGTTCTATAATAAAACCAGCCTTGACCTCATTAACTCCCTACAAAGGGACTCTCACAAGTGTTACATATACTTTGATATACTCCACCTAAGTGTAAACACATACCGTGTTATACCTTCTTATAATTACTCCTGTTTTAGGCCTTAAAGTGAAAATCAAAATTACATTATTTCACTTTACTTATTTTTGATACAGTGTCACATATATTCCAGGATAGTTTAAAATTCATTATATGATGAAAGAAGTTCAGATCTTCTTGCCTCCACCTTGGCCCCCCCTTTTTCTGGGATTACAGAATGTACCTGCATATACAATTTAGGGGATGCTGGGGATTGAACATAGGGCTCTGGGCATGCTAGGCAAGCACCTTACCAATTGAGACACATCTCTAGCCTCAACTCAATTTGAATCAAAACAAATGTGTCACATGTATATTCTTTAAAATATTAATTACAAATGAATCACTGAGAAAACATATTTGAAAGATTTGATATGAGATGTAGGTTAGTTTACAAGCTTTTACAAACCAGGATAGGTATAACTTAAGTGGTTTCTCTTTTTACCTATATGGCAGATTTATACTTGGAATCTCCAAGTATAGAATATATGTCCAAGAACTCATTTTAAGTAGGCTAAAACATTGGGCACAACTTAATATTTATGAGTACAAAAGGAATTAGTTTTTGTGGTATATGTAAATAATAAATGTTGTTACTAATCTTAATAGATTTTGCTTATTTGTATTTTATAGTTTATATGATTTTATCCTGCAGCATGTGTGTTACTTAATCCCAAAGGATATAGCAACCATTTAATTATCTCTACTCTATACATGTATCAAGGAAAACAGAGCTCAAACACAAATCTCCCTGACTGAAAGTCTAATCCTGGATGGAAGGTGTCAAACTCTGACACAATCTTTCAAAAAAGAAAGAACATGAATCAATGACTACGTATAAAGACTTCATAAAACTTTAAAAATAGGCAGTGAGCCACCTCTTTCAAGAAACGATGAAGCTGAATATTCCACACCTAATTAAAAATCTTAAGAATGTGAATTAACACCATTTTGGGGGTGAAGCTTTGGGGGCCAGTACCATGGTAATCACTTTGGAGTTGCTGAGACCTGGTAGGCAGTTCAATGGGAGTAAAACCACTGAAGTGCAGAGAACCTCACAAGGGTAGAGGAGAATGTATTCTCACAAAACAGAGCAGGAAAGCAATAATCGCGCTGGTTACTTCCTCACTTGTAAATCCTTTTGGTGCAGGGTTCCAAAACATTCAATTCTGAGTTTTCCTGATGACAGACTGCACAGGCATAGGGAAAGCTTTCAATATGCGTTTGCTTCTCTTTAACAAAATCGAGCAGAGGTTGAAAAGAGTAATAAGAAGAGGTAACCAATATGCTTGTGTGTTACAAATTTTAAAACCTTTCCCTAATCATATATCAAGCTGTTATAAATTATTGAATGCCCAAGGGCTACTTGTTAGAGTAAAAGTATCAACTCAAGCAGCATCTGATGACATTGATGTATCTTAAAATTTCTCATCACTGAGCTAAACTATGCATCAGTGTTTACAGATCGTAGGAAATACCTACCCCGAAGGCTTTTGAATTTTTTTCTTTATATTAGAGGCAAAACATTTTCAAGTTAATCATTATACATACATAAACATATGCATATATTTATGTGTGAACACGTATGTGGATATGCTTATATACTCTTAATACATATGTATATTTATATAACACATACTTACATATACTAATTTTATTCAATAAAAAATTGCCTTTAGTTTATATATCCTCTAAACTCTAACACATACACTAAAATATTTACCACAAGTTAAATACAGACTAAAAATAAATCTGTATAAACTGACATTACCACTCCATGGTATGGGAAGATTTTCTTGTGTATATGAGAGAGAGAACAGCCTGTGGAAGAGTCCAGAGCAGAGAGGGAGAGAAGTAGACTGTGCAAAGCCTGCAGATGCAGATGCTTGTAAGGCTTATGGAGTCTAAGAAGCAAACCAGGACCTATGTAAGCTCAGCTGGTGCTCTTCATCACTGAGCTACATCTCCGGACTCTTTCGTGACAGTCATGAGAAAAGTAACTAATACACAAGGAGGCTCCTACAGTCTCTCAACATCATTGCTCTTAGTGACAGCAACACAGAAAAATGCCATTGTGTTCCCAAGGCAAGGGGATCATCAGTAAATCCTGCCTAACAAACAAAAACAAACATCTGTTAAAAATGAGAAAGAAAATACTCTGGACATTATCTCCTAAACTGAATACTTACATTTATTAATTATCCATTCCTCTCCACCCAAAAGAATGCTTCATACAATTTTCTAAATAGATTTTTTTTGGTCTGCAGTGTAATGAAAGACAATATTTCCATTGATAACAATTACCTATGTATGGCATGGCACCCACTCTGGTGACCTCTGATGATTTTACTTATATGCTTTGTTGAGTTTCCAGAGTCCTCTTAAGAGTTGCCTCGCAGTGTTGGCTCTATAATCAGTGTGTTGGCTAACTAACCCACCGAGATTTCTTATGCCTAGCCTAATACCTTGTTGACCTATGACATGGAAAGACCACATATTGACCATTGCAGCGTATTTCACAGACTATCCGACATGAGTTCAAGATCCAGTCTGTTCTCAGCTTCTTCAGTCCTGGACCCATTTATTAACCCTTCTAAGTTTCATTTCATCTGAAATGTGATGGTATCTACTTTGGATCTCTACTTTGGAGGTTGAACTACATAGTGAGACTGTTGTCTCAGCGTAGTGCAGTCAGGGTTGAATTTCTATTGTTGCAGCAACAGGGACGTCCACTCTGGCCTTGAAGTGAATTATCTCTGAAATGCCTCAGGTCTACCCACCAGCAAAGGGTTATTTCTCAGTCACTCTACAAGTTGGAGACCCTGACACCCAGGAATTCTGAGTAGACTAGGGCTGTGGTGCAATTGTCACTTCAATACATCTTTACTGTGAGAGCTAAAGAATTTTCTGTTTGTTTTAAGTAAGTCACTTTGAATGTTGATTCTGTTTCACCTGTATCCCATCTTTTTGATGACATTCGCAAAGGAAGATGGGAAATGAGGACTTCCTGCATGTCCCCAGGAAGGACGTCATGTGGTAATCTAGCGCTCATCAGCATTTATGTCAGCTGCTGTCTCTGCCCACAGTTACCCCATATCACCATTACTTTCAACTTTTTTCACCAAAGAGTGTAATTGATTGTGTGAAAATAAATGGTCACATGGACCACAGAATGAAAAGCCAGGCACAAGTTCACCATCTATTCATCTACATTGTTAGCAACTGCCTCACAACAATCATCCATCATTCACACCCACAAATTCACCATCCATTCATCTACATTGTTAGCAACTGTTCCACAATACTCACCCTAATAACTTCACAATGACACAAACCAACCCTATATGGGCCATTGTTTGGACCCACACTTCAACACTGCGGCCTGTGTGTACTGTACTCAAAACATTATTTTGAATGTACCAAGGGGACTCAAAAAGTGCAGTTAAATCTTCCCCTCTAACATGTGTCTTGTGCTGAGGAACCTTTGTTGGAGAACCTGTTGTATGATGAATCTATCCTGATGACATATAGACAGTAAGAGTCTCACTCACATTCTGAGTCTGTCTCTAATTTAGTTTGTGATTCAAGATCTCAGAGTCTTAATTTCCTCACCTATAATTCATTTCTTCATAAGATATGAAAATGAAGCAAAGACTACTAACACTTATTATCTCGCACTAGTTGGCATGTGCATGTATTTAACAGAGCTATCCTATAAAGCAAATATGATTTGATTCCTATTCAGTGCAAGAGAGAGCTTATTAGCTAACCTGTGCAAGGTCACACAGCTAGTGTGTATTCCAGTTTCAGCCCCGAGCAATATGACTCCAGATTTCCGAATTTCTTGCACTAAATTGTTCTGCCAGTTTTAAATTACGATTGCTGAAGGTAGTGTTGTGGTTTTCACACCATCAGCCCCGGCTTTTCTCACTTTGTCTTAGGAAGGCTTTCTTCGTTAATCATTTAAAGCAGGTTTAGCTAGAAACCACTTGGAAAATGGAAAGGCAGATAGTTCAAGACACTGATAATGTTTAGAGAATCGGCAGAGCCATAGAGAACATTTAATTTGCAATTCAAATGGCATCTCTGCTGCTGCATAAGGGAGAGACTAATAAACACGGAGTGCAGAGAGGTCCCTGCCTGCCTTAACTACTTTGGTCTTCAGTGTCAGCTGGGCCAAAATTCAAAACCAAATCATTTTCATTAGAATGTTAAATAGGTTATACTTCACGGTTTCTCGGAGAATTTGTTTTCTGACAGCCCCAGTGCTAAAGCCTTCCTTTACTCTTGACCACATTTAGAAACTTCATCAGACTTGCAACAAAAAGGTAGAGAGAAAAGCTCCTTGAGAAGGCCTTTTATACCTTGGCAACATTGGGTTGTAATGATTATTGAAAATGCACTTTGCTTTAAATATCTCAACATGAGAATGGGATCTAAACTCCCATCCCCACAACTCAATACCTCAACGTCTGACTTTTCACCACATAGCTGGCCTCAGAGAAGCCTAAGCAAGCCCTTTTGCAAGCTTCAACCACTTTCTGCCTTGTAAAGTCATTTTTCATTTAAAATTGTCTTCTTCTTTCTTATCATCTGTTCTCACAATTCAATACCTTTAAAAGTATATTCATACACACATATAAACATATCTAAAATTGTGCCCACCTAGGGAAAAAGCCCTTCAGGATATAAGCCATGCCAAATAGAGTTTCACTAGGGAGAGGAAAGAATCTTGGGGAGTAAAAACCTGGAAAACTATAACATAAATGATCTACTATGTCTTATTGTTACTATAACCCTCTAAATAGAAGGCAGTATGTATGGAAAGCATCCACACGTAAGCATTGCATATGCATTGTATTATACACAAGGCATCTGCCATTCTATCCTAACAGTGACTCTTTAAGGACAGCATCAAACCCAATGCCATAAACAAAGAAACTGCTTATTTCACACTTTCACTGTGTTTACATGCAAGTGTGAGGGGCGGCAGCCCAGGTGTCTGATTCCTCCCAGCATGTCCCACTGTCTCTTCTTTCTTATATACTGATTAGATAATAACTGTAGGGATTTCTGAGCTCCCTAACTTCAGACCTACTAGGTGACATACTCCACTTATTCAACTCGCTTCACTTCAGCTCACTTCTTTTCAAATTAACTTGGAATAGTTTTTCCAAGAAATAAGTTGACATTCACTGCATTTCTTGACTTTACACATTTACTAATGTCATTGTGTGAGTATCTGCTGTCCTTTGGCATGCTTGAAAGAAAATGGGGTGTATATCTATGTATAGGGAATGAATGCAAGTTGTTGCATCTCTGTGAGGTGAGTCTTGACTCTCTGGGCTAATGCTGCCTGGTTTGGCTCATGTTCTCTTATTTATGGAAGCTAGCACAAGCCTATAAACTAGATCAATAAATGCCATGGGTTTCAGTGAAGCAGCCTGAAACAGGGCACTGGAGAAACAGGATGTTATGAACAAGGTGATGAACGAATTATTTCTGTATTTTATGAATGGAGTGTATGTTTATAATTTTGTTGCTTTTATTAAAGAAACAGATTGCATTTCATGATTTTTTCCCCAACCACTGTTCCCTTACCAAGCTGTGAAAAACAGCTGAGTTGAAGCAAGAATCTGCTGCTCAAATGGAAATCCCCAAGACCTCTGCATGGTTAGAAGTTGGTTCTATAAACGCATGGTTACAGAGAAGTGGGAAGAAGATGAGAAGGGTGAGATTAAGTTGGCAACAGTTGTGGGCCAGGATCAGGGCATTTTCCAAATGCATGAAACTCATGCGGACACTGCTACTCCCAGTAAAGGCAGGCACTCCTGGTAACCAAGCAAGCTCTTCAGCATGCTTCATTTGTAAAATAATGCTTGATTCCAAATTAAGCACTAAAACCAGGCTTTTCTAATATCTCTCTGGAGGCAGCTTGTACTGTAGGGGCATGATGTCTATTCCTGATTTTCCACTGTCATAGACTAGAAAGGTCAATTTTCAAGGTCAAAATGTCTTTGGGTTCCCATCATTGTTTAGATTAGTGGTTCTCAACCTTTCTAATGCTATGGCTCTTTAATATAGTTCCTCATGTTGAGGTGACCCCATCTATAAAATTATTTTTGTTGTTATTTCATCACTGTAATGCTACTGTTGTGAATCATAGTGTAAATATCAGTGTTTTCTGATGCTTTTAGTTGACCACAGTGAAAGGTTCATTTGACCTCGGAAGCGATCAAGATCCACAAGCTGAGAACCATAGGTTTGGATACTGATTATTTAACTATTTATCTATCTACTAACTCATCTAATTATCTAGGGGCTGTATGAGATCCCTAGACACAGCACCTGCTTAGTATAATACATAAAATGTTGTAAATTAGTTTTAAAATCAATTATACAGAAGGCCACCCAACATTCTCTGTAAAATCTGGGTTTGTGAGCCCCTGACTCTTATTCATCTCTGGGGGGCAGATCTGTCTGTCAAAACCTCTCTCCTCCATTAGCAGTCTTTTCTGATGAGTTTGGCTAATGATTATCTCAGATTTTAGGGTACCATCTGCAAAGGCCTCAGTATCAGTCTTAATGTTGTAGTAATTCTTTCAAGTTCAGCTCAAACTGCCTACAGTTCTTTCCTATCACCACTCTGTGCCTTATTTTCCAGAAGTGTTTAAGTCAGAAGTAACTCCAGTGGACTTAATGTTAGCTCAAACGTAAGACTTGTGTAACTCTAGCCTGGAAAGTTACATTCTCCTCATTGAGATGAACAGAAGCCACAATAACTTTTAGAGCTATGAATACATCACAGAAATCTCTATATCTTGCCATCATCTTCACTTTAGATTAAAAATAAAAACAAAGTAAAAGCTGTGAACTGTTTGGAAAATGTATCACAACCCAATCATCTCCAAAGGAGAACTCTGAGGCTAAATGGAAAATTTACTAAGAACACACACACACACACACACACACACACACACACACACACACACACA
>OU015752.1:111526328-111538251 GCA_907169655.1 Acomys percivali | reverse complement strand
GTGTGTGTGTGTGTGTGTGTGTGTGTGTGTGTGTGTGTGTGTGTGTGTGTGAAAGAGAGAGGGGGAAGGGTCAGGGGGAAGAAAGAAGAAATAAGACTGAATTCAGAAAGGAAGGCACTTTGCTATTCATCTTTTTATCTTAGCATCTGGAGACATCCTAGTTGATCAGAAAATGTACATTGAATGAATAAATAAATTTGATGAAAATTTTCACTCTGTGAAAAAGTGGGCTGCAGTGTAATTCTAGGAGTAATTTACTGTGCTAGAGTTTTTCAGAGCATGAAAATATGTGATATGTCAGAAGTATGGCAATTTCATAAAAGGTATTAAACCACTATATCACCATTTCAACTTAATTGCAGTGTATAAAATAACTTTAACTCTGAATGTGGAATCAGCCAATATAAAAAGAGTGACTTAAGATATTTTTCACAAGGCTGTGTCTTATAGTAAGTAACTTATTTCTTCTAAAATTGATCTTGAATAAATGCTAGTTAGAATTATCCCTAGGAACTTTGGAAAAGGATAAATGGAAATGGAAAATACTCTCACTCAGGGACTCCATAAATATACAACAATTCAGAAGGCAGCACATAGCCCAGGGAAAAGCTTTCTCTGTAATTTCAAGTGTACCTGTTTCATTTCACATATTACCAGACTGTATGCATGGAGTGCTTGTGTTTCAAGAACTATTGGGAACATGAAGAGAAGAAAGAAATATCACAATGCAGTTTGTGAAAGCAAGGCGCATAAAAAACTAGATCTTTTTTTTTCTTTTGGCAATTCTGTTTCCACCTTCCCCTATGTTTTAAAACATTTAAGTAGATATACAAAATTATAAGTGTTATTTCAATATTGTCATACTTAAGAATATATACACATATCCATGTAAGCTCATATTTAGAACCCATTTTATTATTTTTAAATGTCTTCAAAGGCTTATATTTATAGTCTTACAAACTGAAAGTCCAGTAAATAAACTGTGTCTATTTGATCATGATCAGATGGGTTTCTGAATAAAAGGGAGAAAGTCCTTGACATATTTATATTATTTAAAAGGTTGTACCTTAAGTTGTTGCTATTGTTACTGTCTCATGCGCAGTAACTAAAAGGCTTTAAAGTTTATATACCAGATGCATGGTACCATAAAAAGTTGTTTTTTTTTTAAGTTGATGGTAGAGTTTGCATTTTTTAAATGTTTATTGAGTGCTGGCTGATTTACCCATTTGCACTTCCTTGTACTCATATGCACATATGTGTACCATTATGAAGACGGGGAAGGCGAAGGACAACCCTAGGTATTAGGAAACCTGCAGTCTAACGGTGGAGCCAGCATGGATATGCAATACAACAGCTATGTACTTTGGGAATACCTGTGGGAGCAACTCGCCCCTTTATGACAAAATAGTGTAAGCCTCTGTACATACGGATCTTTCCTCATTGCTTCCCTTTTCTCTTCCTAGTAGGACTGACCTCCATAAAGCTTCCTGTTTATCCAACTAGGGATATGTCTTTGAGGGCGTGTAGGGAGAAGCTTTTTCCTGAGTCTCAATGTAAATTAATGGACTTGTCTTATCTAGTCCCAGTGTTAGAAGAACACTAGCATGTCTTCTGTCAGTAGAAGTTCTTGGTGCAAAATAGCCTACAGGCTTTCATGTCAACTCTCTTTTTATGATCCTAAAGACATTGGGATCTTCCATGTCCCATCATTTTGAGCTGAATGTGTTGATGTCTCCTAAATGGGCATCCTAGAGGCTTGCACCAAAGTTTCAGGAAGCTGAGGAAGGTGGGCAATTGTGTCCAGGTTGAAGTTCCTGTAGAACCCTACAAGGCCACTGTGCCCAGCTGGGAAGGAGAAGCCAGGGCACAATTTACATATACAGCAACCTCAATTTGTACTTCAAGTATTTCAGTCATTCAGTGAGGTATCTTTCTATATAAGACCCTATATATAAGATCTTTAAGGACAAGATTTGTATTTTGTCAAATGCTCTATTTCCATATAATAATAATACCATGTCAGGCAATATTATCCATGTAATAAGTAAAGTCCTACATTTAGAGTAGAGAAAGGGGCCCCTCTCTCTTTTTTGTTCCTGTTATTATTTTTAAATTGTATTAACAGTAGAGAATTCCTTAAACTTACTAATCTATCCAAGATTAATTTTTCTAGCCTTTCTTTTTTTTTTTTTTGAGAGGAAACTCATAATAGCATGGATTTCATTGTGATAATTAATGACAAAAAATTCACAAAGCATTTAGCACATGGAAAGAATTGATTTTTGTGGTATGTTATAATTATTGACTAACCAATTAAAATAATTCAACTAAATGGGTTGAAATATTGCATTATTTTTTGAAGGCTGATTTTTTTAAATACTTAAATTATTTTACTTAATTCATCAAAAATCGAACAAGCTACAGAAACCTACGTAAATTTGAATGTGGCCCTCTATCTCTCATTGCATTAGGGATATATGGCAAAATTAATTTTTAAAATATTTTAATTGTATTTATTATTAGTGTGTATGTTGAGTGAGGAATTCACTATGTATATGTATGAGTACTCAATACCAGCGCTCACAAGTGGAAGCCAAAGGACAACTTCGAGGCGCTGGTTCTCTCTTTCCTACCTTCATGTGCACTCTGGGATTACCAGCCTCCACAAACCCAATTCTCAACAAGCTAAGAGGATGTCTCAAGTTTTGTGTGTCTTATAGTACAGCTCTTGGGTACATCAAAATTTCACTCTTAGTTATCAGGAGAGATCTCAATAGAACTCATTTATATCCTCAAAACTCAAAATAGATACAATGTTGGGCTGTGCTACTGATAGTCAGAGCTGACACATAAGACATGACACCCATACAGTTAAAGGCAAACAATAATTATTTCTAATAGTGGCTACCTAACAGAAGGTCAGAGCTAAGTGTGATAGACCGCCTATGCCTGTTTCCAGCTGAGTCCTTTTTACATTATGCAGCTTTGTAATGCTGATCCAGGGTCAGTTCCAGCCACTACTTTCTCAGTGTCTGCTAGATTTTGAATAGGACCTACAGTTAGCTGAAAAGCTTCCATGGCCTGATACATTACTAGAAACTCCAGCCCTATTATCCTTGCAAGGAAGGTATGGTGCTATTGCTCTCATAGTAAAGGTATTAGAGTAGAGAGATAACTCACTTTTTCCATTTCATACTGATGATAAGCAGAATTGAAATTTGAATCCAAATTTTTTGATTGGAATCTAAAACATGTTCTTTCATAGTGAATGACTGCTCCATTTCTAAAATTGGATAAACCTGACAATGTACAGACTCTATTTCAAAGGATTAAAGTGAAGACTAATAGCCAGTACACACCCATGCTACATTTTTCTGCCTTTTCATCTTAGAGATGAGGGGACTAGCCACAGAGAACTTCTATAACACACAAAGAGGCAAACATGTATTTGTGGGCTATACTTCTGACTGCAGGAAACATGGAGAAGTAGGGAATCTAATCTTACAGGATAATGTAGCAAGGTTTGGCAAGCAAGCTGGCAGACAAGGTGAGCAACTCTGAGCAATATTAGCTACGCACTCTTGATGGATGCCCTAGAACAGAGGATTATAAATGTAGGGAGGAGTGTCTAAAAATAGTCATTTCCTTAAACATGGAATTTTTACTATTTAATAACTTTAACTTTGGCATGAATACAGAGCAGGTAGTATTTGCATCTCAAAAGTGTCATTTAACAAAAGAAATAGATTTTAAGAGGCACATCGTGTTTAAGATGTGACATGTAGAAAATTAAAAAGACACAACAACAAATTGTATTGGCAGGAAGGAAGGGTTATTAAAGCAACTGAACTTTAAGTATAAAAGCTTTTGAAGGATTTCTTTTTATTTATGGATGCATATGTTTATTTATTTTTATTCATGTATATGAGTGGGTGGTATATGAATGCACGTATACATCCGTGCAAGCACCCATGGAAGCCCACAGAAGGTATTGGGTCTCCTGCAGCTTGATTACAGGGGATAACAGGCATTTGTAAACTTTCCAGTGTGGGTTCTGGGATCTGAACTCTGATTGTCTGGAAGAGCAACAAGAGGTCTTAACTACTGAGCAACTTTTTCAGCCCCATAGAAAAGCTTTTTATAACTATCAGTTATATTATATTTCTCTATAGTTTTTTCCTGTCATCTTTCCTCAGAACCTACCCTAACACACACACTTAGAAGGAATGATGACCATAAGACCAGTCACTGGTCAGAGATGGGGCTGAATAGGTATCTGGCCTTCTTTGGAAGAAGTAATTTCAGTTATTGAAACTCTATAGAGATCAATGTCTTTGGCGACTGACACTGAATGCTCAGGACATAACATAATGAATATGATTTGGCAGTGTAAGGGAATAACCAAACTAAATGTCACTCTTAAAAGCACCAAAAAGAGGAAAATCATAATGTCAGCTCCTGCTTCCTGCTGTGTGACCACGCCATGGACTCTGCATCTAACACTTCTTTCTTTTGTTCAAAATACATTTCCTTATATTTCTTCTTATTTTCACCAAAGATCTCTGGTTCCTATAAATAATACTTCTATTATGACACTAAAGGAAAAGAAGAAAGAATTAAATGGAAGGGGTGAGGAGCAGGCAGAGGAGCTGGAAGAGGCAGTGGTTTTTATTTTTCATTTTAGGCTGCATCCCTATGCTCAATATCATCTCTAAGCCAGGCAATGTTTGACGACTGAAGATGCCATTGCCTTATTAGAAGGCAGAGGGAAGAGCCTGGTATTTAACACGAGGGATGGAGAATGTAGTTCCATGTGGAATGCACACACCTATAAATGTACAATAATATATGTGATGTAAAAAAAAAATTTAGTATTATCTCTTTCAGGAAAGGTCTTGACACAGTTTAATCTCCTGAGCTTTAGAACGGAAGGGCTAAGGCTGGCAAAGGTCACTCTCTACACGCGAAGCTACACAAGAAATAAAATGTGGAGCCAAGACTGAACCTGGGGTCTTCAAGCTGGTATCTGGCACCCCCTTGTTTCTTTTATAGTCAGCCCTTCTCAGATTCCATCGAAGAAGCCAAAACTGGCTAGGTCCAGGCAAGTGTACTAAAGGAAGGATTATTATTTTTTTCCCTGAGTGTCAAAGTTGGGGTTCCAGGACAGGCACCCTCTCTCTCCTATCTGGGTCTCTAGGAGATGGGAGGAGAGCGAAGCCTGTGATCCTGCTGGTATTTAGTCTTCTGCTGCAAACTTTGAGGGATAATTGGTACTATGGACAGGAAGCGTTGCAATAATAAGCATTTAAACCTCCTGTTGTTAGGCATCTTTAGGTCAATAGCAGCATTTTAAAATCAATTCAAGAGCTTGCTGGAAGATCCAGCAGACGAACTACAATCAACGTAATAAGGTTAGATCACCCTCGTCATGTTAACGGTTACCTCAAGCTTGACATCAATCCCTTACATTGATTCTCACTTACAGCTGGAAAAAAAAAAAAAAAAAAAAAAAGGAAGAAAAAAAGAAAAAAACAGGAAGGAAAGAGTAATACATAATCTCACCGAAGCATCAAATTAGAATAAATAGTGACTAGGAATAGCCGCTGCTATTATTGGAGAACGTGTTGAAAATGAGGTATCTAGGATACCTGCTGGCAATGGAGAAGCTTCAGCAGCTTCAGAATTCAGAGAAAGGAAAGATGAGAAACAACCACAGACGTACACCTCTGTGTAGTTAAGGAAATTTCAGTTCCCTAAACTGGAGGTCAGAGCCTTCCTCCGGAGGGTGGGCGTGGGGTGGGGTGGGGTTGGGGGCAGCTGCATCAGTTTAGGGAGGAATGGCGCCACCTACTGTTAGTTTCTGTGATGCACATGGTAAGTGTAAAGGACTCAAAGGAAAGGAACATAAGTTGGACTTTACTATTCACTCTCCCACTGATTCTCTGTGTGTCACCACTGTGGGAGCTGAAAGTTCCTGGGTGTCCCTGACTGTAATAATAAGACATGGATTTGTCATCCTTTCTTGCCTGCAGCCTGTGCTGTGTACACACCATTGTTTTCATGATGGCCCTGGCTTCTCAACTGACCAATCACCTGAGGCAGAGGCACATGGGAACCTATAGTGTATCATTAGCATGTTCATTTTTTGTCTGTGAATAAAAGAATGTCTTTTCTCAAAAATAAAGACAGGCGGATAGTTAACGTGTGCTCACTAATTATACGCCACGATCCTCACGTCCTGTCTTTCCAAAGCTGTTTCTTTACTGGTTTGTTCAGGGAATGTTAAGCGTATTCCTAGACTATAAAGGGGATCCAGTAAGAAATTTTATGCATGAGATTCTTATCAATTGGTGCATCAAATTCGGTCCATTTGCTGATGATGGCTTAATTTCTCAGAGTCCTATAATTAGCAAGCAAGAGATCCAGGATTCAAGCCCATGTTAGTCTATTAGTGAGCTCATCCTCTTACACAGTAGGCATCTCACAGCAAGAGGGGTTGTTTATGTAACCAGAGCCTCCAAATACACTGCGTACCTTAAATCCTTTTGCTATTCATACTCAGCCCAGACGCACACAAACAAACAACCTAAATACAGGGACCAGGAGATGAGCCCAGCTAAATTTACTGGATGAATACAATTTTAGCCCGAAGCAATGAACTAAAGGTTGTCAGTGATAATGTCATGGATAAATGTAAGACATTTGTGTAGTCATTTTAATGCTGCAAGTGCTTCAGAGCATTGTGGAGCTGAAGGCGTCGAGGACACACAGGATGCTTTATTTTGCTTACATCTTCATTCTCTGTCTTTATATTTAGCAGAATTATTCGTCCAGGTATTATTCCTCAATAACAGTGTTAAATTAGCAAGGGATTTTTCTCTAAATGTGTGACAAAATCCTGGGTTGCTTACAAACTAGGAAACTGCCCAGCCTGTCTCAACTCAGAGGACCATAGAGTTTGTTCGCTTTGCTCACAGCTTGGCAAAAATGAAACCTCATAACCCGTCCTGGGGAATGGCAAGATCTGTGTACACATCGGTGAGCTTGCAGATGAGCAAAGAGGAGGACCGTTTTTTTTTTTTTTTTTTTTTTTTGTGTGTGTGTGTGTGTGTGTGTGTGTGAAAGAAGCCATCAAATGTATCAGAGTAGAGCTGGGGAATGGCCTGGGTCATTCTCAGACTCCCACGATGGCTTTGGTTGCTTTAGATGAGAACATGGCCAGGTTTTCCTGAACTCTGCTCTCCACGACTACTTCCATTGATCTCCCAGAGAAGAGTGCTCTATATTGTTTGATGACATGTGCAGCAGAGGCCAGAGCGATCTAAATAAGAGCCAGAGTTGCTTTCCACTGGGTTTATAGTTCTATTGATTCCGGTTCAGCTTCGGCTATTGGTTGATGCATTGATGTTGCAAATGAACAGATCAGTTCTAAGCCTGTTGCAGGATTTGGGTTAAACTAGTAACTCATCTGTTCATTTGTTTATTCAGACATTCTTCAAAGAGACACTTATTATAGAGATTTATCTATTCACATACTGACCAGGCTTCCCTTTCTCCCTGCAGATGCTTGCTTGGTGACTTGTAAATGAGCAAAGTCCTAACTTAAATGCTCAGGCTATATCTGAAGTGAGGTATTTCACAACATGTTCCCAAGTAATTATTAGAACTCATAAATGATCTGTTGGTACATCAAACTCAATACCACCTAGGTAGTCTCCTTATGGCCAACACTGTATTAAGGGTCCTGAAAATCTCACAAATACCTTAAGGGCAACAGTGTCCAAACCTGGCTTTTTGCCTTTCAAATTTGTTTCTATGTTCCTCATTTCAATTATCCATGACTTCAACTACCTATTTATTTGAGGAAGTACAGAAATGTCTTTTTTACCTGTTAATTTGCTTGTTTAATATTTTTGTGAGTCAAGGTCTTACCTTGTAGCCTTGAGTAACTTACTGCTCAAGATGTAGACCAGGGTAGCCTCAAACTTGCAGTGACCTTGGTCTTTGTATTCCATGTGCTGGGTTACGGATATGCACCTCTGCACCTAGCTGCAGTTATTTCTTATTTTTCAGGATCTTATGCAATTATATTAAAAAATAATTTACCAACTCTACCTCTTAAATATTGTGTAAACATATTCTGAATAGCACTCCTCCGGCCCACTGCTTTTAGCTGAGGAGCTGTTACTGAACTGACATGATCATCCCAGACTGGAAACAGATAATGGACAGAGTGTAGATACTGGATCTGCAATGTTCCTGCTCTCATGATTGCAATGGTCACCAGAACTAGCCAGGATCTAAGAAATGAACAACCATCGGGTGCTGCATGGCTCAATCCCTTGCTTGCTAAAGAAAGAACTTTCTTGTCAGGTACAGCGTCTCTGATCAGACTAGGAAATCATAGGTTTATGATGAGCAGATTGTCCAAACACCTGAAAGGAATAATGTGAGCTACAGAAATATCGCCACAGGAATAAGACTATCTGACCATCAGTAGTTGACAACAAGGATTTCCCACTGGTCTGTAAATTCCAAGGCTGCAGAGCTATCATTTGTTGATTAAGGATGTTTAGAGCTATTTCTGTAGAATTCTGTCACCTCTAACAAAACCATTTTTTTCTTCTTTCCGTGTGTGTGTGTGTGTGTGTGTGTGTGTGTGTGTGTGTGTGTGTGGTTTTATTTTGGTCATAAATTATGCTTCAATAATTTCTTCCTTTCACGGAGTGATGAGATTCCTTACAGCAGCTTCTACAGTAGTAAATATTCTGTTAGTCCCCTTCACACACTCCATTGACCATCGATCATATCTCCTGCTGTTTTCTCCTTGTTTCCTCCTTGATAATTCCTGTCCATCCATCAGAGTGCTTCTCTCATGCTCTACTTCCTCAGAGACTTGAAGCTCCCCTTATGGATGTCTTCTCAGCTCCATCTATAGCTCCGTCTGTATGCCCTTTAAGTCTGTGCTGAGTAGACATCCATTTTTTCAGTGAGACTTGCCTTGGGCCCCTCTCCTTACCATGCCATGCTTGTTCCCTCCCTTAGGTTAACCTTATGTCATAATCTGAACGTACAGGTATAGGATTATAGAGATGCATGTTTTCTATATGTATGTATTTCACATATTTATGCCTTATACTTTTTTTTGGTATCTTTATGCCATAATGAAAGGTCCAGATGAGCAGAAGACTGTGCAAATGTATTTTTAGCTTTCGAGGACTAAACAATATCTAAAATGAAACATATACTTGATAAATATTCACTGAATTAATTTCTTTTTTTTTTCTGAATTAATTTCTTATCTGTCATAATTTCCCCATGTCTTTTCCTGACCTTTAATTGACCCTTGATTGTCTAAGAAATGAATTATCTGGTTTTACTTTTATTTGTAATGTAAAGGAAGAAGATTCTGTAGAAAGTAAAAGAAAGAAAAAATAGTATTCTCATGGTAGGATTCTTCTATTTAGAATGATCTGGTGTTTCTCCAGTGCTCTTTGGATTAATTCCAAATCCCTTAGCATAGTGTACAATGTTGCCTGCCACATATTATAGCCTCCCATGTCTCCTGCTGTGCTTTCATTTTATATGCCAGGAGTACAGGGACCTTTATGGCTTCATTTTTGATGCTCATCTCTCTACAATAGCCATTCTCAGCCTTCAGGTGGCACTGAATAATCCAGCTTTAGCATAAAGGCACCAGTTCTGTGAGCATCCATGGTGCTCACACCAGTTCTACTTGGCCCCTTCTTTCTCATCCCCAGAACTCCATTGCCATGCTTTTGCTAGGGAACTTATGTCATGGCAATAAAAGTCTTCATGAAAGTCTGAGTAAGCAAAGGTATACTCACACCACCCTACACTCCTCAGCACGCAGTCATCTAAGGGGACAGAGTTCTAGCCACAGCACAGAATGTTTTGACTATAAGATGCTCTGTCAAGGTTTTTTTGAACAAAGTTAGGAGAAACTCAGATATGCTAGAGCGAGAGTGCGTGTGTGCTACATCACAGCTAGCTAGAACTGGGTCTTCATAAAAACTGGAAACTTTACCATTTCCATTTTATTCACTATACTCACAACTCACAGGAAATAGTACCATCCATTTTTACTGATGCACAGATACATTAAACAGACTAGCTCTCATGGGTACTACTTTTAAATTGCAAAGACTGGACCCACTTGTCCACTGCTCAGTCCCCTCTCCCAGTTCCTTCACCTTTCCATTCTCTGTAGTTTCAAAGATTTGGGCAATCCTGATGTGGCTGCTTACCAGCCGTGTGACTATGCATGGTTTATACAACACAAATGAAATTTAGATATTGTGTTGACCAGGTTAAAAACAACAGTCTATGATTGGCAGGGATGCTTCCTCCATTCAAATCAATAAGAGATGCAAAGTTTCCATTTTGTTCCCTGTGGGTTGCATGGCTCAGTAGGAGAAGCTGAATTGTCAGCCTGGTTTACACAGACCTTTACACTTTATGGCCTGTTAAAGCAGGGCAGAACCATGTCAATAGGCTTACGGAGTTTCTAAAACCCATCCCATTTTCTATCAGTTCAAGTCATTAGAAAAGACTTAATATTTTTCCCCTGAGATTCCTGCAAGAGAATAAGAGGCTACTCCTTGATTCTTTGACCCCTCAAGCTGGTCTCAGTGTAAGAAGTTTTCTGCATGGCTTCCAGGCTCTAGTCTTGTCCGTCCTTGTACATTAAATGACTTTCTGCACTGACCATGTGACCAGGCTGGAGATTACATCAGCATTGCACTAGGACCCTGAAGTGGTCCAAAGAGGCAGAGAAGGGTAAATGAGAGGGGAGGTGCTGAAGTCATTCATTTTTGACAACTAATAAAAATGCCTTTCACTTTAACAGCATTTATAATTAGTAAGTTACTTTTATGTGGGCGCCAATCTTTTGTGTCTACACTGGTCAGAGTTAGTGTGATTAGAGGAAAAGTGACTGAGGATCTGAGGATGTACATATTATCAGAAATTAGTTCTCAAACTCCCAACAGCCGACTACAGTCTCCAGGCTTTGTTCTTAGCATCCTGCCGCTATGTTTCACAGTTGGTCTACGAATGGAGAACTAGGAGTCATTCTCTCCTTTAAATGAAATTATGTTAGTGAAAAATATCTCGGTTAGAAACAAACATAACATGGAGGAGATGAGGGATTAGGAGAAGTTGTGAACCAAGACTAAATTTAAGGAATCTAGCAAGACATCTCTGTGCATCTATAGACTCCTGTTGGTTCTTGCCCCTTGCTTATTTTATCAATTGGGCATGTAAAAAAAACCCGACATTTTTATATAGTTACAACAGCCTGAGCAGGACTGGTTTCAGCAATTTTACAAATGCTATTTTTCCTCATTAGTGAAATCTGATTCTATAATCAACGGAGAAAAACAACTTAAAAAGCACCCAGAGGAGGAAGCTGGTAAAACAGAATAAAGCCAGATGGCCCAGGTAAGACAGACAAGCAGAAGAGATAGATGTACCTCCCCAGGCTTAGGGTTAGCATCTCCAAAATAAACTTGTCAGTGCTCTGACATTCAGTGGGGGCCACGGGCCCCTTAAATTTCTCCAATTTAATTTTACTCCCTGCTGTTTGTGTCAGGATGCAGTTGTTGTATATAAGTTTCCATTTTCATTAAAATCTTAGTCATAATGAATGTGTATGCATGAGATGGAGACATTTCAGAACAGTCTGAAGCTAAAGGTGAATGTGTGAGTTTCAGCCCACTCCTGGCTACACAGTTTAAATGCATATAATTCAATTTATGTCTATAAGCCTTCATGCCACATTGACAATGTTTCAGGGTTTCAGATAAAATTCAAGGATTTCATATGACAGTCTGAAGTTTGGGCATACTAGAGTCTCTCTCTCTCTCTCTCTCTCTCTCTCTCTCTCTCTCTCTCTCTCTCT
>OU015752.1:111505818-111524931 GCA_907169655.1 Acomys percivali | reverse complement strand
GTGTGTGTGTGTGTGTGTGTGTGTGTGTGTGTGTGTGTGTGTGTGTGTGTGTATAAGTGCATTTGAAGACCAGAAGTCAATCTGCCTTGTGAATTTTTTTTTTTGAGACAGGGTATCTCAATATTAGTTTGAACTGCTGATTTCAGTAGGCTAGTTATCCAATGACCCTTCAGAATTTTCCCGGCTCCATCTCCCCAGTCCTGGGATTACAGGTACGAACCACCATGCCCAGGGAGGACATTATTTTTTCAAACCTCTGTTCTTGGATTCTGAGGCTTGCACATTCTCAAGTGAACCACCTCTCTCATCCATTCATTTCTTTTCCTGACAGAAGTTGCTGCCAAGCACAAAAAAAAGTCCAAATTCTACCCCTTGAAAACAAAAGGCAAAGTACTAACTCATACTTATATAATCTGAGCAAGAAGCAATTCTTTGACTACAAAGCCTGGTAATTATACCAATGTCCCTGAGAACTGATGCTGCGTATGGCATTTCAGAAAGGAAATGTGTGAAAATAAAGAAGCCGAGATTTTAAATGACCAATTTACACTACTTACTGTTTCTGCACCCTGCCTGTCAAGCCATAGTATTGTTTCCAAATAATATCTCCCCACTGAGACGCACATCATCCAATGGAGACAATCCTGCCCACATTATTCACTGTATCCAATTTGGTCATTGCAAGCAACGCTAGCAATGGTGGACATAATTTCATTCACTGCCAGGACAGTGAGGCTGATGCTGTGATAAGCACCCCACTTTACACAAGAGGATAGCAAGACAAAAAGGAAAATTATCTTACCCACCCCCCAAAAATCACTACACAAAGCATGTTAATAGCCTCAGATCTCCAGAGCAAATGGAATGTAAAATAAGTTTGCCTTTTTTGAGAGGAACTCAGACGTCTGAGGCAAGCTTAGTGAACCTGTCTCCTAAACATTCTCCACGTTCCCTTATACTGTCCATAGAAGATGGTTACCCTCCACATGCTTAAGTCCGGCGCCTCCAACCAGATTCTTACATTTATGTTTGTCCTACTTTGCTGAGACCCACACTTCCCAAACTTCTACTGCAAAATAGAAGTGGTGCAGCCACACAGCAAGAGCCGTCACTTAGCAATTGTGAAGACATTGGTCTTCAGTCTGTCTCATAACCCAGTCAGACTGACACTCTCTAGGTAGTAGAAGAGAAGCTAACAGAGAAGCCACAGCTTGCAGACTTTGGGCAGCATCTCACAGACTTCTCTCGGAAGCCCTCCTCACCTGAGATTCAGCTTGAGTCTCACAACGTCCTATCATTAGTGTCATTGCCCAAAGAAAGAAGTTGTTGTCTTCTTTCCCTGCCTTTTTTCCCTCCTTTGAAAATACAAGAATACAATGCGATCTGAAACTGTCTTAGTGATTTAAAAAAAGAAGCTCATTAATGTGCCTTTTAACAAAAGATACAGGAATAAACTGAAGGAGAGAAAAGTTACCAAAAGTTCAGAATCAAAGTCATCACTTGCAATTGTACCCTTACCTTTCAACGAAGGAAAAGATCAAGCCTCAGACCATCGCCTCACTCCTCCACAGAGACAGCGTCTGCCAAGCAAATGATTAATGGCTGTTACTTATTTGGCTCTAAGGACGGAGCACCACAGCTTTTACAAGCAACTATCAGCTTATTCCCCAGAGTTTCCAGTTAATATCTGAATCCAGTGCTTAATGAAATGCTGGGCAGAGCGGCATAGGCAACATCTTGCCCGTGATGAGATCTGGGCCCTTGCTCTTGCTCTGTCTCCAATGAGGGGAACTTGAATAGTTACACAGGCACGAACGGGCAGCACTGAGTAACTCGCAGGACTGAGGAAGGAAAAGGGGTAGAGAGAGGGAAAAAGGGAGCAGGAAGAATGAGTTAGGAGGATGAAGGGAAAGGGCAGGGAGCTGCAACACTAGAGCAGATGAAAATGCTTAACTTCTGCCAGGTAATAAAACAGCACAGGCCATGTAGAATTACTAACAGGGACATTTACAATGCCAGTCAACTAAGCCACATATTAGGACCACTGGGGTAACTGAAGAATCATCCCGATGACATATCTATGCCCATAATCAATTAAATCAGAACCTCTGTGGTGGATGCCAAGCCTCAGTATTTCTTTAAACCTCCCCAGTGGTTCGACTGGATAGGCAGGCCTGAGAGGCAGTGTTCTGTACATGGTGCCTGAGCACTAATCTCTACCTGATCATCGGTTGCCATGGAAATATATCTACCAGCTGGGTGAGGGCTGTCCTACCTCCAGGTTACTTTCAGAACTAAAAATAACCAATACTTTTCAATCACTTGGAGAATCTTTGTATGCTCTGCAGTAAAACTTAAAAAAAACCCCAGAACAATCCACTCTTCTCTACACAGCCTCCAGGCATTCTCAGTGTGCTCCTGCAGGGTTCTACTTCTAGCCACAAGCCAAACCATAGCAAAAAAAAAAAAAAAAAAAAAAAAAAAAAAAAAGTCCCCTTCCCCCCAAGGTCACTAACACCTCTTCTCTAAGGGATGTATCCTATCAGAGTTAGATAGCTAGTCATATATTAAAAGGCTTGAGGGTTGCTTTTAATGAGAGACTGGACCCTTTTCTCATAATCAATAGCCTATATCACCAAGAACTGGTAGGAATGTGCCACTGCCATTAGTGGTCAAAGGAATAGTCATAGCTCTGGGACTGGGAGGAGACTTCCAGGGGAAGAATAAAGACACTGTTTCCCCAGTAAGATTCTACTCAATGGGCTTATAAATCAACTGGGGAGGAAAAAGCAAAACAACTTCAGGAACCAGTGTCTGCTTTAGGGACTTGAGAAACACCAAGGCTAGCTAAAATAGTAGATGAAGGCATGGGTCCATTTGGCCATTGTGTACTCCCTGTCTCTTCTGAGTTTTTCCACTAAGATTACAAAAAGGAGGATGGAATGAGTCCAGAGTAAGATCATGGTTGTTGTTGCTTATGGCTCAGCATGATAACTCTGAGGATGTAAACAATAGGCTTTCAACAATTCAACCACTGTGCTGTCTGAGTCATTTTCTGTGTGACAACCACTTAATCGTGCATCAATTCAGTTTTTTGTCTGCGTAATAAGGATAGTGACATCTCAGAAAATATGTATTTGAAGATAGAAAACCTGCTAGTAAGTTTAAACTATCCTATCATTTACTGTTTATAATAGTAATAAAAGTGTTTCCACCCTCTGCATAAAAAGACAAAAATTTAAGACTAAAGGCAACTTATACATATATCTTTTTATCTATTATAGCAGGTTCCTACTGATATCTATATGTAGGAGTCATTACTATTTTGTATGCCATATCTCCCAGATGCATAAAACACTGCCTTATTTGGGGTCTTGCATGCAGCTGTGAGGCTGTGCTTTGCTGGAGGGTCAATCCCCTGCTAGAAAGTTCACGGTTCCTAGTCAAAAGACCATGTGGTTTGTCCACAGAGCCAGAGACATGGCTAAAGCATAGAGTTTCTCCTTGGGATCAGAACCATGTGACTCCAATCCAGTCAGTCATTAAACACCTCCCATAGCTGAGGCTGAAGGTGAGACACAGGCACCTTAATGTTGTTACAAATGCAGTTATCTTTCTTTGAAAAGCAAAGGAAAAGAGACTTCTTTTTTTTTTTTAAAGAGCAAAACAATTCATTTTCTATCTAATTAAAGTCATTATAAACAGCCTCCTAGTGCTTAACCTTTTTCCCTCCAAAATCCCGATGTTTCAGCTAGATGTTCAGATTGGAGCTTCACTGAGGTTTTTCTTAATTGCCTTTCCATCACTAATGGGATTCACTTCATCATTACCTCTGCCAAAAGCTGCCTCCCACTCTCAGGCCCCATGCTGGGCCATTTGCATGCCTATTTATAATGCACAAGGCGCTAAATGCTCAAGTCATGCCACCTTCAAAGTTTAGGAAGCTAAATTGAAAAGTGGTCCCTTTAATTAGGAAACACCAATTTAAGTGATACTTTTCTTGCATGTCTATAAATTCGGTCTTAACCCCTTCCTCTTTGTTCACCTGTACCAAATTTTATCATCATTTTTTCTCTTTCCCCTAACCTTTTCCCTTTCTTTTTCCTCTGATTCATTTCTCCCATCTGTTTTCCTATTCCATATCCCATTGCTTCCTGGGTCTATCCTCATAAGCTCAAAGAACAGCTTAGGATATTGCCATGTAACTACAACCACCTCAGCTTTCTACTGAGTACCGATTTTTATCATATTTATTTTGTCCAACACCAGTCAAGATGTGTGATCTAGGTTTAATGGATATTCCAACATAGCAAAAGCTAGCAAGAAAACAGATGATGAAGAACACCCTGCTTATTGACAGTGTAGTTAGGGCAGGGACCAGCTCATAACCTTTGGAGAGAAATGAAGGCACCCATAGAGTTCTCTCCTTAGAGAAAGGACATAGCCCAGAGAAGAGCTTTGCTGGAATAGTGGGATTTCCTCACTGAAACAGTAGGACAGAAGCAACAGGTCCAGACCACCTAATGCCTTGTCCTTTCTCCTTTTAAACACAAAATTGAAAGCAGTGAAGTCAAGTCCAAGGGAACTGGGTAAAGGATTGGGTAAAGGAACCACAGATTCTTAGCAGGTCCATAACAGGGTAGCCAGGGCTCCCTAGGTTCTTTGTAATTTTGTTGGATTGTAGGTTGTGAGGCCCAGCCACTTGTGGTCAACTGAATTCTTTTTTACTGTAAGAAGTAAACTGAGTATATACCATTTGTCTCTTTTTGCTTCTGGGTGAACTCACTCATTATGATAATTTCTAGTTCAATCCATTTGTCCACAATTTTCGGGAATACCTTGTTTTTAATAGCTGAATAGTATTCCATAGTGTAAATGTACCACAGTTTCTTTATCCACTTTTCTACTGAGGGACACTTAGGCTGTTTCCATGTTCTGGCTATTATGAATAAGGCAGCTATGAACATGGTCGAGCATATGTCCCTGTTGTGCTATTTAGGTGAGAGGAGAATGGGGAAATAGAAGGAACCAGAGGGTCCTGGAAACCTACAAGAAGAACATTAGGACAGACGGATCTGGGTCCTGGGGTCCTGCTCAAACTATGGCACCAGCCAAGGAAAATATAGGCAGTAAACTTCGAACCTCTACCCAGACCTAGCCGATGGACAGGACATTCTCCACTGTTGAGTGGAGAGTGAGTTCTGACTTTCATACAAACTCTGGTGCCCCATTTTTGACCACATCCCCTTGATGTGGAGGCCTGGTGGCACTCAGAGGAAGGATAAGAAGAAGAGACTCCATATCCTATGAGCATATACAGGGGGAGGAGGTCCCCCTCAGTCACAGACATAGGGGAGGGGAGTAGGGAGGAAACAGGAGGGAGGGAGGAATGGGAAGATACAAGGGATGGGCTAACAATTGAGATATAATATAAATAAATTAATAAAATATTTTTTAAAAAGAAGCAAACTGGGGGTCCTTTGTTGTGTTAACAGAATGCTGGTAGATGGTCTAGTAAGAACATTGTTGAGAACAGAAAGAGCTATCGGTGAAACATCCCTACAATTTAGGAGATTTCTGAACCTTTATCTACTGAAGTACACAGCTGTTTGTATGTCTGTAATTCAAAATGGAAGCATCAAGAATAATTTTGTCTTTCGGATATATTGGCCAGAAGGCTGAAGAAGATGTTCCAATATTACAGAGAGTTTTGGGTAATTATTCAGGTAGGAAACTGTCTTTGTCATCTTCTCATTTGGAAAGCTACTAACCTGCACTCCCGGCATACTCAGGTAATGAAGTTTATTCCTTCTCAAGTGTCTGATGGAGTTGAAGACCAGTAGCTTAGTTTTACAATGAAGCTTAGTTGTTTAGGAGTTAAGATGTTTTTAGGTCTAGATAGATGTTTTAAGTTGATAATGACAAGATGTGATGGAGATTGATTTACATTCAGAATTTTAGATGCACCGAGATAGGAAAGATGTTTTCTTGAAGGCTGTCGAATACAAATAACCAAAACACTAAGAATGTAACATTATATAATTCCTGATTGTGTCATGGTTCTTCTTGCTGTAGGTAGTTTATTGTACATATGCATAATAACATAATACATACGTAAAAATAAAAAATTTTTAATTAATGAAAGAAAAAAAAAAGAAAATTCTACTTTGCAGTGAGTAAAGGACACAACGAAAACATCAAAAGAGCAGCATAGCCCTCACACTCTTGCTTCTTTCACTAAATTGCAGCCTAGTGGAAACTTTAAGTCAAAGCAACTTGGGAGGGAGAGAGAAGAACTCTTATTCCTTTTTCTAGTCAGTGACTTGACCTTGTTACTGCTTGTGCCAAGTAGTACATTGGACACAATGTATCCTTTTGTTCTGCCTCATAAAGTTGGGGCTGGGATAGTGAAACTGATGACAAGAAGTAAAAGAAATAGTGGAAAGAGAAGTGAAGCATCTTTTCTTTATCCTTTTCTACTGTGATATTATCTCAGTGTCACTTGTGACGACAACCATGACAAGTGATACCTTTCCCTCCTCCTCTGGGCTCTGGTTCACAGCTTGCTCTAGAATTCTGCAATTCCTTAAGGGGTAGAAGGGAGTAAGAACCTCCCAATTTGCCCAATTTGACATACTGATAAAGCTTTTTTTTTTGGTTCTATCCCTTTCTTGTCATCTGAAACCTACCCACATAACTATAAAAGTTTTAACCTTTGAACAGTTAGGGTTAGATTCTTCTTCCTCTGGAGAAGGTGAAGTTGACTGATACAGGATTTAAAGAAAGTAAAATGGGGTGGCTTAGGAAGATAAAACTGTATGATCAGCAACACTTATCTCTGAGGAGTGGAGCAGAATGTGATATTTGGCAGAAAAAGGACAGATGAATAGGGAAGTCAGAATACACGAGGCTTTGAATGTTATCCTAGGGAGTTTCTGTGCAATCATATAGAAAAGTGATTATAACATATTAAATAATGATAGGAGAGGATTTTAAAGTACGTACATTGTAATTATACCATATCTAGGGAAAAGGGTGTGATTGTATGCATCCCAATGATACCTGTGGCTCCTACAGGTTCGCAATACATATTTTCTTGTTCATCTCTGTTTTGCAAACAGCTTGAAATGGATAATGTATGTACCTCTCTGGAACACTGATGTTTAGTGAAAGCAGAATATCTTGTGAAGATGACAAAGACAGTTTCCTACCTGAATAATTACCCAAAACTCTCTGTAATATTGGAACATCTTCTTCAGCCTTCTGGCCAATATATCCAAAAGACAAAATTATTCTTGATGCTTCCATTTTGAATTACAGACATACAAACAGCTGTGTACCTTTAAAGAGGACATGTACTAAGTAATCTCTCATGTGAAATAAATCCTCTTGGGAACTCCAGATGCAGTGCATGCCTCTGATTAGCCTGAGTCCTTTCTCAAGGCAACTGCACTTCTATTCAAATGGACAACCAAATTCTCCAGTCTCCCTAAAGCCTGAGGACAATGGAGACTTTAGTCACAGGAACAAAGAGACTTTACTATAGAACCGCTACCCCAGGAAACAAAATTGATGTGGGGAGAAGATCCCTTCCCCAACAATCTCATAGAAAATATGTATTAGGGACTAGATTACCTCCTGAAAAGCTGCCTCTGTGTGTGGAAGCAACTTCTGGATAGGCTCTGAGCAGAGGTTGCAATCTCTAACATGTGATAGTGCAACTCTGCTTAGGGAATTTGATTCAGGCAGTAGCAACACTTATCCCTTACAGCCCAGGAACATGAAGATTCAACTGAAGCACATTGCCTATTTCCACCTAGGCACAAAAAGGCAATTCTAATGACCTTAAGCATAAGGAGTTTCTTACATTGAATGCTTAATCACTATTTCTTCCATTCAAAATAATACTTTTCTTTTTTTTTTCAGAAACACAAACCCTTCTAAAAACCAAGTCCCTTGTCACCCAAGAGCACACTCAGTTCAACTTTGTGTCTTGAGTTTGCTATTAAGTTTGACAATGTGCCTTACAACTCTTGACATCTAAGAGGCAAAAGGCTGTGGTATTCCAAAGAAGTGTTAAACTTTTTACATAGCACGTTTTAAATGCTCACAACATTTTGAGGTAGATAATGACATTGTTCTTTATTTTCCTCTCTGGAACACTGATGTTTAGTGAAAGCAGAATATCTTGTGACGATGATAAGTTATCAGGGGCAGAGCACAGATACAGTGATTCTCACATCAATAACCATTCTTTAAATACATTTAGCTACTGACCACAATGTGATAGAGGTCCTAGAACATACAAGTTAAGATCATACTTTTAAATTTCCTCATTATTTTCTATTTTTACAAATTGCTATTTTTTAAGCTTTCACGGTATTACCTGTAAAGAAGGAGTTTGTGCTCATTTAGGTTTTGAATAATTATATCTGTCATCATGAGTTAATGGCATCATGGTCTTAGAAAGAGGTCAGTTTCCAGGATTCTAGGTAATGTGAATCTGCCTGTTCATAACAATAGACCCAGCTAGGTTTCTCACAGAATCACCATCCCTACCTTTGACTTCAGGTATCACTTTTTGAGCCTGCCTTTTAAACTAGCATCGCGTCTTGTCTTGGGTCTGATAACAGTGATGGTGTGTCTCATGAGTAAGGGTTAAAACACAAATCAAGCTAATTGGGAAGCATGTGGAAATATTTCAGCAGGAGAGAGAATCTTCTAATCTTAGCAAAAGGGACATAAAGTTTTGGAGGGCTGTGGGCATCTAAAAGGGTGATCAAAGGGTCAGTGTCCATATGCTAGAACCTCAAACTCTATTCCCATGTGGTCAGGTGGTCTGGATTTATGCTGTAGCATATAAGGTGGAATACTTGATGACAAGGCAGCTTCTTGGACCTAACATTAATTTCATACAGATTCTCCACTCTATGGGTCAAGACATTCATTGTGTGGCCATGTCTAGCTAGGGCACAGAGGGAGACTGTAATAGCCAATGAGCCACAGGTAGACAAGACAGACAATGCATATTCATGAGGGGGTCATGAGGGTTATTCCTTCATAGCATTTCTGTGACAGTCACATATTGCATGAAGGAGTTTTTGTACATATGTGTAGAGAAACACAAGAGTTCCAAGAAGGAGCATGCCACAGCGAAGCTCTGAGTTAGGCTCATGAGTTTTCAGTTCCACCTCTGACCCTGTGACTCTAGGCAAACTCTCCACCCATCTGTGTTTACTTTACCACCTGCAAAATATTTAAAAGCTAAATCTACCTATTTATGCTAGTTTAATTGCTAGATGGAGAGCACCGGTAAGTATAAACGCCTCTGCTATACAGCGTGTTGCTTCCTCTCCAGTCAAGCTGCTTCACCCAGTCAGCTCACTCTCATTTCTTATTTAATAAAAAATTCCCAGAGAAGAGAAATAGGTTTTGTGACTACAGTTGGGTTTTGTCACAGTAGAGAACCCACTGAGGTTGGAATGAGACACACTAGAATGGAATACCAACTTTACTGTTCACGATGTCAGAGTGAGTTACATATTTGTAAGCTTCAGTTTCCCCACGAAAATAAACGAAGTGGTCATGCTACTCCTGCTAGATCTCTCTATTAACTGCCTTGAAATCAAACCAGAAATGCAATAGAAAACTCCTGTTGACATACGAAATTCTGGAGGACTGTGCTCTCCGTGGGAGAGAAGCCAACCAGGGAGAATCAGGGTGGAGACAGCTCTGAAGGCGTGAACCACAGGGCAGCAGACCAGCTTTGCTTCTTGTTCTTTTGGATTATACTGCCACTGTATTTTCTTCCTCTCTGACCAAACTCAAAGGTGGCTCTGGGCTGACAGTGCCCTCTCAGGACTAGTGGACATGAACCTTATTGGAAGAGTTTCAAAGGCACCCAACAATAATCGAGACAGTGTGAAATCCGCTCAAAAATTCAGATAGCAGCACAGGAAGAGAGACACATCTTAAAATGATAAAATGGGTTAGCCGTATTATCATAAGATTGTTTCAAGGAATAATTATTACCCAGACACAGTGCACATAACATAGTGCCAAGTGATTGAGTTTTTGTACGATGCCTCTTCTGTATGTTTTTCAAGAACCAAATAAGAACATTGTGCCTGTGGAACCAATATTGCTGTGGTCATTACATCATAATGCTGTGTATGTCTTATGTAGTTAAAATATTCAAGTTATACCTTTCAAGGCATCCCTAATTGCAATTGAAATATTCTATAGTGGTTTAATGTCCACTATCTCCTTTTTACTTTTGAGAATGAGAAAAAGGGAAAATTTGCCCCAAATTTCTTAATAGTGGCTGCAATGTCTGTTCTAATCATGCAATAAAGTTCATCCTCTCCTTTATCACTGAAACATATTTCTATTGTCAACATTCTCCCACTCTAAAACTTCAGTCTGGACATAGAAGGCAATAGAATCCCAAAAGGAACCATTTTTTGTCCCATGCCCAAATTCTGGTAATGAAGATGATAATCAGCCTTCGAGCTTCTGTTTTCAGGCCTTGGTGAAAGGGATTAGTGAGGGATTGATTCATTAACGACCACAAAAGGGGCATTTCTACTTTTCTTATCCATGACTAAATAGAAAAGGACAAAAGGGTGCTTGGAGGGGAGAGCAGATTCTGGGGAAGAGGGAGGAAATCAGCTACTGTGCTTAAGATTGCAGGATCTGCCCATTGCGCACCAGTGCTTGCGTTTGATGCTATCTGCTTCCAGTCATCGGCCTAGGTAGGATAGGGGTACTAACACCTCCTTGAGGGAGCAGGACTGGAGCTCAAATGACAGAGGGTGCATCAGAAGGGGCTAATCTCAAACTCTTTCAGCTAATCACAGGTCATAAAATATGGGGAAGATCTTCAGAAAGCAAGACATCTGGGCTGGGATACTAATTAAGAAGTGTTACTTAAAAAAAAAAATAGCTACTTGGAATAACGAAGAGGGATCCAAGATGGTGCCTCCGAACACACAGGGTATCTGCTCTGCAGGAAGGAGACTACGGACCAGGCTGGGCGCTACAGACCACAAGACTTAAAGAGCCCTAGGTGAGTGGGGTCCGCAAAGTCCAGAGCACAGGTTGGTCTGGCCTAGGGACACCCAACTGGCCCACTGGTGACCAGTGCATAGTCCCCAGAAACTCGGTAACTGCATACACAGGGACTCCTTATCTGGGACTGAACTGTGGGCGGCCTAACTCCAATCGGGAGATGCAGGCCTGGGAAAAACGCAGGAAAACGGAGTGCGTAGGGGTAGGGGGTGGGGTGGGGGGATGGGAATCTGACCTCAGACCGTCCCACGAGTTCTGAGAAAGCCTCAGAGGTTGGCAACCACACAGGCACAAAATTCAAAGCTCAGCACAGCCGAGGTTGCTTGCAGCTCTCTGTAACCCTCTCTGACCCTGGACCACCAGTCCAGGGAGAGACCCAGGGCCCACACAGGGGCTCAGGCAGCTGTCAACACGCCCTCCAGCCACAGCTCCAAAGCCGCACACTCGGGCTGACTTATCTGAGGCCGGTCTGTCTGATTGGATGGGGCAGAAACCCTCATCCCAGCTGTCTATCCCCCCACCCCCCACCCCCGCACACCTGAGAGGAACTGATTTGTCCTAAACGGACCAGATGCCTAGATGCTCAGGTGGGCCTCCCACACTCTCAAGAGGGTCTGAACTGGTCTGAGAGGTATCAGGCAGAAAACTAGTCACCTGCTCCTAACCAGGGAGCCATTCCAGTAAGTGCTGATAGAGCCTGACCAGCTGCCGCAATAGAGTGGGAGCTTGGTGCATGCCAGAGGGGAATGAACCCGCCTGAAGGGATCTGGCCGAACCCCAGGCAACTCCCAGAAGCCAGAGAGCAGTATCTGTTTTCTCAAGTGGGATTGATCCTAGGCCTCACACCCTGGACAGAGCAGGCAGAATCCTACCCAACCACCACAAGCCAAGAGGGGTTCCAGCACTCTACAGTGAACTGAGACAAGGTTCCCAAAGCCCCAGTGCCCTAGGGCAAGGCTTTCAAACCCAGCCAAAGGCAGGATAGCCAGCTTTATCTACAGTACCTGGAACTGATCCTTGGGCTGCAGAGCACCAGCACCAGCCTTTGCTGACTCAGTGGAGAGCCAATAGTGTAGAGTGGGACTCTAGGTGACGTAAATATGGGAGAATGGGGAAATAGAAGGATCCAGAGGGTCATAGAAACCCACAAGAAAAATATCATGATGGGCAGATCTGAACCCAGGGGTGTCTACTCAACCTACTGCACCAACCAAGGACAATACATGCAGTAAACACTGAACCCCTGCTTAGATCTAGCCAATGCACCTGACATTCTCCACAGTTGCGGGAGAGAAGGGACTGACTCTGACATGAACTCTGGTGCCCCATATGTGACCAGTTCCCTTGGCGGGGAGGCCTGGTGGCACTCAGAGAAAGGATAAGCAGGCTACCAGGATGAGACCTGATAGGCTGTGACCTGATGGTGCGGAAAAAGGTCCCTTTCTGTCAGGGGAAACTGGTGAGAGAGGGAGGGCGGGAGGAATGGGAAGATAAAAGTGAGGGGATAACAATTTAGATAGAATCTGAATAAGTTAATAAAATAAATTAAAAAACAATTTGAATAACAAAAATAGCTACTTGATTTTTATGAGGATTTCTTGAGAACAATTCATACATCGTGATAGGCTTAAAGAAGGGACATAGGGAGTCACACGACATTTTGGGTCTCTTTCAGACAACTGAAACAATGCCCCAAAATATGTAAATATAAAAATTGAAATTAATATGTTTTACCTTACTCTATACTTGGTCCTCCTTTTCCTCATCAGTGATAGAAGAATATGAATAATAATATTAGGTATAAGGCATTGGAAGATAGCTCTGGTCTAGGACACACACACAAATACACACACACTCTTTCTATCTCTCTCTCTCTCTCTCTCTCTCTCTCTTTCACACACACACACATGTGCGCACACACACACACACACACACACACACACACACACATACTCTTGCACACGTTTCAGAATCTATTGCAAGGTCTCCCTCATAGTATGTCCTAAGCATGTCTCTGTTGATAATGCTGTTAACAGGAGTGATTTAGCATTTAGATGTTTTTTTTGCCTGTGTGTTGCATGTTAAAATATATTTGATATGCATGCCAATTTGTTATTAATTATCTATTAAAAATAATAGCACTAATTTCAGCGGTTTCATTTAAGAAAATGTCAAGTGATTCATTAATGAATAATTGTTTTTTCCCTCAAATAAGTTGATTACTAAATTTTCTGAAGAAAAAAAACCTGGAAAAAGAAAACCTAAGCATTTTGAATAGTTCCTAATAAAAGACTGGCAAGAAGATTAGATATTTAGAAGTGGTTTAATAAAAATGTGATTGTTTAGAATGCACCTCTGCTTTATATTCTGCCTTCGTATTGTAGGACCATGGAGACTGAGCTTATGGAAGGAACACAGGAGTTTAGATTTGCAATCATGGCTTTAAGACTTAGACCTCAGCATTACCTTTTCAGTACACACCTGAGATGGGCACTTTTTCATTTATATGCTACAGGCAGCACCAGCCTGAGTCAATGGAAAAGGCAAGGACACATTAAGCAATAACTGGGTTAAAAACTACATGATGTTCTCATTGGAATTCTTACCATTGGGTTTGTTATAGTAAACAATACGAAAGGGATTGTCCTTTGTTCACAGGCTGCTCTAATTTAACGCCAACTTGAAAATCCTCAGCTAACCTAAGTGTGGCCATTAGATCCTAAAGGTACATTTCATCTTTGAGATAGTTGCTCTCAAATTTTAAATAGTTCTTATGCCTACATCATGCAATGGACCAGGAGGGGATTGACCTACCATTGGCTCCACCCTAGCTCTCCCACTCATCATCTGTGGAACCAGAGGCTTACAAAAACCCTACAGATTAAAATGGCGCCCGGAAGAGATCTAAATATTTTGTGACATTAAGGAAAGAGCAGTCTAGAATTTGTCTTCCAGTGTCCCCAGAAAGAAGTAGCCTTTGTATGGACACTGAGCCTCAAGAACAATGCAGGCACTATAGCTATCACCTGGGGTCTGCTGCTTGGATTCTAGGCACATGAAGAGAGATCATTAAGATGCCAGCAGGAAGACTGAAATTGGGGCATGCCACTGTAAACATTTCTGGTAGCTTCCTCAATATCTATTTTCATCTCCTTCCTTGCTAACAAACCCATAATTAAGTTTAGGGTGACCATATGTACAGTTTAAACAACAAAATTTCCCAGTTTCCCTTTAAGTTTGTGACACAATTCTTAATGATATTTTAAAAGAAAGTCACTCCTCAGAGTTTTGGGGAAAAGTTATCAGTATCAATGACACAAATTGAACTCACATTTACCCTCTGCTCTGTGACCTTTTTACCTGGAATATGTGGACAGAGCGAGGCCATGCCATAACTCCAGTGAATCTGGGGACAAATAGGCTAACCTGCAAAACTTCTTGCTGCAGGAGAAAAATGAAAACTTATGCTTGGTTCTACCACTGCAGTTGAAATGTACATTGGACTTCATGAAGTAATAGATTTTCTGCAGTATCTGAAGTACCATGACAGACCTCTCAAAATGATGCTTTATTTCTTGTCACTATAGAGAACATTATATTAACATTGACCCATGACAGAAGAACAATCTTGCTATACAATGTCTTGATTATGTTAAACATTTTGTGTGTGTGTGTGTGTGTCTGTGTGTGTGTGTGTGAGAGAGAGAGAGAGACAGCGAGACACAGAGAGAGATGGGGAGAGAGAGAGAGAGAGAGAGAGAGAGAGAGAGAGAGAGAGAGAGACAGAGACAGAGAGAGAGACAGAGAGATGGAGAGTGTGTATGTGTGCATGCACGTGCACACATGTGTGTGTGTTTATGTTTGTGTGTGTGTGCTACACAACTCAGTTATAATGTAAAGTTTACTTCCAATATCTTGAAAGTGCTATTGCAGGCTGTTTAGGACAATTAAGTAATACAAGCTAATTGTTAATTGACCAAATCATGGCCATGTCAATTACAAGTCTATTTTATTACAAGGATATATATCCTAGGTTTAACGGATAGAGATAATCCTAAAATAGATAAGGTCTTCAAAAGCCTCAGAGACCTACAGAATATGGCATGTAAAGATGCTTTTTAATATTTTAAAGATTCTTTGACAACAAGAGAGGTTAACTTCTTACAACACCTACCCTACTTCAAGAAGACGATGGATATCAAAGAACCTCCTTATGGTTATGGCTTCAAATGTGGCAAACAAGCCACTGGGAAAAATGTCCTCATTTCTGCCACAGAGAGAATTCTGCCTAAAACTGGGCAAGCTTGGATGCAGACAACCAAACTCTGTCAAAACAGGGTAAGCAAGTTCTCACTAGTTCCTCCCTCATAAATATATCTGTCATATATATTGGGCCAGAAGGTTGAAGATGATGTTCCAATATTATAGAGTTTTGGGTGACTGTTCAGGCAGCAAACTGTCTCTGTCATTTTTCATTTTGGAAGCTGCTAACCTGCACTTCTGGTTTACTCAGGTAATTAAGTTTTATTCCTTCTCAAGTCTCTGATGATGTTGAAGACCAGATAGTTTAGTCTTTTTAATTAAGCTTAGTTGTTTAGTGGATAAAATGTTTGTAGGTCTAGATAGATGTTTTAATTTTATTGAGATGGGATATAATAGATATTGATTTATGTTCGGAATTTTAGACTCACTAAGATAGGAAAAATATTTTCTACAAGGTTACCAAATACAATTAGCCAAAACACCATGAATGTAACATTTATATAATTCCTGATTGCTTCATGGTTCTGCTTGCTATATGTAGTTTATTTCATTTATGTGTAATAATATAAATGTATATGCCAAAAAATAAAGAACTGTGATGACTGTGATGGATTCACCTTTGACATGGCTCTGAAAATTGATTGTTGATGTTTTGTTAAATGGATATATGTTCAAACTGCTTTCAAAATAAAAAATAATAAAGATTATAGGTAACAGCAAAATAGTCTACAAACAACACTCATCTAAGATTGAGCCCAGAGTTGCTCACAATGTCTGCACTCCGTTTTCATATGTGTCTGTGTCCTGCAACATGAGGACAAGGCATGGTCCAAAAAGAGACATATTCGTATTTTGTTTGTCATTCTATGATTTTGGTTTTTTCTTTAAGACTTTTAAAGTGAAAGTATTTTTCCAATATGGGAGAAAAACCTTTGTGGTCTCTAGAAAATTTTTTTTTGGGGGGGAGGTCATAGTTTTCCCAAACTGAAGAATTGTGAACAACAATAATTGTCAGGCCAGGGTAGCCAAGGATGCAGAGGAGAGTGTATTAGGTAAACACCCAGGAAGTGTCTTGAAGCTTGGTTTCTGGAGTTAGTTAGACTCTTGACCTCCAACCTACTACAGCTTTCCTTCCTATATCAAAGTTTTGATTAACCATTGGGTCCTAGTTACCCATTCTGGCTCTTATTTCATTTAAACAGAGATCAGAAATGACACCAAATTTGTGAAAACAATGCCAAGGGAAAAACGTAGAAATTCAATGTAAACAGTCTAGCCCACATAGTAGGTTTTCAATGAACCTACTGGACAAACACGAGTGAGTATTCCTTTCAGCCTCTCCTATTCTAGTCTATCGCAGCAATCAGGAGCCCATTTCCAATCACTGAAATACAACCATGTTATAAATATGCAGGAGCAAATCAAAACCATGTTTATGGAATGAGAAACCTGTTGAAAACCAGGCATCTCAGCTGTTTTTCAGCTTTCTCATTACCATTTGTTTGCTCTTTTTGATTCCTTTTGTTTTCTCCTCTCAGACAACTGGTAGCAGGTGCTAAAGTTGAGGAGAAAATATGGACGAACCAAAAAACATAAATGAGATTATAAATATCTCATTGTTAACTCTTTTTTCTCTTGAAAACTATGGAGGAGTGAGAGTGAGGAGAATGCAGCTGTATACATCCAGAAAGCATCTTCCAAGAGAAGAGTTAGAGTAAAGGTTCTCAACCTGTGGGTCATGACCCCACATTTTAGTTTTCCTGAATGTCTGATATTTAAATTATGATTATAAGAGTAGCAAAAATTACAGTTATGAGGTATTCACAAAATAGTGTTATGGTTGGGATCACTGTAGCATGAGGAACTATGTTACAGGGTCCCAGGACTAGGAAGGTTAGGAACCACTGAGTTACACATGCCACCCTTTGACATTACAAGATTGTGTTGTCATTTGCATGCTTCAGGACTCTGCATGGAGTTACAAAGTTAATTCCAGAAGACTCCATGTTTTCAGTAAGTTTCATGATTCTGTGTTGGGATGCTTGCATAGCTTTCCTGGACTGAATGAAGACAGAAGAGGGACAAACATGGTGGGCCTCCCAGCTGCAGTAGTTAATGTGGCACAATGCTGACTAAAGTGCCACCAGAAACAGGATTTAAAATGGGGTGAGGGTGGAAGAAGTGGTTCCTCTAGTGTGTCTGGATCTTGTATTTTTTTAAAGATTTATTTCATCTTTAACTGTGTGTGTTTGTACACATAGTGTTGGTATCCTCAGAGGTCAGAGAAAAAAATCAACAGATTATCCAGAGGAGGAATTACAGGCAGCTAATATACTTGGTATGGGTGCTTGGAACTCACTCAGTCCCTCCGCAAGATCAGTAAGTGTTTTTAAGCACTAATTCATCTTCTTGGCCTCTGGACTTCATATTTTGATTATAAATTAATTAATTAATTAACGTCCCAATTGAAGTTTCTTCTCTGTCCCTCCTCCCAGTCCTTCCCTGCTCCCCCTCTGCTCCTCCCAGACATTCTTCCTCCCTTTCTCTTCAGAGAAGGGGAAGCCTCCCATGGACATCTACTGGCATTGGCATTTCAAATTGCAGTAAGACTAGGAGCATTTTCTCCTATTGAGGCTAGAAGAGGCAACCCAGTAGGGGGAGAGGGTCCCAAAGGTAGGCAAGAAAGTCAAGAGTCATGCATGAAGACCAAGCTATACAACTGTAACATATGTGTAGAGGGTCTAGGTCTATCCCATACAGACTTACTCGTTGGGTACTGGGGGTGGGAGGAGCAAGTGGATCTCACTGAGAAGAGAAAATAAGGGGAATGAATGGGAGTGTGATGGGGATGGGGAAAAAAGAGATTAGGGGATGATGAAGGGAGATAATACTGGGAGGAACACTGGAATTCAGGGGAAGGGGGAGGCATCTCTGGGATGAGCTAGAAACAAGGGCAATGAAACATGTCTCAGCAATCTATGAGGGTGGCCCTAGCTAAGAATCCTAGCAATGAGAGATACGCAGCCTCAATTGCCATGCCCTATAACCAGGCAAGAAAGACTTCCAATGGAGGGATTGGAACACCCACCCAACCACAAAACCTTCAAACCTATAATATGTCCTGCCTACTAGATGGGCAGGAGGTAAAATGGAGCAGAAATTGGGGGAATGGCCAAACAATGACTGGTCCAGCTTGACACCCATGCCATGAAAGGGAGTCCACCCTTGACACCACTAATGATATTTTGCTATACTTTCAGACAGGAGCCTAGCATAACTGTCATCAGAGAGGCTTCACCCAACAATTGATGAAAAATGTTTCAGAGGCTTACAAGCCAAACATTAGGCAGGGAATCCTGTGGAAGAGAGGGAGGAAGGATTGTAGGAGCCACAAGGGTCAAGGACACCACAAGAAAAATAAACTAACTTTGGCCCATAGGGGCTCACAGATACTGCACTTAGTATTTTTAGCAATTTAAATGACAAAAAACCCCTCAGTGTGTGTTAAATATGATGTCTTGTCACCATAGTGGGAATAAACTTTGGTGGAGTGTGGAACATCAAACTAAGTAGTTATATGGATTTGAAATAGATTTCTCTCTCTCCCTCTCTCCCTCGGTTTCTCTCTTTCTCTCTCCCTCTCTTTCTCTCTCTCTCTCTCTCTCTCTCACTCACACACACACACACACACACACACACACACAAAGAGAGAGAGAGACAGAGAGAGACAGAGAGAGAGAGAGAGAGAGAGAGAGAGAGAGAGAGAGAGAGAGAGAGAGA
>OU015752.1:111448522-111490196 GCA_907169655.1 Acomys percivali | reverse complement strand
AGAGAGAGAGAGAGAGAGAGAGAGAGAGAGAGAGAGAGAGAGAGAGACAGAGAGAGAGAGAGAGAGAGAGAGAGAGAGAGAGAGAGAGAGAGAGAGAGAGAGAGAGAGAGAGAGAGAGACTAGGATATGGCATTTCAACTAGAATCTAGTGGGAGGTTGATAAACTGAGCCAATATGTAGGATGCAATGTTCTCCTACCTCTGTATGTAAAAGGATTTGTGGATTTTTTTTAATGAGATGGTTCAGCAACACCACAAAATATCACTTTTAAAACTTTGATTAGGATGCCTTAGAAAACACAATCCTTGCATAATACTCAATATGATAGCATTTTGAGTTACACTTCCAAGGGTGAAATTTTCTGGAGCCTGCTGTCTCTTCTTTTTGCCCAAAGAGAGTAAAGTGGATACCCATCGTCTCTTTTTGGTGTTAGTATCTTCATACATGACATTTAGGGAATGCAAACTGCATCTACTTTCCATTCTTTATTCCTAAGATTAAGCGGAGAGAAATCATTTTCTCAAAGGTTTCTACTCCTCACCAAATAAAAAAAATTCCTCATCAGGCATGCAAGTTTACAAAGGACCAGTGATCTCTGTCTCCTGTGATTATTAATGATCCAATGGTTACCTTATAACCCGTCAGTTTAAGAAGACATGGTTACACTGGCTGGGTAATTTCATTTTCCTACCTTTGAGTCCCTTGGGTCTCTTTGGATTTGGGAATTATATATTTGGAGAGTAATAACAAAGACGAGCAGAATCTCTCTGCATCATAGAGGGAGGAAAGAAATTGACAAATAAGATTGAGGGAAACAGAAATGACAGGGATGAAGGGGGGAGGAACAGAAGGAGCAATCATAAAAGGTAACCCCCAATCAGAGACACATTACTCCTTTAAGGAACTGTCCTAGTTTAGTTTCTATTGCTGTGAGAAACATCACGGCCCATGGAGAAAAGAGTCTATTTAGCTTACACATCTCCATCACAGCTGATCCCTGATGGCTGTTAGTGCAGAAGCATAAGTGATAGCAGAAGCAGGAAATGGAAAACAAAGTTGCTCACCAGCTCATTTCCCATGGCTTGCTTATTTTGCTTTTCTACTCCACTTCCAGGGGTAGAACCTTCTATAACCTATAGTGGGCTGGGCCGTTCATTCCCATTTCAAAAATTAGTGAAGAAGACACACCACAGACATGCCCACACGACAATCTGATGGAGGCTACATCTCAATTGAAATTGCTTCTTCTCTGATGACTTGAGTTTGTGTTAGGTTGGCAAAAACTAACCACCACAAAGACTTCCCTAATCTTCTGCATGACTGAGCTTATAAGATGTAGAATTTTTTTGTGTGTGTGTGGAAATTAAGCAATGTCCTATGTTCATCAAGGGTTGATGGCAAATAAAATACATCCTATGGGCAGAACGTAAATCAAAAAATACAGATTTCTGGAAGATATACAAAAGATCTTTGGGGCTACGCTTCCCAGGTTTACCAGGACGTTGGTGTTGGTTGTCCTTTGAGCAAATTACACTGAGATATTTAATGTGTATATATCCTGCAGTTGTCATCTGGGTAGTACCCACTACTTTTCTATGTTCAGGTTTGGTCTTGGTCCAAGCCCTCTTAAAGGGTAGGAAATGAGTTCATAGCAACGCTTTAGCCTCACCTGGAGACCACCCTGTGAATGTACAGAAGACAACTAGTATGAACAGCAGCAGTTAAATGTAGTCATCTATTTATAATGCTGTAACAAGTATCATAAATGGCTTTGCTAATAAACAATAAGCTGTAGCTCACAATTGTGAGGGCTTTGATGTCTAATACCAAGTTACAGGAAGACACGATGTTTGCTGAGGGTCCATTTATAGTCCTAGTAAATGTGCCATATTGTGGGAATGACAAAAGGTAGAGAGGGAAGATGAGACCTAGTTTATAAGATCAGTCATGACTTTCATGAGGTCTCTTCCAACAGAATCTAATTGAAGCTATCATATTATTAGTAAATAGGAAGATAGACTGGATGGACCCCAGTGCACAAATATCTTAGCATTTTAGTTCTCAGTCATGTCTCTAAAATGCATGAGACAGTGCATTTAAAATTTTTTATTTTATTATAATTTATTTGCATTACATCCCAATTATAATCCCCTCACTCTTCCTGTTCCCGTCCTCCTTCTCTTTTCTTCCCTATTCCCCTGCCCTAGCCCTCTGACAGGTAGGGTCTTCCTCCCCCACCATCTGACCAGAACCTCTCAGGTCTCATCTGGATAGCCTGCATCCCCTTCCTCTGTGTTCTCCAGGGCCTCTCGTCCAAGGATCAGTGATCAAATTGTGTCAGAGGCAGTCCCCCATCATCCTGCTACTCTGGTGATGAGGTACATGTTTGTTAGTATGACTTTCCAAGGATGCTTATGAGAGTATTTAGCAAAAAGAAAAGTAAAAGTCTTATGAGTTAGATGGGTGACTATATATAGATAGAAAATAACACATTATGCCCAGGCCTTTCCCACAGAGAGAGGCTATGTGAGGTGATGGAAGGAACCCGAGAGCTAGATGGTGAGTCTTCTCACCATCCACTCTGCACAGATACACATAGTCATGTGGGATGAAAGTTCCTGCTCACATCCCCTCTTCTTGCCCAGTCTTCTCACCTTGTTCACTCTCTGTGTCTCTTCTTTGCTGTTTTTGGCTGTATGTGTTACTAGGTTCATTTTTGTCATGCACATAACCAGTTCCAGCCATCAGAGCACCTGACCTCCTTCCTGGTGACAATCTAGCCATGGGATTGGATAAGTCCTTTGCCTTCTTGTTCTCAGATTCTTCATTTATAAGATGTAAATTTTGGGAGCAGACGCGACCCATCATCCTCTTTAGCCTCATGATGTTATCAGTGAGGGCTTCTATCTGAAAATCTATTCATTTTAGAACTTAGAGGTGGGAGGATGAAAATATTAGAGAATGTTTTGTTCTATGTCAAATGCATAATCGCATAATGGATTTGAATTTACACACTCTGTTTCTCTGTGTGTGTATGTGTACATGTGTGCATTTGTGTGTGTGTGTGTGTGTGTTTGTATACCTGTGTGTATAAGTGCCAATAGAGATCAGAGAAAAACGTCAGGTGTCATTACTCTGGTGCCATTCATCTTATTTTCTTTTTTGAGCAGGGTCTCACCTCACACTGCTTTGGAACTTAAAATGTAGCCTAGGTTGCCTAGCAAGTATACTCCAGGGATCTACTTGTCTCTGCCTATCAGACAGGGCTGGGATTACAAGTACATATCACCCCACTCATCTAGTTTTATGTGCATGCAAGAAATCCAACTCTGGTTCTCACAATTCCTCAGCATACACTTTGCCAACTGAAGCATCTCCTTAGGTCTAGATTTGGAATTCTTTTCTGTGCAGATGCCCAGAGGAGAAATGTATGGTGCATTTATAAATGAATGACTGATGTGACATTAAATCTATGACACACCAGTCCAGTTATGAGTGCTGAATGTTGTCCAGACAGAACTCTTTCATCTCAAAATTAAACCAGTAAAAAACATTCACCATGAATAACTTTTTGACTGACCTTACCCTCAAATTATTACTACAAAATGTGGTTTCATTTTCAGCATGGTTGAACAATTACTACATCTTTTTTTACACACATAGGCTGTTTTGGGTGCTATTAAACATCCATGTACACATTAGAAAGTTCACGGACCTCTCCTTCTTTGCAGAGCGGAGAGCTGTCAAAGAATTTCTTTTCCCTTCACATGAGGTTGCTCATCAAATTTATCTTCCTTTGATCTTAGACATCGGGACTTAAGTGGCAAGCTGTGCCCTGTGACCTTTTCGACATGAGGAGATTTTTTGTCACTTTACAAGAGAACTTTCTAAGATAAAAGTACAAATGGAAGGGCCATTTATTAATCGTTAAATCTATGCCCAACCTAGTGTCTGGCTCCTAGGCATACAATGAAGGAGAGCTACTTAAAGGGATCAGTGAATGAACACAGAATGGGGCACTCTGCACATCTCTTCCAATTTACAGCCCAGAGCTGTCCTTCAGGAGACCAACTGCAGGGCTTCTGTGCCATTAAGAAAAGAGCAATGCCCGTGCATCCACAGCCAGCCAGAATGTGGGAAGATTCATGTGGATCCACAGCTCAGCTAGGAAGAGGGGAAATAAGAACTTTAAGACACTTCCTCATGACACAGATATGACCATTTAGACGGATTTGGCTTTACCTGTTTAGGGACATTGCGTGCTCACAAATAACATGCGAACTGTAGTGTTTGGGATTTGAGACAGTTTGGAATTATAACTTTGCAACATAGTCGCTGTAACGCTGTTGGCATGTTCACTAATATCAAGGCTCAGCTTTCTTATTAATGATTTTCTATAAAGGTCATGTTTTTCAGAAGGATGCTTTCTTGGGATTAGAGACAATGCGTAAGCTCTCCGATAGTTCTCACCAGTGTTCAACAAGTAGCTGCTTTGTTATGAATGTGGATATTAATTAATCAGTGATGGCCTTGACCAGGAACACATTTGACCAGCTTGGTACTATTTACATCAAGGGAAGTTTAATAGCATGGGAAAGACTTTAAATTTGATGAGAATCTAGACTGCGAAACTTTTGGTACTAAACAGTTATTACTAAGAATGAAGTAATTGCCAGGGGGACTGTGTGGAACATCACTAGCTTGACTTTTGATTTTATTTGGGACAAAGGTCTTAGCAATAATTAAGTAGTTGAAGCCAACTAATAGAAATAGATCTTGTGGAACAGTATCCATGGCCCCTTTTCTTACTTCAAAGGTTTATAGCTTTCTGCTACATGGTCTCCCAGTCTTCCAGGTGACTTTCGGTTTGTGCTTGGCTGTTGGAACATGGAGCACCCAGCTTATGCACCTTCATGATTTTTTTTTTTTGTAGTGGCTCTTGGATCATCACCTTGATGTGCTCTTCCTGCCTAGATGACTGCAGACTTTTGCTAATGGGACTTTTTTTTCTGTTTATGTTGCAAGAATGGAAAGCTGTTTGGATTTTATAGTTTATGCAATGTAGCTAGTTAACCTTCAGTCTTTTTTCATAAGATAGCAAAACTAAAATAAGATTGCATGGTGGTGTTACCAACACCAATGTAAATTGTATGAAATTGTAGGCTCTGCTTATATTTAAAAGTGGATAAAAATCAAATCTAAATTCCTTTGTCTGATATTTCAGAATAATATATATTACTGGGGACAGAAGCAACGTGTGTGTGTGTGTGTAGAATATAATTTCTAAAACAAGGCCAAGTGGTGGTGGCACATGCTTTTAATCCCAGCACTTGGGAGGCAGAGGCAGGTGGATTGCTGGGAGTTCTAGGCCAACCTGGTCCATGAAGTGAGTCCAGGACAGCCAAAACTACATAGAGAAAGAAACCTTGTCTCGAAAAAACCAAAAAAAAAACAACAACAAAAAACAAAAAAACAAACAAAAAAAAAACCCAAAAACAACCAAAAAACCCACCACAAACAAACAAACCAAATAAAACAAAACCCAAACAACAACAAACCAAAAACAAACAAAATAAACAACTAAAATAAGACGTCTACAAATTTTAGTTAAGCAAGCCACTTCCATCTTTTCTTTTTTTTATTTTTATTTTTATTTATTTATTTTTTATTAATTTATTCTTGTTACATCTCTATGGTTATCCCATCCCTTGTATCCTCCCATTCTCCCCTCCCTCCCATTTTCCCCTTATTCCCCTCCCCTATGACTGTTCCTCAGAGGGATTACCTCCCTCTGTATATGCTCATAGGGTATCAAGTCTCTTCTCAGTGACCTGCTGTCCTTCCTCTGAGTGCCACTAGGTCTCCCCCGCCAGGGGACATAGTCAAATGTGAGGCACCAGAGTACATGAGAAAGTCAAATCCCTCTCTCCACTCAAGTGTGGAGACTGTCCTGTCCATGGGCTAGATCAGGGTAGGGGTTTAAAGTTTACCGCCTGTATTGTCCTTGGCTAGTGCCTTAGTTTGAGCAGGACCCCTTGACCCAAATCTTCCTATCATAATGTTCTACTTGTAGGTTTCTAGGACCCACTGGATCCTTCTACATTGCTATTCTCCCATTGTTCTCTCATCTAGAGTCCCAATAGGATCTTTTCTTTTACCACCAGAAATACAATAATGAAAAGACAAACAAGCAATAGATATCTCTTTCTGAAGGTAAAAGAAGCCCTTTACACTTCATTTGAACTTCATAGCTCTAACTTCAACTTCTCAACAGTCTGTACAGAACACACATTTGTGTACCTTTAGGCCAAATGACTTTGTTTAAGGTATTCTGTGACGCACGTTTCTCCAAGCAGTATGTCACAAAAGCATAATTTAGCATGACCATAAACTATGCTCTTTTTACTCTCTTATTTAACATCCCTACTTGGATTCATACTTAGGGTATATAAAATATCCAAACCTGTTTTCCTGTCTGTAGAATGGACATCTGCTAGCGTATAGTTAATGATTTGATACTCCTGCAACAGATAACCTGATCCCATTATTTTACCATCAACAATCCTTACCACCTTTCCTCTGCCAACACCCCAAATTACAACAGTTAGACTGGGTCTGTTCTATAACAGCTTTATTCCCTCTCCTTGTCAGAGTTTACAATGACCATCTTGGTTCATTCCAACTATAGGACCTTCCACAGGAGATAGCATCTGTAGTCTGTGAATGACATTGATTAAAACACCCTAGAGAACAAGTCTTAGATGTTATGCATTTGTTCTCACTGACCAGGTTGTAAGTCCTGGCAGAAATCGAGCCACTATCTCGGAAAGCTCAGCTGTATCCCCTTGTGAAAAATAAATCCCAATTGAACTTGATTGTTTTCATCCCTTATTGGAGGTGGGAAAGGTCAGCCAACAAAGAAGCAGCTCATAGAGGAACTTGAACTCACTACAGGGATACCTGAACCAAGGGTCACCTGAGTACCCACAACCACTCCCTACACCTCTTTCTTAATTACAAGTGGCCACAGGGAGAGGCTAGAGTACATAGATGGTGGGGAGCTAGGAGAGTGTGAGATCCAGCTAGTCATCTGCAGAGAAGCCCTCACTCCTGTTGGGAAAAGGCTTTTTGTGTGTGGTCTATTCGAGGGAAGAACACACACATACACAGACACACACATTCCACACATGTAACATCTCACTATGCTCTTACATTTGGTGAAATAGTGCTTCTGTTTGTGGTTGAGACCCAGGGGGAAAGGTAGATAGTGCTTATAGCTCCTGCCAGAAGGACGTTTAGCAACAGAACCCAAACTCCTCAGCAAAGTATTGCTGTAATCAACCCTAGCATGGGGCTTATGCATAGAGGAGTTTATGAAAGAGGAAATTAACCCATTAAAGCGAATACTCCTATTGCACGGAGCCTTTCCCAGTTTTTAGATTCCCACTTCTCAGCTACAGATGGATCATTCTGAACTATACTTGATGCTACCGAGACTGGCTCTCTATGAACTGCTTGTCTGTTGGCTGCTCCAATTGCTTTCAAAGCACTTATCTTCACTGCCAGCAGCTACTAACTCAAACATGACATCAGGGAATGCTGGAAGGAGATACAAGGTAAGAGCAGAAACAAGGGCTTGCAGGAGACTTGCTCTTTTGTTCCTGGAGATGTGACTGACATCTGCTTTGGTGTGAACTCTAGGTAGGCTGTACATCACAAGCTTCAGTGTCTTCTCAGAGAAGCAGCCAAGTCTAGTTCTCCACTTTCAACATGTACAGAGAGCAACAGTCTCATCAAGGATGCTCCATATTGGCTAGCATATTGTGTGGAATTAGGAGATGGCACCGAGGGGACTGGAAAGACAGTACGATATTACAAGGCATCCTAGATGGCGTGCTATAGAACACAGGTAAAAGACAACTTCATTATGAAGGGCTCAGCTACTAAAGTCCTTAATGCTTGCAGTATGGCGGTAATACTTGGAATGACCAGAGCTATAGTAGACCACTAATCTTCAGGAGTAGCTTTCTGTTTGTCCCACGTGCTGTAGCAAAACTTGGCATATACAGCACAAGATCAATTTGGAAAATTCTGGCAACCTAAAGCAGATGGATACTTAAGAGCAGTGAAAAATAATGCATAAATAAGTCATTGTAGCATGGTGCCTTATTATAATCTAGGTTCAAGTACACTTAAAAATGACTATTCTGTATACAAGTCACATACATGTACATGTATGCTTATATAAATGAAAGTGAGAACTGTGTTTCAGAAACTAGTAAATCTAGACAATAAGAAGAAGGTGATGCTAAGGGAAATGGATGATTTTCTTGATCAATTTCACTTGCCAAAGTTGAGTGAAGAACAGATAAACAAGCTAAATAGTCCTATTTCCCCTACAGAAATAGAAGCAATCATTGATAGTCTCCCAAACAAAAAAAGCCCAGGGCCAGATGGCTTCAGTGCAGAATTCTACCAGACCTTCAAGGGCGAGCTAATACCGATACTCTTCAAGCTATTCCAAAAGATAGAATTGGATGGAACATTACCAAATTCATTCTATGAGGCCATAGTCACATTGATACCTAAACCTCACAAAGACTCAACAAAGAAAGAATTTCAGACCAATTTCTCTTATGAACATCGATGCAAAAATACTAAATAAAATACTTGCAAAACGAATACAAGAACACATCAAAGATATCATTCATCATGACCAAGTAGGCTTCATCCTAGGCATGCAGGGATGGTTTAATATACAGAAATCCATCAATGTAATCCACTATATAAACAAACTGAAAATAAAAAACCACATGATCATCTCTTTAGATGCAGAGAAAGCATTTGATAAAATCCAACACCCATTCATGTTTAAAGTTTTAGAGAGATCGGGGATACAAGGCACTTTCCTCAACATAATAAAAGCTATATACAGCAAGCCAATAGCCAAAATCAAAGTAAATGGTGAGATACTCAAGGAAATTCCTCTAAAATCGGGAACAAGGCAAGGCTGCCCACTCTCTCCATATCTCTTCAATATAGTACTCGAAGTTCTAGCCAGAGCAATAAGACAACAAAAGGAGATCAAGGGTATCCAAATGGGAAAGGAGGAAGTCAAACTATCTCTATTTGCAGATGATATGATAATATACATAAGTGACCCTCAAAATTCCACCAGAGAACTCCTACAGCTGAAAAATACTTTCAGCAATTTGGCTGGATACAAAATTAACTCCAAAAAGTCTGTAGCCTTCCTATACACAAATGACAAGCTTGCAGAGGAAGAAATTAGGAAAGCCACACCCTTCACATTAGCCACAAGCAATATAAAATATCTAGGAGTTACTTTAACTAAGCAAGTGAAGGACTTGTTTGAAAAAAATTTCAAAACTCTGAAGAAGGAGATTGAAGATGACATGAGAAGATGGAAGGATCTTCCTTGCTCATGGATAGGGAGAATTAACATAGTAAAAATGGCCATCCTACCAAAACCAATCTACAGGTTCACTGCAATCCCTATCAAAATACCTACACAATTTTTTTTAAAGACATTGAAAGTTCAATTCTGAACTTCATATGGAAAAACAAAAAATCCAGAATAGCTAAAACAATCTTGTACAATAAAAGGTGCTTCGGAGGAATCTCCATACCGGATCTCAAACTGTACTATAAAGCAATAGTAATTAAAACAGCATGGTACTGGCACAGCAACAGGCTGGTTGATCAGTGGAATTGAATCGAAGACCCAGATATGAATCTACACACATATGGTCACTTGATTTTTGGCAAAGAAGCCAAATCCATTCAATGGAAAAAGGATAGCGTCTTCAACAAATGGTGCTGGTCTAACTGGTAGTCTATGTGTAAAAAAATGCAACTGGACCCATATTTGTCACCTTGTACAAAATTCAAATCCAAGTGGATTAAAGACCTCAACATAAAACCAGAGACAGTAAGTCACTTAGAAGAAAAAGTGGGGAAGAGCCTGGAACATATTGGCACAGGAGACAACTTCCTGAACAGAACACCAACAGCCCAGGCCTTAATGTCAACAATTAATAAATGGGACCTCATGAGGATGAGAAGCTTCTGTAAGGCTGGAGACACTGTCAAGAGAACAATGCGACAGCCTACAGACTGGGAAAACACCTTCACCAACCCTACATCTGACAAAGGTCTAATATCCAAAATATATAAAGAACTCAAGAAATTAAACACCACCAAACCAAACAACCCAATTGAGAAATGGGGCTTGGAACTAAACAGAGAATTCTCAACAGAGGAATATCAAATGGCTGAGAAACACTTAAAGAAATGCTCAATCTCCTTAGTCATCAGGGAAATGAAAATCAAAACAACTCTGAGATTCCATCTTACACCCATCAGAATGGCTAAGATCAAAAACTCAAGTGACACCACATGCTGGCGAGGATGTGGAGAGAGAGGAACACTCCTTCATTGCTGGTGGGAATGCAAACTAGTACAGCCACTTTGGAAATCTATCTGGTGCTATCTCAGAAAACTGGGAATAGGGCTTCCTCAAGACCCAGCTATTCCACTCCTTGGAATATACCCAGAAGATGCTCCAGCACACAACAAGAAAATTTGCTCAACCATGTTCATAGCAGCCTTATTCATAATAGCCAGATCATGGAAACAGCCTAAATGTCCCTCAGTAGAAGAATGGGTAAAGAAACTGTGGTACATATACACTATGGAATACTACTCAGCTAATAAAAACAAGGAATTCCCGAAATTTGTGGATAAATGGATTGAGCTAGAAATGATCATAATGAGTGAGTTAACCCAGAAGCAGAAAGACTCAAATGGTATATACTCACTTATATCTGCATACTAGCCCAAGGGGCATGTCCCATGAAAGCCTTCACTTACCAGGAAACTGGGACAGAGGGGAGGACATCCTATTGGGACTCTAGATGAGAGAAGCATGGGAGAATAGCAAAGTAGAAGGATCCAGTGGGTCCTAGAAACCTACAAGTAGAACATTATGATAGGCAGATTTGGGCCAAGGGGTCCCGCTCAAACTAAGGCACCAGCCAAGGACAATACAGATGTTAAACTTTAAACCCCTGCCCAGATCTGGCCAATGGTCAGAACAGTCTCCACACTTGAGTGGAGAGTGGGATATGACTTTCTCACGTACTCTGGTGCCTCACATTTGACCATGTTCCCTGGAGGGGGAGACCTGGTTGCACTCAGAAGAAGGACAGCAGGTTACCGAGAAGAGACTTGATACTCTATGAGTATATACAAGGGGAGGTAATCCCCCTCAGGAACAGTCATAGGGGAGGGGAATAAGGGGAAACTGGGAAGGAGGGAAGAATGGGAGGATACAAGGGATGGGATAATCATTGAGGTGTAACAAGAATAAATTAATTAAAAAAAACAAAAACATATTTAAAAAAAAAAAGAAGGTGATGAAAAAGTGTGAACTAAGCCCCCCAAAAGCAGGAAGATAAGTTATCCACATAAAATCTTTACATTTTTGCTCTCTCCTCTGACGTCATTAGATAGTATGGAACACAGTGATTTAAAAAAGAATGAGGAACAACATTATGGCTCAGTGTGTAAGATGTCTTCCACAAAGCACTATGACCTGCGTTTTATGCCCAGGACTTACACAGTGGAAGATCAGTGTAGAATCCCACAAGTTGTTTTCTGATGTCCATAAGCACTTCAGAGCCACATACGAACCCACATGCAAACATAGGCACACGGGATAAACTTTAATGCCACCTTGTACAAAATTAGCTTCCGGGGGGGTCAAATACCTTAATTTGAAACCTGAAGTCCTATATATATTTGGTACCTTGTAAGACTCATGTGTAGCATAACTACTTAAGCATGTGATCAAAGTTGACAATACCAATAATGATAGATATCACACCATGAATTTGATAAGAGAAAAAAATATACAGTTTTGAGAAAAAAATACTATAATCCCCCATAAAAACATCAGACAAACCTAAATTAAGTACATATCAGAAAATAAGGTCAGTAATTTTCACAAGTGCCATGATTATGAAGACATGGTAAACTTCAGAACAGTAGCTGATCAATATGGGAAGAAAAAAAAAGGGGGAGAACTAACAATGAAATTCTGTGTGGTGAGCTGGGAAGAAGAAAGCAACAGAAATAAAGGATACTGGTGGAACAAGGAGGTCTGGGAGGTCAGTTTCCCATTCTTCCGCACACCATGTTTGTATAAGATGCTGGCTGGTGGGAGAGAGAAGCACAGAGATGGCTCCTTTGCAGGTTTTAAAGCAAATGTCAGGCCAAATGATTATTTTAAAAAGTTTTAAAATTGCATTTATTTATTTATTTCATGTGTATGTGTGTCTGTGCTTGTATACGGGCTCACAGGTGGCGCTCTTTGTGAAGGTCAGGGGAAAAAATCTGTGGGAGTTTGTTTCATTCTTCTACTGAGCAGGTCCTAGGAAGAAGACTCAAGTCTTCAGACCTAGTGGCAGACGCCTTTTCCACTGAGCTACCCTGCTGGTCTTCATTTCCAAAATTAAATATGGATAGCACTCTCTAATGATCTCACAACAGAGAATAGAATGCTGAGATTTCCTATGAGCTAGTTCTCTTCCTACATACTTGGTGAGTTTATAGGGAAAGAGGAAGCCTTATTCACTGCCAGTGAGGATGAAATTTGTACAGCCACTCTGGAAGGAAATATGGAGAATCCTCAGAAACCTAAAAGTAAATCTACCACATGTCCCAGCTCTACCACTCCTTGGTACATATGCCCAATGGAGTCAACATCTCATTTTCTAGATAAGTTCTCAGATCTGTTCCCAATATCCAGGAAATCGAAACAAACTAAATATTCACTGAAGGATGAAAGGATAATGAAAATGTGGATAATATTCACAATGGAATACTATTCTGGTGTAAAAAAAATCAAATTTATAAGTAAATAGAACAAGGAAATCTGATTATATTGAATGAGGTAATCTGAACCTAGAAAGACAAACACCATATATTCTCTTTCATCTGTCATCTTTTGCTCCAAATATTCATATGTGAATAAATAACATGGAGTAACCAGAGGCCAGGGGAGTGTAAAGGTACCATAAGTCTGGGCACTTAAAAGAGAAAATAGTAAAATATAGGCTTTCTGGAGCAGGAAACAATTGGGAAGGGGAAGATGTCAACACGGAGGAGGAGGAGGGAGCAATAATGTTAAAGATGTTCCAGGAATCTTATTGTTTTACATTTACATAAATCACACATAATACATATAACTGCATGCATGACACTAGGATGGACAAGGCTTTCTACAAGAACCATAGGCTAATTAAAAACTCTAACTCCAGGCACAAGAAATCTCCTTGAGAATGGTTGGTTGATGTAATTCGTGTGATTCCCTAAACAATATAGACTATTGACCCTTGGTTACCTCTCAGAGGCTGAAGGTAAAGCCTATTGATGAAGGCTCCAAACTCTTATAACCATGGGCATCAATTATTTGAACGGGATGTATTATGAAAGCCTTATTCCTATGGTCTAATTTTAATGGTTCCAGAAAATACTGTATAAGATGCAAAGAGTGGGAAGCAATTAATGGTTTTATGCAGCTGCTGTCACCTATGAACCATAAGGACCAGCATGGCAAGATAGCCATAGAAGTGCAATAAGTGACATTCACGTGTTGCTCGGAACCAATAGCTTTTTAATTAGACTGAATGTTTACTCCACAGAGGAAAATCATACCTGGTACAGGAAACCTGGTGAGCTTCCCACCTGTGAGGTCATGGCTCTTAGAAGGGAACCTTCTGCCACCACTACTCTAGATGAGCATAATTCTTAAGTACAATGTAAATCTTCTCCTCATTTCTTCAGATATGTGTAGCTATCACCCTCCATTGAAAAAACCAAAAACCAACCCAAACCAAAAAACATAAAACAAACAAAAAAACCCAAAGACTTCTCTTTACATCAAATGGAGACCAACACAGAAAAGAACAACAAGATGCAGAGATCAGTGGCTCATGAGAAGCCCAGATGCAATGGATATATATGCATATATCTGCATATATCTGCATCACAGCTCCTTCATCTATGATCATGGGATCATGCAAGAGGGAGCAGAAAGATTTTTGAGAACCAGAATGCCAGGTATTCTTCTGTGACAGTCTGTATACAAATGGCTACATAAATGAGATCTGAAAATGACAATGTTAATAAATATGCAAATGCAGAAGAGAAACATCTCATAGGGGCACAGCCAGGACAAGGAGCTACAGCCAACTGATGATTAATGAGAGAGGAAGAGATAGTATGCAATGAGCCCCCTAATTGGTTCTCCAGTATAAAGTTGTTAGCTCTGAAACCATATACACACAAACAACCAAAACAGGCATAGCATACTGCATTTGTTTGTACATACATACATACATACATACATACATACAACATACATACATACATACATTAACACACATATATATACATATATGTGTTTGATGTACATAGTAGGTATATATATATATATATATATATATATATATAGTGCGTGTGTGTGTGTTTGTGTGTGTGTGTGTGTGTGTTCAGGGAAGAAGAGGCTTTCATTTTGGAAGAGGAGAACATGAAAATAATGGGAGAGATGGGACTTGCGGGTATCTGGAGGGAGGAAAGGGAAGGGTAAAAGCTATGCAATTTTATTTTAATTAAAAATAGAAATGTTAATTATAATATAATAAAACATTTTGTAAGTTTTAAAAATAGCAAAACAAACAAACAATAACCTGTGGGTAAAGACTCAGGCATGTGTGCTTAGCTGTCTTCAATTCACTTTCTCTACCTATTGTCTTCAGGGTCCTGCTGTCTGGGACTCTTTTCTACAGAAACTGAGCAGCCAGCTATGCATGTGGAGGAGGGCTGTGATTATGGCTGTGACCAAGATACAGGAACAAGATGGGCTTTGTGTTTCTGAGCTCAGGGGACTAGGAGCTGCTGTTTCCACCCTCACTCACCATTTACACTGGCTCTAATTGTGGCCAGTCTGGAAGTTCCATGAGCATCTGTTGGGATAAAATATGTACAGCTGTGAAAATAATAAAGAGGAAAATTCGTTCTGAGTGAGGGGGGTGAGAAAATTTTTTTTTTAAAGTACGCAAATAGACAGTGAACACTTAAAATGAAAACATTGCCTTTGCTATCAAACGAGATCTCAGTTTCCCAGGGTGCACTTTTCTCTGCTAACAGAACTACAGAAATAGACATTTCCATACATGCTTCTACCCTAGATTTTGCTTGGTTTACAAACATGGAACTCTGCCTTCAACAACAGCCTTTTATTGTGACTAAAACTGTTTTGCTAATTGTCCACCCCTAGTCATCACAGCATGCAATCGCTAATGGACCGGGAAGAAATGAAACACTAAAGAATTCTTAGGCATTGGGATTATTCTAAACAGTACACTTGTGTCTCCTGGTCCTGATGTGCCAGTTCCTGGCTGTATGTGCAGTGTATGTTTACACTTTGATTACTCAGAGGAAGAGCCACTCAAATTATAAAAGTGAGCTACGTTGGAAAGACATATATTCAACTCCCAACTCTGTGTAGACATTATACACAACCTGTTTTCATGCCCAAGCCTTCAACCCACGGAAAGAGCTAAAGTAGCTACTTATACTTACTTTACCCACTTTGCTGATAACCAATAACAGTATCTCAGGAATCAATCTGAAGAACTTTGTGTATCCTTGGGTCCTGGTAACTCAATGTCAGGAAACATTCTTCTCCATGATGGTAAGCCTGAGCCTGAGGTTCAAGTTGTTATTAGGACCTATGATCTTACCTACTTGGGTTTGAGCTACAATTCCATCATTTACAATTGCATAGCTTCATGCAAACTAATTGACTACTTTGAGACCCAGTTTCTCCATCTGGAAATGAGAGTGATAATAATATCCACGTGGCAAGTCTCTTGTGAGAGAAAAAAAAAATGAAAATGAAGTCCCTTAAAGCAATGCCTGTACATAGCTGTTCCTTGGTACTAGTAGCTGTGGTTAATTTGTGCAAGCACTATAATTGCACACATATATATTCTCAACTCTGTACAGCAAACAAGGCAATGCAGTGTAATCTCTCTTCTATGGAACATGTCCCTATGACTGTAGGAGTCTGGCTTGTTCGGGCTGGCATATTTAAACTATTTACAATTATCTCTGCTGCTTCCATTTTCCCTTTCTCCCTCCTTTCCAGACTAATGCTTAACCATGCATGTACATACTTTCAGGAACATTTTTAATTCATTACAGTGTTCTCCTCTGACTGTGGTCCTTTGCGGTCAGCCCCATTGTTGATTTGTCTTCCTGCCATCACAGGATCACAGGCCAATTTTTATTCGAACAACCACTCTTAGTTTAGGCAACATGTTCTCTCAGATAACTTGTTTGATAATTTATAAATAATTCATTTGTTTCATTCATATCCTTTAAGAACTAGAGAATTCATTTTCCTTTGACCATGTTGATTTTGAGTATGCATTTTTATAGGTTTGTTAAGAAAATCTAATTCCAGATATAAGTGAGTATATACCTTTTCTTCCACTCTTCACTTACCAGGAAAGTGGGACAGAGGGGAACACTTCCTACTGGGACTCTAGTTGAGAGAAGCAACGGAGAATGGGGAAATAGAAGCATCCAGAGTGTCCTAGAAACCTACAAGAAGAACATTATAATGGGCAGATCTTGGCCCAGGTGTCTAGCTCAGACTGTGTCACCAGCCAAGGACAATACATACAGTGAACTTCGAACCCCTACCCAGATCTAGCCAATGGACAGGACATTTTTCCACAGTTGAGTGGAGAGTGGGGACTGACTTTCACACGAACTCTAGTACCCCATATTTGACCACATCCCCTGGATGGGGAGAACTGGTGGCACTCAGAGGAAAGATAGCAGGCTACCACGAAGAGACTTGATACCCTATGAGCATATACAGGGGGAGGAGGTCCCCCTCAGTCACAGTCATAGGGGAGGGAATAAGGAGAAACTGGGAGGGAGGGAGGAATGGGAGGATACAAGGGATGGGCTAACAATTGAAATGTAATATGAATAAATTAATAAAAAATATTTTTTAAAAAGTATACCTAATTCACCTTCCTATATATCTTAACATAACCTTTTTAAAAAATGGATTTTCTCGCTCTCTCTAAGAAACACCTGAATTCATCTTCATTTCTAACCTACACCCTAAAATTCAACTACAGATGTAAGAGCTTACCTTTGCTTGATCCTATAAATACCAGCAAAGATAAACTTTCAAAAATACCAAGTAAAGGGTACAAACAGACAAGAATCTACGAAGGAGTCCTGTTTGCCTTTAGGTGACCTTTAGGTTGGATTACTTCAGCTGGTTTCTGATGTGTGTGTCTATGTGAGGACAGGATGACATATATCTTATTTGTCCTAGTGCTTCCCCTAGCATGGGGGGCGGTGCTAGTCCACTACCAGGATGTAACTAATAATAAGGTTTTGCTGAATAAATAAATGTGTTATTTGCATATTAAGACATGTAATATATTGAAGTCATTTTCCTTCCTCTAGCTTTATATCCTTCTAATTCACCCTCTGTTAAGTTTTTGGAGTGACAGTTATTGTACTTAAGCATACTTGGATGCCTTTTTCCTTTCAGAAGCTGTAGCTTGATATGATAAGAAAACACTCACTTATTCACAGTTAATCAATAAAATATAGAAACATTGATCTGAATAAAGAGAGTAAAATTACAATTTCCGGAAGGAAAAGAGTAGATACAAAAAAGGGAGGTCGGACAATAGAAGCTACCATGACTTGTGTGCTACAGCACAGTGAGGTGAGGATAGTTCATAACAGTTTGTTATGTGTTGTATCACAGGCTAGAGAAAAGTTGCTCCAAGTGTCCGAATAGAAAAAAAGACAAGCCTATAAGGAGACAGCAAGTTTAATCCCCTGTACTTGATCATTGCTATTTTACATGTACTGCATACGTTACAATATCCTTTTTTACAACATAAATATGTGGAAGTATAGTCCAAGAATGTATGATAAAGGTTTGTAAACTGTGTCCATATGGAGTCTGTGCACATTAATCCTCCTCTCTGTCATGGTTTTGATCTTCATATTATAGCAACGTCCCCTGAGGGCTTCTTGTTCTCTTTTACCTTCTGGTGATTTAATCAACACGATGACCAATCAGCTGGGAGTAGAAAAGGGTTTGTTTTGCTGACACTTTCACATGCCAATTTATCACCATGGGAAGCTGAGACAGAAATTAAAGGAGAGGCTGCGAAGAAATGCTGCTTATGGCTTGAGCCCTGGCTTCCTCAGCTATTCTCTTTAGATAGTCTAGGACCAGTTGCTCAGAGATGCTACCACCCATAGTGGCCCAGGACCTTCTACATCAGTTAGTAATCAAGAAAACACCTCAAGTGAAGCTCCGTCTTCTAAAGTATGTCTCAGGTTGACAATAACCAGCTAGCATATTTTGTGTACACTACCCAACTCTCCCAGTTCCTTTTAAATGTAACCCAATTTAATCTCTAACCAAATCCATGGGGGAAACATCTTGGTGAATCATACAGTAAATAAGACATGCACCTAATATGTGAATATGAGTTCTGCCCGACTCAAGGGACATTTCTTTTTTTTTATTAAATATTTTTTTATTTTTTACATATACATTTGTATTATTACACATATATACAATAAACTACCTGCAGCAAGAAGATCCATAAAACAATCAGCAATTATATAAATGTTACATTCTCAGTGTTTTTGCTATTTGTATTTGGCAGCCTTGAAGAGAACATCTTTTCTATCTTGGTGGGTCTAAAATTCTGAATGTAAATCAGTATCTTTCATATCTCATCATTATCAATTTAAAACATCTATCTAGATCTAAAAACATTTTAACCCCTAAATAACTAAGCCTAATTGTGGACTAAACTATCTGGTCTTCAACCCCATCAGAGGATTGAGAAGGAAAAAATTAATTACCTGTGAATACAGGGAGTGCAGGTTAGCAGCTTCCCAAATGGGAGGACAACAGAGACAGTTTTCCCAACTTCTGGCCACACTCAGTCTATCTCAAAGAGGATTATGATCATCAAAGAACATTTTTATGGAGATGGCTTCAAATGTCACAAACAAGCCACTAGGCAAAATGTCTTAATTTCTATCGCAGAGAGAATTCTGCCAAAAAAAAAAAAAAAAAAAAAAAAGGGCAACCTTTGATGCAGGCAGAGTCAATGGCCAACCTCTGCCAAGACAGAGTAAGCAAGTCCTTAACAGTTCCTGCTTTACAAATACATCTGTGAGATATATTGGGCCAGAAGGCTGAAGATCATGCTCCAATGTTAAAGAGACATTTCTTTTAGCAAACATTATTCTTCCATTCAAAACACTGGAGTCTTAAAGGTGAAATGAAATGAATGAGATGTAAGTTAAAACATGCTTCTGTTTAGTTTTTCTTTTTTTTAAATCGATTTTTTAAAATTAATTTATTCTTGTTACATCTCAATGGTTATCCCATCCCTTGTATCCTCCCATTCTTCCCTCCCTCCCATTTTCCCCTTATTCCCCTCCCCTATGACTGTTCCTGTGAGGTATTACTTCCCCCTGTATCTGCTCATAGGGTATAAAGTCTCTTCTCAGTGACCTGCTGTCCTTCCTCTGAGTGCCACCAGGTCTCCCCCTCCAGGGGACATAGTCAAATGTGAGGCACCAGAGTGCATGAGAAAGTCATATCCCACTCTCCACTCAAGTGTGGAGACTGTCCTGTCCATTGGCTAGATCTGGGTAGGTGTTTAAATTTTACCACCTGTATTGTCCTTGGTTAGTGCCTTAGTTTGCGCGGAACCCCTTGGCCCAAATCTGCCTATCATAATGTTCTACTTGTAGGTTTCTAGGACCCACTGGATCCTTCTACATTGCTATTCTCACATGGTTCTCTCATCTAGAGTCCCAATAGGATGTCCTCCCCTCTGTCCCAGCTTCCTTGTAAGTGAAGGCTTTCGTGGGACATGCCCCTTGGGCTAGTATGGAGATATAAGTGAGTATATACCATTTGAGTCTTTCTGCTTCATAGCACAGAAAAGAGCCTTACACAATGCTGCTCAGAGTACATACTACACTTTAGCTTCTCATGCAGTGTCCTCAGGAAGGCTTGCTTTGGGACATGAGTCAGCATCCTAGGGGACACTGTTAAGTGAGTTTACCCAGACCCAGAAAGATACATATGGTATATACTCACTGACAATTGGGCACTTAGCCTGAGATTGAGATAGATACTGGGATTTCCTATTGGGACTCCAGGTGAGGAAGTAGGGGAGAATGAGGAAATAGAAGGACCCAGAGCATCCTATTAAGCTACCAGAAGACCATTAAGGCTGGTGGATCTGGACCCAGGGAGTCTGCTCAAACTACTTTACCGATCAAAGACAATACATGCAGTAAACCTAGAACCCCTATCCAGATCTAGCCAATGGACAGCATATTCTCCACAGTTGTGTGGAGAGCAGGGACTTACTCTGACATGAACTCTGGTGCCCTCTATTTGACCACTTCCCTTTGGTGGGGAGACTTGGTGGCACTCAGAGTAAGAGTAAACAGACTAACAGGATGAGACCTGATAGGCTGTGATCATATGGTGGGGGAGGAGGTCCCCTTTTGTCACAGACCTAGGGGAGGGGAATAGGATGAAAGAGGGGGGTAGGGAGAAACTGGAAGATACAAGTGAGAGGATATCAATTGAGATGTAATTTGAATGAATTACTTAAATTAAAAAAAGAACATCTATAAGCTATACTTTCTTAAATGTGCATAGGTATTAAGTAGTAGAGTTGATCTATCAGAACAGCCACAACATTCAGTGATAATTCTTAATCACCAAAGAATCCTTTTTAAATTTTCTGAATATTTTTATAATCCCCAATGTAAGAAAATAAATTTCCATGGGGTGCAGAGAAGAAGGTATATTCTTTCTTGTTTGGGTGAAAGGTTCTATAGATGTCTGTTAGATCCATTTGACCCATGGCATTGGTTAATGATGTTATTTCTCGGCTTAGTTTCTGTTTCAATGACTTATCCTTCAGTGAGAGTGGGGTGTTGAAGTCTCCCACTATTATTGTGTGGGGATCGGTGTGTGGTTTAAGCTTTTTTAGCAGCTCTTTTACAAATGTGGGTGCCCTTGTATTGGGAGCATAGATGTTCAGAATTGTGATGTCATCTTGGTTGACTTTACCTTTGATGAGTATGAAGTGTCCTTCTGCATCCCTTTTGATTAATTTTGGTTGAAAGTCTATTTTGTTCGATATTAAAATGGCTATGCCTGCTTGCTTCTTGTGACCATTTGCTTGGAATATGTTTTTCCAACCTTTTACCCTGAGGTAATGCCTATCGTTATGGGTGAGATGTGTTTCTTGAATGCAGAAGAATGTTGGATCTTGTTTATGCACCCATTCAGTTAGTCTGTGTCTTTTTATTGGAGATTTGAGGCCATTGATGTTGAGAGATATTAACGACCAGTGACTGTTAAGAGTCTTAATTTTGAGGTTGTTTCCAATTGAGCGTTTGTGTAGCTGTGTTTTTGCCATGGTATAGTTACCTATTTCCTGAGTAGTTTTGGTTGTAGCTTGACCCTTTTAGATGGAGTTTTCCTTCTAGTACCTTCTGTAAAGCTGGGTTTGTGGATAGGTACTGTTTGAATTTGTTTTTGTCATGGAATATTTTGTTTTCTCCATCAATGGTTATTGATAGTTTTGCTGGGTAAAGTAGTCTGGCCTGCCATCTGTGGTCGCTTAAGGTTTTCAGGATCTCTGTCCAGGTCCTTCTGGCTTTTATGGTCTCTGCTGAGAAATCGGGTGTAGTTCTGATAGGTTTGCCATGGAATGTTATTTGGCCCTTTTCCCTTGCAGCTTTTAATATTTTTTCTTTGTTCTGTATGTTTTGTGTTTTGATTATTATGTGACGGGCAGTTTTTCTTTTCTGGTCAATTCTATTTGGTGTTCTGTAGGCCTCTTGTATGCATGGGAGACTAGCAAAGTAGAAGGATCTAGAGGGTCCTAGAAACCTACAAGTAGAACATTATGTTAGGCAGATATAGGCCCAGGGGTCCCGCTCAAACTAAGGCACCAGCCAAGGACAATACAGGCGGAAAATTTAAACCCCTACCCAGATCTAGCCAATGGACAGAACATTTTCCACACTTGAGTGGAGAGTGGGATATGACTTTCTCACGTACTCTGGTGCCTCACATTTGACCATGTCCCCTGGAGGGGGAGACCTGGTGGCACTCAGAGGAAGGACAGCAGGATACCAAGAAGAGACTTGATACCCTATGAGCATATACAGGGGGAGGTAATCCCCCTCAGGAACAGTCATAGGGGAGGGGAATAAGGGGAAACTGGGAGGGAGGGAAGAATGAGAGGATACAAGGGATGGGATAACCATTGAGATGTAACAAGAACAAATTAATTAAAAAAAAAAAAGAAAATAAATTTCCATTTTCCTGAAGCCTATATCAACAATGTTGCACATTATAACTTTGAGAAACAATTTTGGTAAAGAGAAAATGGAAATAAAAATCAAATATTTTCCAAAAGAACTGGTAACCAAGTACTTACGTAGCAGAACTTTTTAAGGACGGTAACATAGTGTAACATCTAAGGGACTCCATTTCTTCTGTTCCACTCTACATTCATCCCTTGAACCATAGATAGGAGTATGCATTCATCTAAATAGAGGGATGAAGGAACTAGGAAGCACCTGCATCAGCAAGCTCACCATGACTCACTGTAAGCCCGACATTTCCAGAAAACACATGCTCTTTCAGAGCTCTGAGTTTGAGCTCTGATTTTTCTCTGATTGCTTGTTTGTTTTGTTTCCCCTGAACTGAATGCAATGGAGAGAGGTCTGGGAAGAAAAGTCCACTCTCCTTTTTAAATAAAATAGTCTAGAACACATGGAATTAAGATTATTGTCTACTGGTTCTTTTGCGACCAGCCTCCCTACCCCAGAGACTCTAGACTCTCATGCTGCAATCCAAAATAACATTCTCTGTAATCTGGTTTAAATTCTCAAAGGAACTGGCCATGGGAAGAAATTGATGAATAAATATACAATATTTTTAAAAGGACAATTAAGTCAAACTTTTTAAGTAGAGAGGTGTTATATAAAAATCCTTATTTTCATTTCTCTTAGAAAAGCAAGAGTATCTTAGCAGAGAAATGATAGCCTCCTGGACAAATGGCCGCCTGGGGCTCTCCAGGGGCCATGGCCTCACTAGTCCATGCTTTTTCCACTCCCTCATGTTGGCAATTGAGGCATGTGTAGGCATTTGAGACTAGCGAGTCCAGTAGCCAACCTCTGCTTTTCAGAAGAGATGTGCTGTCTTGTCACTATGAAAGGATTCTTTCCCCCTGTGAATATTTAGATTGTAGTTACTCGGCATTAGGGTCTGTTCTAACCAACTTCTCTACAGCAACTGGTTTCATGGCTATAACAAGGGGTTTCACTGTTGTTACCAATTCAGTGAGAAAGAGAGGACCGGCCCCTAAAGTTTCTCTTTAACCAATGTGACAGTCAACAGTTCTTAGAACCAGGATTCGTCTCCAAATTCCATCCTCGTGTCCTATGGTAAGTATTTAATCAATACTGCTGGTGTTATAATCTTTTTAAAATGTTTTCTTTTTGCATTTTATTTGTTTAAGAATTTCACTCATACATATAATGGGTTTTGATTAGACACTATTCCTTTTCTCCAACTCCTCTTTCTGGCTAACATTTTCCCTCCCAATTTCAAATGCTTTCTTTTTAAACCTACTGAGTTCATTTAGTCCTTCCAGTGTGTGGCTACAGGTATTGAGGCACCTACTGGAGCACGGCTAGCCTAGCAAGGGGCTTTCTCTCTGAAAACAACTGACACCATCCCTCAAGAATCCATTAATTGATAATGGCTGCTCAGCTAGTGGCTGATCTTTATGAGCTTCTCCTTTATCTATGCTGGGAATTAATTTGCCTTGATCTTGTTCATGCCATCTGCATGGTATCACAGAAATGAACTGTTAATATCATCAGTAAGAAATAACACTGAGAAGAGACTTGATACCCTATGAGCATATACAGAGGGAGGTAATCCCTCTGAGGAACAGTCATAGGGGAGGGGAATAAGGGAAAAATGGGGGGGAGGGGAGAATGGGAGGATACAAGGGATGGGATAACCATAGAGATGTAACAAGAATAAATTAATTAAAAATAAAAAAAAATTTAAAAAAAAAATTAAAAATTAAAAATTAAAAAAAAAAGAAATAACAAAGCACTTAAAAGAAATTCATTGTATAGCTTATCACACCACACCCAAAACAGTACCAAGTTAAATGACCGTTGAAATTATTTATTTATTTATCTATTTTTGGAAAACATACAAAAGAACAAGGTGCATGTTGATGAAATTGACTTGGAGTAGAATGTGGGTGTAAGGAGTGAGTGAATAGGATAGTGAATAACTCAAGACCTGTTACAAGTCTGTCTGCATCTAACACTACCTGGAGTAGCTCATGGAATGGAGCCTGGTGTACTCTGCTTCACAGTGGACATGGACACAAGAAAATGCTGCTGATTTGAATCAACTCATGAGCTCCAAGTCTATCAGAGCAAGGATATGTGAGAAAGGCTTCCTGAGCAGATATGGGACTCAAAGGAAGGATGCTAAGGTGAGGGTAGTCCTAAGGTCTATCACACAGAAAGCACATAAAAGACAGAAGAAACTCCAGCTACTGGATCGGACACCTAAGCCTTAAGGTTAACTTTAAAATGTCCCAAATGCCTGTTATTAGAAAACCTGCTTTTTCCTGGGTCAAAAGAACTGCAGAAGAAAACTTTCCTCTACCTGTAAACTCTAATGTATTATAAAAATAATAACAAGAGAAAGTACAGTTTGCCAACACCTCCAGGTCTGAAGAATAGGGAGCCAATTAAAGAAATTTAATAGTAACCTGAGGCACATATTACCAGTTTCACTGGGGGCTTCTTCCACTAAAAGTAAATTAATGATTAGGTTGAATACTGAATTAAGGATAGATTTTTCTTTAAACTTTGAACTGTTGGGGGAGCCAAGGAAACCTTGAAAGAATTTGTAGAGAACTGATGACATCAAGAGTGACTGTGTATTACTGATTTGGGCACAACCATGTCATGAACCCAATGTCCCAGACCCATAGGATGGCAAAGCTTTCTCTCTGGAATGAGGCTCAGAGGGATGGCAAAGTCTTCCTCTGGTCCAGACTGTGAATGTTGACAGTGTGTGCAAGCATACATGTTTAGAAATGATTGACTATTGTGTGCTAAAATGAGATATTGTAGCTTCCTCCTCTTAGATGTTTGTAGCCTGAGCCTGCTGCCTACAGACTGGCATTCTTTCTTCACCACTCCAAGTCAGTTTTCCAAGTGTCAAACCATGCTGGATGCAATTGGGCTCAGTGTTGTATTTGTAACATGAGCTTTTAACTTGCTACTATATAACTGTGAGCTGAAGAGTTCTCGAACTTTCTCAATTTTCGCATAGCAATGGGGAAGCCAGTTTCAGTGAGACAGAAAACTTTGAGGCAGTGGCATCTTACTCAGCTGAAGTGACACGTTGGAATATAATAATCTAGGCAGTGGAAAGAATAGAAATTTATTTCTCAAAGTCTGGGAAGCTAGAAGCCTAAGGTCAAGGCACTGAACAACAGGTTTCTAATGAGAACCCATTTTGGCTTCCAGACAATCACCTTTTCACTGTGTTCCCCTATGGCCTCTCTGCAGTATAAATGCGCAGGCAGGGCACTCTCTCTTAATTCCTATTCTTGTACAGGTTCTAATCTCATCTTGCCTGCTCCACCATCATGACTTTATCTAACTTGTAATTATCTTCCAGTCCTCCCCTGCTAAGCTCTGTGGTGTCTGGCAACTGTGCTGTGAATGCACTGATGGAGGGCACAGCTGCCTCAAGTTCACTTACACCTTGGCACTCTCCTCACACAGATTGTATAGATAGGTTGCTGACACCTGCAGCACATGGATACATGCTTTAAAAGAGACAGCTGAAGTGACTGGCAAGGCCAGATGTAAATTGAAACGTACACAAGGATTTTAACTTTTCCTAATATGGCAAACCGACACTGACCTGGGGGATTTGGAAATATTGTTTGATTTAATGCTTCAAATGCTTCTGCTAGACAAGAGCGGTCATTCCTACAAATGAGAGATGGAAATTGAGGCACATATTAGGTCAAGAAAAGTTCCTAAGTTATCACAGTAAGTAAGTGAAGGAACCTGGCTGCATTCCTACGTCTGTTTAACAGGATTGTAGGTCTTCAATGTTCAGTAGTTTGGACTCTCAGCACTTGAAGCTAGTAATTCCTTCAATTACATCTTGTATAGATTTCCCCCCAAATAGTTTGTATGAATATGCAAGGCTACAGTTTTCTAGTGAGATATGTGAACTGGTCACTTGTAACTTCTATTTATCTAAGTATGCTTTGTATTCAGGATTTAAAAAAAAAGGAAACAGTAATCATGGTGATTATTGTAACACTAATTAGTGTTAAAAACAATATTTTTATTACTTAAAGAGTTTTTCGTCACCCAAGCAATGCAATTTTATTAATATACATATGCATATATAAGTAATTTCTGGTAATCATAAGATAATCATTCAGAATGGATTTTTCAAATTTCCTCAATATCATTTACTCCTTTTCCTTCATTTGCTTGCTATGTTGTTCTTTTCTCCCTTCTCCAGTTAAATCTCTCTGTTCCATTTTTCCATTTTTCCATTATTAAAGTACACCAGAATAACAATAACAAATAATAGCAAATAACAATAATGAAAACAAAGAGTTATTTTAAATATAAAATACTAAAAGTATAGCTATAACTATAACTTATCGGGAGCCAGAATAAAAGTCATTAATTCACATGCAATCCTTAAATTGTAAATAATTTCAAGTGAACTTTTGTAGAAATTAAGTAACACAGAATGCCATAGAAAGGCCTGTTTATTAGTAGGCTCCAGGGTTGCTCGAGAACTTGAATAAGAAGTTGGTAAACTAATGGCGGCTCAATGAGTGCAACCTATCCCATTTCTATAAACAATTGGCTTAGGCCCAAGCATTTCTTCCTTTTGGAGATCTAGAATTTGGCTCTATCTCTGAATGAGCACTAGAAATGATATTGTGACGACATTAAACACTAATGCACTTCTGTGGGCCAGGGTGTAGCTGAGTGCTGGAATGTTTGCCCTGCAAATTTGAGACCCCAGATTCCATCTTCATAGTGAACAAATGAAAGCCTACAATAAGCTTCCTCAGGGACAACAGATCTCACTGTAATGGCTGCATGCTGAGCTCAGTCTGAAGATAGACTCTGGCATTCCATATTGTGAGATGCCACTGGACAAGAACTCATGACGACAGCAAAGTGCACTACCATCCTCCGACTTCACACACCTTTGGGGCTTACTGATTCTAACCTTTCTCTGTAACAAATTGTAGCTTAATACAAATTAGGAGCACAGTTATAGTGGTTAACTGTGATATGGCTACTCTAGACCATGGATAGTATTAAATAATGTATATAAAACCTATTTTCTTATTCCCCATAGCAATCCTGTGTTGCAGTGGTTAGCATGCAGATTTCATGAAGAGAAAGTTGGGGTCAGAGCAGTTACAAAACTTGTCCAGGGTCAAAGCTTTGTAAGGTCTATGTTGACAGAAAGCTCCTGGGAATTAGTGTCACATTCCTATTCTGTTCAGACCAAGATGAGAGAGATGTCTCCCATGGGGCTCCCTAAGTGACACTGATATTGCAAATAAGATTTGGGTATATCCTTCAAGTAAATTTACTAGCCAGTTTTACATAAGTTTTTGCTTAAAGTCAATGTCATCCAACCACTCATCACACAAATCAGTGGAAAAGTGAGAACGCAAACCCAGTTTCTCTGCTTTCAGATCCTCTAAAATTCCTTTAATGACAAAACATTATGGCCGAAAAACCTCAAGCCTCCTTGTGTGGTTTAAATTTGCTGTTCACAATAATCTTTAAAAGTTACCTCATTAACTACCTAGGCAGGGGATAGAAACATAGCATTGTATTAATTTTCTGAGACATGTTTTTTTATGTAGTCTAGGTTTAGAGCTTAACTTGCAGATGAAGGTGAACTTGAACTTCTTAATCCCCCGCCTCTACTTGTGGTGTCTAGTGCAGACATGTTCTACCACGTCCAGGTATTTACAGGCTGAGGAGCAGACCCAGGGTTTTGTCCCTTCCAGATAAGCACTCAACCAATTGAGCTACATCTCTGACCAGGCATCATACATTTTTGAGAATGTATCTCAACATTTGACATTGAAATTCCTTACCAGGATATTTCCTCAACCAGAGATATCTGGAATTGGAAATATAAAATGATTCTAGCTTGTGTTTATTCGGGAAGCCTTGCCTTTTACTCTTGTCAGAGAACATTACAAATGATACTTTAAGATTAAAAAACCATCAGGGCCTGGCTGATAGCTTAGCTCCATTGCTAAATTCTTTCCCTTGATAGTACAAGAACATGAGTCTGACCCCCAGAATTTATGTGCAAGTCAAAACCTGGATATAGTGGCACATGTTTGTAATTCCAGGACAGGGAGAGCATCGACAGGTATCTCCATGTGTCTGAGAGGGTGTCACTTACCAATGTACTTGGTGAATTCAAGGAGAGAGTAAGTCCCTACTATTTACTAAAATAACACACAAGTCTTCCCATTAATACTTCATATATTCTTTAAAAGAAAAGAAAATATTTGAAGGCTTAAGCAAGAATTTTGCTGAAGGGACATTATATTTCTCTTGGTATTTAATTTTTAAACCTTAATTGCCTACCTGCAATAGCTGTTGACTCTACAGCAGTAAATGATTGACATCTCTGTTATATTTCTGTCATGCAAGAAGGAAACACCAGAGAGTACATTAGTTGCTGGGACTTACTTTTTGAAGGTTCATCACAGTGCAGGGCCCTATCCTTTTGCCTCTGGCCATGCTATGGAGTATATCTAGGCTTTAATTAGTAGGAAGTATCAGCAGGCAGGTGCCCCTTTTTATACACTGTGAACAAACCCAGTAGGCAATATAAAGCTAGCCTGACCTTAGGTAACAAACCAGCTCTTAGTGAATACCAGTTCTTCAAGGTTAGTTTTTCCAGTGCTAAGAAACTCAGCTACCAGAGTTGGCTTGATGGGATATTGGTAGCTCTGTAACCCTTCCGGCTTTCAAGATGGAATTACCAGTTCTAGTTAACACATTTTGAGACAACTCCAGCAACAGTCACCATGAAAAGATATTCCCTATCATTTTATTATTAGGAACTACATAGGATTCTGTTCAAAAGAGTGAAATAAAAAAATAAAAGGAAAAAGAGGAAATAAGAAGAGGAAAAGGAAGAGGAGGAAGAAGTGGAGGAGGAATAGGAAGAGGAAGAGGAGGAAGAAGTGGAGGAGGAAGAGGAAGAGGAAGTGGAGGAGGAAGAGGAAGAGGAGGATGTGGTAGTAGGAGCAGTAGATCACATATCTCAAGCCAATGGACTGATTTGTGGCTATCTTCCAATATTTAGCAGCTAAATAGTTATTCAACCTATTTAGAAATATCAATTGTTTTGCTGTATTTTTTAACTCATTAATTTTTGTGGAAACTTATGAAGAGTTTTCCCTCTCTAAGATAGGCCTGTGCCATGTTTGCATGCTGAGATTGGCCATGACCTTAGCCTCAAGCATTTAGACTGTCTAGTATCTGAGACTATGGTGCTCAGGTCCTGCTAAGGAGGACTTTCCAACATGATCATTCTACCAGTGCATAGACGCTAAATACCATTTACTGAATGAATGAATGAATGAATGAATGAATGAATGAGTGTAGGAAGATATGGGAGAACTGTTTGGACTGTCCTAGAAGTGGAGAGTTCCCAATTGTGCATTTTCCTGTAGACTTGTGCTGACTTGGCACTAAATATTGAGAGAAGTAGAACTCACTGCCTCACTGGGCACAGCCTCCTCACCATGCATAGTTAGATGCAGGAGCCTCTCAGTTTAGGTCACAATTTTCTAAATGTTCTACCTTCATCAGAAACTCAGAACTTTGTATTCGATTCAGATAATTATCAATGTACACATCTCTCTAATCACCTCAAAAGTGCACAGCAACTGTTTATATGTAGTTACTTGGGGAATGTGACCTCATGTCTAAAGCCCATCCATCTTTACCCAAAGGTTAAAGAGTGGGTGCTTGTGGAGAATGGCATGGGTATTATGGGAAGAAATGTAACAGTCCTCCCTGGGATAGCCCAAAAATTCATGGGATGTGTGCCACAGAGATTGTTCTGCTTTTCTCCCAGAAGATTTGTATCTACCGTAGTGTGATTTGGTTTGATATGAGCCATACTAGATAATAAATACTAAGAGGAAAAAAAAAAACAGCTGTGAAGAAAACCAATAAGAATATCCTCCACAGGCACGGATGTGCAGGGGTGAGGTGTAGGGGGAAACTAAGAGGGGTGGCTGGAGGGAAAATGCCATAGGGATGTGTTGTATGATAGACTAAAAAAAATTCAGAAATAATTAATATTAGTTAACACTATGTTAAAGAGAGTTCAGCAGTAATTACATCATTAAATAAAATGAAAAGATAAAAGGATAAAAAAATGAATTCAGTTGAAGAGAGAGTTCATTACGTTATACCCTGACCTGCATTTTCTCTGATCACTTTCCCATGAGTACACAATGATATTACTACCCTTGGTCATCAGCCCCGTCTCTGCATAAAATCCTGCACAACTTAAAAGCAGATTGATGATTCCATTCTAGAAACCTTATAGGACAGATGAATCCTTATGTATCAGTGCTATATAAGGCATGGCACTGTTATTTTATCATTTTTATTCTACTTCTCTGTTCTTCTATATGAATTTCATTGATTGCTGTATATTTTTATAGAAATATAGATTTAATTATGACTACAATGATATGGGAATACTATATATATATATATATATATATATATATATATCATATAAATAGTTATCACTAACAATGATGCTTGAATAAAGCCAGTATCAGCTAACCTGATTCAGGCGTATCAGAGTAATCATCTCTCTCTTCCTCCCTGTCTCCCTACCTGGTTTTCTCTCTTTCTCTGTCTCTCTCTTTCTCTGTCTCTGTGTCTGTGTCTCTGTCAGTCTGTCTGTTTGTCTGTCTGTCTGTCTGTCTGTCTCTCTCTCTCATGCTCCAAACAAAAGCAGTACCTGAATTTCTTAAAAACCTTCTTAAGGTACTTAATTACCAAACACGCCTTAGCTGCCAAGATTCTCACTAATTTTTCTGCTTCAATTGCTATTCTATACATTCCTGAAAGAAGCGATTTGACCACCACATTTTTCCTTCTTGATACAAATAAATTTAAAGCTTGTTAGAGCTATGTCTCATGTTTCAACAAGCTGCATGTGGACTCTCTCTCTCTCTCTCTCTCTCTCTCTCTCTCTCTCTTTCTCCATTACAGTTTATTATTTACTCCATAATGGGCTTGTAGTTTTCCTTACATTCATTCTACTTCCATATAGATATGGAAGTAGACCTTAATAGACATTTCATTAACATTTGAATAAGAAATTCAATTACTTTAAGCTACTTAAAGATACAAAGTCATAAGAGAAATCATAATGAGAAATGCTATTTTTACATGAGAATATATGTACATTTTTTAGGCTAATGAAAAATTTCTATCATTAAACCATCTGTTGGGTATGGAAGTTGACTTTTCATTAGGCAAGCATTATACCTATCTTGGATCTTGGGAGAGTTCATGGAACTAGCCAGTATTTGCACTACTGGGGTAGACAGTCATGGGTCAGGAATAGCTCCAACATTAATAGAGAGTTAACCTGAGATAGAGATGAGCTATGCTTGATTTCTATCCTTTTATCCCATTGCTTCAAGGAATATCAGTCACATTCTCTAACTTTCCATTGCTCAAAGGAAAACACAGCCATATCATGTGCCCCATGGGACTGTAAGTGTAGTAGTATAAATAAAATAAGAATGGTCCCCATAGGCTCATATATCTGAATGCTTTGTCAAAGGGAATGGCAGTGTTTGAATTAAACAGATTAGGAGGTGTGGTCTTGCTTGTGAGCATGTGTGGCAGGGGGTGGGCTTTGACTTTTCAAAACCATACCAAACTCTTAGTCTCACTTATGGATCAGAACGTCATTCTCAGTAACTGCTCCAGTGCCTGCCTGCATGTTGGCATACTTCCTGCCCTGGTGATGATGCGCCAACCTTCTGAAAGTGTAAGCAAGCTCCCAACAAATGTTTTCTTCTATAACTGTTGCCTTGGTTATAGAATCTCTTCAGAGTAATAGAACAGTGTCAAAGGCAAAAGTTGGATCCAGAATTGGTGTGACAAGACTAACCATGCTGCTTGTTGGCAAAATGATGTGGACTTTGGATTACTAATGCAGTAGAATGGATTAAGTGGAGCTTAATGGTCCATACTAGTGGGAGGATGGAAGACAGTGGGGCTGAGAGCAATAGAGACATGATGACTTTGTGCAAGTGGCCTCAGAAGGGAGGCATATTAGTAGGTGCCTTAGACAGTGTTGTAATATTTTGATGAAGAATGTACCTGTTTTCTGCCCTTGTCCAAAAATTTGCCTGAGGCTAAATTTAAAAAAATAAGGATTAGGTATGGATTAATGGGGTTGGCATAGGAGATTTCAAGAAAGCCTAATATTAACTCTTTCATATCGTTACTAGTGCTTACTCCTATGGAGATCTGTAATGAAAAGGAGCAAGCTTAGCAAGGAAAAGGAGGAAATGGACAATTTGAGGAGAAAAGGAGCACTAGGAAGTACAATGGAGTTCTCAAGAAGATAAAATATTTAAAGAAAAACCTGAAATAAAGGAAATGAAGGAAATGGTGACCCTAGGTCAAGACCCCATCCAGATACTCCATCCACCTTAATTACATAAAAGCTTAAGCATTGAAGAAAAATACCAACAATAGAAAGCTGATGCAGATGCAATTGAACAGTGTATTGCGTTCCAGTCCTAGCAAGCAGCAGAACATGGCTGTTTCACCCTTGTGAAGGGTGCCTTTAGAGTCAACTATACAAAAAAAGGGTTATGACATCTCCCTCCAAGGGTAAGAAAAGCCACTAGGGCCAGACATGTGTCAGGAGTGTCATTGCATAGAGGACCAGAGAGTCTATTATATGAAGATATGGAGGTGAAGCCTGGATGGTGTTGGAGACCCCAAGATATTGAAGATGCTGGAGTTACGGGAAACCTACCAAGGGAAGCTGAAGACCAGGTATTGAACCAGTCCAAGAGGGAAATGTAGGTTGCAATCAACAAAGCTGAAAGTAGTTGGAGAACTGAAGAAGGCTTTGCCATCAGACATGGAGATGGAGAAGGTGGAGCTTGCCTTGATTTGGTCCAGTATGTCCACACTATGTTCTCGTTCCTCCTTTTGCAATGATAGTGTGTGTGTTTGCCATTATATGTAATCTACATTTTTATTTTGATTTTCACAGGGGGTTAGAGTTAAGAAATTATCAGTCTCATAAAAGATTTTGAACTTTGGCCTTTTAAACTGTTAAGACTGATAAACCATGGAGGACTTTTGAAGTTGAATACAGTTTTGTACTATGATATGGATCTTGCTTTGGTTTTTTCCAATAATGAAATATAATCCTTCCATGGCAGTGAGGCTGACATCTGACTATACAATGAAAGTTTTTTTTTAAATGAGAAGGAAAATCCAAAACTAAGAACCTTTATTCAAATTTATAATATTTTGGGGTCTACAACACAATTTATATATTACTTGAAAAGGAAAGGTGTAGTGCCATCAATGTCATGTTTTTTTTTTCAGCAGCCTAGTCCTAAATCCTTTCCAAGTTGGGAAAAGACAAATTATTGAGGACCCAAGGGAATAGTTTGATGGCTTTCAGGTAAAAGACACCAGAAACGGAGGACGCTGCAATGTGAGATATGTGCCCTTCAAGAGTAGGGTGAAGAGTTGGCCTGGACTTCCTGCAGTGAGTCTGGAAGACTGATGAGGTGCCCTGTGCTGGGGCCCTCTGAGTCACTGCATCTGGCCTGAAATTATAGCATATGAGTGACTGAGCGATTCAGGACAGGTTAAAATGTAATTCATGGTAGTAATATAAGGTCAAGAAAATGTGAATCTGAAAGCCAAAGTGTGGCTGGTCTCTGCTAGGGTTCACAGAAGAGGACCACAGTATCCTCAGTCGGACCAATTCCAGGATGCTTTAAGGGTGTCTGGAGGCTTCCCCGTGGCGGGTCCAGCAGCTTTTTCACCAGCTGTACTTTGGATTGTAAGGGGATGAAAGACCTATATGATAGCCAAGCAGGTGACATATTTCAACAGAGAATGTGGTCCTTCCTTAAGGATCATGCTGGAAGTAGCATGATCCCTCTGTAACATGTCACCAACTCGAGGGAGGAATAGAAGTAACCCAATGGAAAGATACATATGCCTGACATTGAAAACTTAGGATCAAAACACCACCACAACACATTATAGAGAAACAGATACATTTTGACGTACAACTACTATATTTGTTAAGTTCAAGCCACATCTAGTACTATTTAGTATTTGCTTTTTATGTCTTCCCCTAGGAAGTCAGCAACAGAGAGGGAAATAGTAAAAACCACAATAACTTTCTGTTAGGCAATAAGCATATTTGCCAACTGTACTGCTATGCCTCGATGTCATGACTAGGGTCTATGATGCTGTAGCTACTGAGCTGCTGAAATATTTGTGGTATCTATTTTGGAATAAAGCGACTAATGTTTATGAAGCTGACTCATAAAATCACATGACAGAGAAGAAGTCTGTTTTAACCACCCTGAGCTATTTCAAGCAACTTTACTATGTTTCACATCCCTTTTCTCTTTTTTGAAGACATAATGTATTAATTATGTTCATAGGTGCAAGAAATCCATTGCTTTGTCCTAGCTAAAGAATGTACATGTCCTGGCCCAGGAACTATGTCCTTAATATATAATTCTTTATAAAATCACCTTTGAACATGCAGTGACATGAGAGAGAGAGAGAGAGAGAGAGGGAGAGAGAGAGAGAGAGAGAGAGAGAGATTGAGAGAGAGAGAAGGATGAATGCCCCTTACAATACAGACACATAATTAGAGTGTAGCATCTTACATCACCAATTACTTTTGGAAAATGCTCATTAAGATAAAACCCTCTGCCCTTTTCAGAGACTTCCCTTGAGTTCAGGATCCTGCTTTCAGTTCTGTATCCATGATGCACAGAAAACTCTTGGGGACAGAGTTGGGTTCAGTAAACACTTCATTCAAATGCATCTGCAATGTCACAGCCCTTGGGAGTTTTTCCTTTTATTTTTCAAATTAAAACAAGATCTGTTCTTCTGAATTTTTATGCCCAGAATGTGTGAGTGCTAACATAATTGAAAAGTTTGCCAGAAGGACTGAGAGAGAGCTCGCGTGTGCCACAGCAGACTAGTCTGTCACAATAAAAGGCTTACACATTTACTTGCAAATAAATTACAATCATATAGTATGTTTTAGTTTGTATTTTGTGCCTACTGCTAACTTTTCTTATGCCAATAAGATTTCATTAAATGTTTTATTTTGTTAAGAATTATTTCTTTCACTTCTCTAGGTAATTATTTACAGATCTTGATAAAGGAAGCCCAGATAAGTTGTTGAGTTTCTAAATATAGATAAGGATGTTGAGATTCACAGAAACTAATGACCTCCTGAAGACATCATCAGCCAGAGGCTCTTTGCTAAGCATGCTCAGAGTCAATGGTAGACACTGTGAAAAGCATTGCTGAAGAAAGTTCCACAGGACATACTATGAAAGATTGCCCTCCTGTGCACAGAATTATTAAGGTACATGTCAGTCGACATGCACAGACTCCTAACATACAAAGGACTTGTACATATAACAAGGTACTAATTGATTTGAAAAAAAGGGAAACATAACTTTCCAAAGCCAGGAAAGCCGAATCCATCTATCCCATAAGCAAATGCCCACAGAATACAGTCACATTATCATAGTTTTCTGCAGCAAGAACATACAACTTTGTATCAAGTCAAAAGGAGGGAGTATCATATGTCCCGAGTATGTTTGCTTTTAATCCAAGCAGAAAGGACCCCTTCTGTGTGCTTATCACTTTACTGTGCCTTTGACACTGCATAAAATATTTGGTTACTAGTGCCTGCACAATCTGTTAGGCTCCTTTGCTAACAAGCTGCACAACAGCATCGCCTATGTTCTGCCAAAAAAACCAAAGTTTTAAAAATATCCCAGCACAAAGGATGATTGGCACACAACCAAACACATTCAGGCTTAGCTGCCATCATGGTGTATCCCTGTGGCCCACTATGTTTTAATAGCCCGTTACTTAGCACTCTGAATCATAAACAGCTAGCTGTTTTTATGTTTATCTACTGGACTCTTGGCATGGACTCTTAAGGTGTTGGGACCTTGTGCATATCAAATATATGTTGATCAAGTAGATAAACAGCATAAATTGCATTCAATACTTGATCATAAGTGAGAAATCTGTATTGAAGTACTTTAATAAGTCAGTGCATAAATACTCAGCCAGCTAATAATGCCAATAGAGAAAAGGCATGAATTGTAACAGTGTAAATATCCATACATAAACTATACCTACCTCCTCCCCTAATATACCTGTTTCCAGAATGCAGAGTACTGAGCTGGGAGTGGTTATCAAAATCATGGATAAAGTGGATTTAGGTGTCTATAGCTTGTCTGAACATGAAGACAATATCTGGAGTCCATATAGTGAAAAAGAAAACATTTACTGTGGACAGTCTGTGTTTATTTCTACTTTAGATGTCAAAAGATCCTAGGGAGGAATAGTTCTCTCACCACACCTTACAGCAATGGTTCTCAAGCTTCCTAATTCTGTGACCCTTTAATACAGACCTCCAACCACTAAATTATATCATTACTATTTCTTAACTGTAATTTTGTTACCTTTATTAGTTATAATGTAAATCTCTGATGTGTGACTCCTGTTGGGGTCACGACCCACAGTTTTAAAGCCAATGCCTTGGGGAACGTGAGAGATGAAAATGACCAATCAAGGTCAAGGGAAACATGTCTTCAAGCAGAGATGTTAGGTGGCTTTGTCTGTGGGTGGTTTTGAGGTAAACTGCATTTCAGTTGGGACAGAGGAGCACTTGTTTGGACCAAATTCTGGTCCTCTTATTTGGTCTCAATTATTCCTGTATTCACTGGTCTTAAGAGTCATCACCTCATGATTTAGATCTGTCTATTTATCCATGAAGGCTGAGCATCATCCTTAGTAAAGGAGACATGGGGATGGTCCAAAGTATAAAGACACATAAAAGGGAAAGCAAATAGGAGAGACAGCAGATAGGTAGTACAAGGCGATAACCCTCATCTATATTATATGTATTACTTTATCATGCATTAACACAGGCCTGCATCACCTACTACTCATTTCCCATTTTTAACCTACTTTATCCTTGCGGTGCCATTCTATGTTGATTAGAATCATTGAAAATTTGGCCGGCCAGTCATTTATGTATACGATCATTATCAAGTTCTACTCACTTATTTAGTTGTCTATGACTTATCCTGGGTTTCCAAAGACCTTTAATGTTTCTAGTCTTCTTACCTTGGTTCTCAGGACCCTATATTTCTATAACATCTCATGAATAATGATACTATTGTGACACAGTCACTCAATTGCTCCCAGTGGCCTTCAGCCTTACTCTCTATGACTGAACATCAAGAGCTATAGCACTGATTATGTATTCCTTTCATGGGGTGAAAAAGACTTTGAAGATAAAACTAAAACTTTGAGTAAATAAAAGGAAGGTATTTAGGTAGGTCTAATTCAGTAAAAGAAAAAAAAAAGTCCTGTAATTCTTAGAAAAGGGTAGAGGGAAAGAAACAGAAATCTTTTACTGTGTCTCTCAATCTGACTAGTAAAATCTGTTTTCCTATATTTAACTGCTCTTTTTTCACACATACAGACTCTGTCTCCTTTATGTTCATTCTATGTATATAAATTTTACTTTTTACCTATCGACCTTAAACCATCTTTTGGAGTTTTATATGATCTCTGTTAAGGAGAAATAATAAAATGTAAGATTCATGACACAATCATTTAAAATGATAAAAAGTTTTTGTGGGTAGGTTGGTGTTCTCCTGTCTTCACAAAGAGTCGTGTCTAGTTAGAGCATGCCCTCTTCAGTCTCATGGGCCTTGCTACAAGGAGTCTCAGCTAGAGTTGTCCTCATAGCCTCCCAGAGGCCTATTCTGACTTAAGTCTCCAGCTTGTTAAGGAGATACCCCGCCCACACACAGTTTCTCTTTTCTAGTCAGGACTTCTGTCCTCCTGTCCCTGTCCCCAGGTCTGATCCCACCTTTATTTCTCTCTGCACTCCCTTTCCTAACTTGTTCTCTCTCTTCAACAGGTACCCTGTCTATCCTATTTCTCCTTCTGAGTGAAACTTAAGCATCCTCCCTTGGGTCCTTTTTTCTACCTCCATTGATTTACCTGAAAATTTCATGATTTCCTTTTCTTCATGGCTGAGTAGTATTCCATTGTGTAAATGTACCAGTTTCTTTATCCAATTGAAGGACATCTAGATTGTTTCAGATTCTGGTTATGACAAATACAGCGTCTATGAATATAGTTGAGCAACTGTCCTTGTTGTGTGGTGGAACATATTTTGGGTATATGCCCAGGACTGGTATACCTGGGTCTTGAGGTAGAGCTACCCCTAGTTTTCTGAGAGAGCACCAGATAGATCCAAAGTGATTGAAAAGTTTGCATTCCCACCAACAATGGACGAGTGTTCCCTTTTCTCCACAGCCTCACCAATATGTGCTGTCACTTGAGCTTTTTATGTTAGCCATTCTGATGTATGTAGGATGGAATCTCAGAGTTGTTTTGAATTGTGTTTCCCTGATGACTATGGACATTGAGCATTTCTTTAACTGCCTCTTGGCCAATCAAGATTCCTCTGTTGAGAATTTTGTTTAGCTCTGTGCCCCTTTTTTAATTAGCTTATTTTTTTTGGTGGTGTTTAATTTTTTTGAGTTCTTCATATATTTTAGATATTAAACTTTTGTCAGATGTAGGATTGGTGAAGATCTTCTCCCAATCTATAGGTTGTATTTTTGTTCTATTGAAAATGTCCTTTGCCTTACAGAAGCTTTTAAAACTTTGACCCAAAACTTACCCTGTCTATAAGACATGCAAGGAACAGGTAGAGCAGAGATTGAGCAAATGTCCATCAAATGCCTGGCCCAAACCAAGTCCCACCTCATGGAAGAAAGCCAACCTCTGATACTATTATGATACTCTGCTATGCTTGCACACAGGAGCCTAGCAGAGTTGTCGTCTGAGAGGATTCACCTAGAAGCAGTTAGAAACAGAAACTGAGACTCACAGCAAAGCATTGGGGAGTCGAGTGGAAAGTGGGGGGAAGAATAAACAGATCAAGAGGTGATAGGAGACCAACAGAGCCAAATAACCTGTGCCAATGGGGTTTGGAGAGTCTGAGGGATCAACTAAAGACCACTCATGGACTGAACCTACGTCCTTTACATAGATGTAGGCAAGTGGCAACTCAGGCTTCATGTGAGTGCACTAGTAAGGGGAGTAGGGGCTGTCTCTGACATAGACTCTGTTGCCTGCTTTTCAGTCACTTCCCTCCTGAGGGGACTGCCTTGCCAGGCCACAGGGAAAGAGGACTAACTCAGTTCTGATGTGACTTGATGAGATGGAGTGGATCGGTACTGGGGCTCCCGTTTTCTGAGGAATAGGGGAGGTAGGAGGGGAAAGGAGGATGCAACTTGGAGGAGAGGAGGGAGGGGACTATAACTAGAATATAAAATAAATAAATAAATAAATAAATAAATAAATAATTGTTGACATTAAGGGGCATGTCCCATGAAAGTCTTCACTTACCAGGAAACTGGGACAGAGGGGAGGACATCCTATTGGGACTCTAGATGAGAGAAGCATGGGAGAATGGCAAAGTAGAAGGATCCAGAGGGTCCTAGAAACCTACAAGAAGAACATTATGATAGGCAGATTTGGGCCAAGGGGTCCTGCTCAAACTATGGCACCAGACAAGGACAATACAGGCGGTAAACTTTAAACCCTTACCCAGCTCTAGCCAATGGACAGGAAATTCTTCGCAGTTGAGTGGAGAGTGGGGTATGACTGTCACACATACTCTGGTGCCTCATATTTGACCATGTCCCCTAGATGGGGAGACCTGGTGGCACTCAGAGGAAGGATAGTAGGCTACTAAGAAGCAACTTGATATCCTATGAGCATATAAAGATGGAGGAAGAGTCCCCCTCAGTCACAGTCATAGGGGAGGGGAGCAAGGGGAAAATGGGAGGGAGGGAGGAATAGGAGGACACAAGGGATAGGATAACCATTGAGACGTAATATGAATAAATTAATAAAAAAATTAAAAGAAATAAATAAAATGATAAAAAGATTATTATTGCTTAACTTCAGTTTTCCAAATTCTTCGTTCTAGTAATTGCCAGGTTCTATTGAATGAATTACATATGACTTATCAAAGAGCTTCTAAAAATCCAAGAAATTAAAAAAAAAATCTTACATTCTTCAGTTCAAGCAATAAACTATTCATCAGTTCAACACTTTTGCATCATTCCTCAAGCAGGTCAGCAGGTGTTCCTGGCATCAAGGTGAAAACAGGCTCTCCCTCTTAATGAAGGATGAGAGGCACGTGGGCTTGCCATTCGTGGCACAGCTTCTATGGTGAGAATAAATAAGGAAGTTGAAAAGCTACTTGTGCAAGTAGAACATCTATAAATTGAAAAATGGCTACATTTCAGAAGGAGAGTGTTCCTAGCCCATGCTAAGACGGTGAGTGAGCAAAGGTCATTGGAGGAAGTGTTACAGCCTTTGGCTTTGGAAGCTGTATCGCAAAGTTGTCAGGGATGAAGAAAGCTAAGATTTAAAAGTAAGACAGCAGAGCAACACCAGGGCTTTGCTACGATTGACCTTCTGAGGGGTGATAATTTCAAAAGAAACAGAATATCACGAGCGTCTTTTTATTTCTTACATCATTTCAGTTCCCTTCAGCCAAGTCATCTTCTAAGCCTCTTATCCCAGAGAAGTTCCCTCTTGGCAACTTCCTTTTCCCATGTGGTTTTCTCAGTGGCAATGTGACAGAGAAAATCAGAACAAAGCCAGAAGATCACAAGAAAATAGTTCAGCCCTGCTGCCAAAGCTTGGTGTTAAGCATTCCAGGTGGTCTCCAATACCCAGCTGCTCAAAAGAGGCTGACCCACCATCTGCCTTCTTGGAATGTTGCAGCTTTAGCACCGAGAGAGAGCTATTTCTCAAGAAATGCTTTTTCAGGGTGCAAAAAACCATAGTAGCCGTCCATGTTGGATGAAGAAAATAAAACAGAAAGAAACACGCAAAGAGACACACACACACACACACACACACACACACACACACACACAGACAGAGAGAGAGAGAGAGAGAGAGAGAGAGAGAGAGAGAGAGAGAGAGA
>OU015752.1:111426583-111448512 GCA_907169655.1 Acomys percivali | reverse complement strand
GAGAGAGAGAGAGAGAGAGAGAGAGAGAGAGAGAGAGAGAGAGAGAGGGAGAGAGAGAGAATATTAGAGAATTGGAGACGGCTGAACACAAAAAAAATTTAGAGTCAAATGCACCTAGCAAAGGTCATGTTTGCTGATGCTGATTTTTTTCACTTAATTGATACTGGAGCTATGATTTTTTTCAATGCAAATTGCTTCATGGTTATGTGTGTCTGGCTTTAGTGTGTAAAGGCTGCACAAAATGACTTGTGTCTGAACAGTCTGGCTCTGAATTTGTGAATTATTGTGTGCTTTATGTGGCAATGATGTTAATTTTTATTTTATTTTATTTTATTAATTTATTCTTGTTACATCTCTATGGTTATCCCATCCATTGTATCCTCCCATTCTCCCCTTCCTCCCATTTTCCCCTTATTCCCCTCCCCTATGACTGTTCCTGAGAGGGATTACCTCCCCCTGTATATACTCATAGGGTATCAAGTCTCTTCTCAGTGACCTGCTGTCCTTCCTCTGAGTGCCACTAGGTCTCCCCCTCCAGGGGACATAGTCAAATGTGAGGCACCAGAGTACATGAGAAAGTCATATCCCACTCTCCACTCAAGTGTGGAGACTGTCCTGTCCATTGGCTAGATCTGGGTAGGGGTTTAAATTTTACCACCTGTTAATTTTGTGTTTACTATTATTAGGTTTTCTAAGAGCTTGATAATGAAAATGATTAAAATGTCAACGTCAGTTTGACCTAGACAAAAATTACAAAAGTAAATCAGACCACTGAATTCTTCTTATGATTTACTTAAGGACACATCAACTATATTATGGAGGAAGATGAGTCAAAACAAGTATATTTAATGAAACACAGGAAAAAATGAACTTGTCATGGTGGAGAAAAAAAAAAGTAAATTTATGAAACTGTATCTCACAAGACTTTGATGATACAAGCAAATGTCCCTCAGTCAATATTGTTAACCTCATCAAAGACAGTAATATCAGTAGGAAAATAATAGTTATTGAATTAGCTTGGACATACTTTATGAATGAACACACATTGCTTTTTTGTCTCTGCTTATTAACTGGGTAACATTACACTTCTTGGGCCAGACACTACAGCTATATTGCCCCATGACAAACAAAAAGGAACATTGTTTTCCACAACTGATGCAGTGCCCCTCACAGCTTCCACACTTCTCCCCCAAATCTTATCAAGCATCATATATTTTAGAACAGGAATCAAAATGCATCAAGTCATAAGCATGACAAAGATTCCTGACCTCTGAAACATTCTCAATTGAAATGTGTGGCTGTTGCATTATCCTCTTAATGTGCAGGGAATTTTTAATAAAACTTCAGAAACGACAAAATGTAATTATTCATAACTCCTCCAACTATAAACCCTACCACAATCTGCGTATTCCGTAGACCATGAAAATATAAATTTGAAAAGATTTATTTTATTTATTGATTTCTTATCAAAGAAAATGAAAAGGCATGTCCTGTGAAATTTATGTTTCCAAAGGAGAAATTAAGCATTTTATTTGCTTGAGAAATTGAAGTTTTCTATTTTGGAAAGACACCATCACCTTAGAATTATGCCCTCAAGCTGGCAACCAGTTATCTACCATAGCAAAACCCACATGATGCTGCCCTGCCATTATTTTCAAATTCTGAGACAAGAGTGTATTCTTCTCTAATATGGAAATGTATTGCAGATAAAGGTGAGAATGAGATTAAGGTAAAATAGAACATTTTATACCACTTCTCCAAAGCTGTTCGATCATTTCTGAAGAAGTAGTAAAAAATGTAGAAAAAGATGGAATTCACTCTAACCTGCTGCGTGTGAGGCTGTATTCAGGTTGCAGCAAAAAACTCATACACTGAAGAATAACTCGTATTTTGGAAATAAGACTGCTGCAGAACTATAAAAAAGGAGAAGCTGCCAGAGAATGGCAGCAGAGCTAAATAGTTTTTCAGTCTCTTTACTTAAAGCATAACTTATTTAGAATTCAGCTTCACTTTCATATGTTCAAATTACCTCTGCGCCTAAAACCGTTTTCCCTGAGAAAGAGACGTTTAATTTAGGATGGCATCCAATGTGCTTCAGCGTATTTTTAGATGATGAATAATTTTTAGATACGAATGGCTGTGTGACTAGTGTATGGATGCAAAACACTTGGCTGAAAGCAGTTTATCAAAAGGTGTCTGTAGATAGAAACTAGATTCCTGGTGCGATTCTTACAAGCCCACAAAACCTCTGTTACTGGCAATTAAAATTCCAACCCTACCGTTTGCATACTCCTTTGAGACAGGATCTCCTTCTCTATCCCAGGCTGGCTTTAAGCTTTGTTGTTGTTTACTTTTTACAGTGTTTAGGTTTGAACTCATGCCCTTACACAAGCTATGCAGAAACTGTACTGTACTATATGCCTCAAATGCTTCTCCTTTGAACAGGTATCAAGTTTAATGAGATTACAGTGAAATGACACCAGGTAAATGAAGCACGATAAAGGCAATAATAAAAGAAGGATGGCCTAAAGGATAAAGTTAGTTTGAAAAGCATAACTAGCAAAGAAATTTAAAAATGAAAATATCCTATTAAACCATGAACTAGAAAAGTTCACATCTTTTCTAGAAAGTGCACTGTACCTCTTTAATTAACTATATTGGAGTTCAACTAATATATTCTACATAAACCTTTTTAAAATGCTCATTCTCGTTTTTATAACAAATCTTACATTTGGTACTTATGTACTTTAATAATATACTATATAGACAACAATATTTAAAATTCAAATATAGTGATAAAATAATTAGAATACTAAATAAAAGGAAGGAAACATTAAATATTAGTATATTTTCTAATGTATTTGTTAATCAATACTAGTTTTTATACTTAACTATGCCTACTCGGTGTTTCACTTAAACAATAGCATAGGAGAATTATAGAGTAATTCATAATTTCAGATGAACACATTCTATTTCATAGAGTCTGTTGAAACATCCACATCTACATGTATACTGATATATTTGTATTAATATCATCATTATTTGGTATTTAGTTTAGTTTGATATGACTGTCTTCTGGGTCTCTTTTAAAATGTTCACTTTCATGAAATAAGCATCCTCAAATTTCTATGTTAAAGAGTCCCAGCTCTTTCTTGCAGTAGGTGGGATAGGTGGGAATAAAGAGTTGGTATTTGTTTGGAAAGCATATAAGGCATTCTAGAAAGTAACTTGGCTTGTGTTCATTCGTGGTGTTCCTCTGGAGAAAGGAGAACTATAATTTGACTCTAAGTTCCCTCTTGTCAAATGTTTGCATTCTCCTTTGCCTGGTGACAGAGAAGTTTGTTGGCATATGGATGGCAGCAGAGAGACTTAAAGCTACTGACCACGAGCTCACTGTATGTGGACTGGGTTTTGAGTGTGTACCATCAGTGTGTAGGGGGGTAGATTTTGACAATTGTATTTTTCTTGGCTCTGCAGTGCTGACAAGATTGAACTCAATGTTTTCACAGGATTAGCGATGAAAAAGTCATTCTTTAAAGTCTGCCTAAATAGAGCAAAGACACTGGAATTTTTTTCTTTATCATTCAGACACAATGGTAAGTAGAAATATGATATCTCCTACTTTGGGAAATACATAGGCTTGTATGGGGAGTGTATGGAAATAGAAAATATTGTCTAAATAGTTCTACATCTCTTACCTTTTATCTTACCTTGAGCTACTCAGCCCTAGTTTCAAACACTTACATGGGGATTTTATTAATATCTATTCAGGGCTCTTTTCATCCAAACTAATGAAGTAGATGCGGAAAGGTCCTAATAAATATTAAAATCCTAGGGAAAATCATTTGTGAATTACTATAGCCCTGACTCATGTGACTTGGGAACAAACTGTGTTACAAAGTGATAAACTGAAGTATAAAGAAAGTTTTTAAAGATATTGGACTGGTCTATGTATTTGTTTTATGCTTCTTATACAATATTTGAACTTAAGAGAGAAGAAATGAAAACCATGGTACTTATATCATAGACACGTTTGGTGGAGTTCAATGTGAAAAGAAAAAATTCTATCATCCTCTCAAGGTCTTGGGTTGTTTGCTTTCACACTTGCAAACCCTGTTTTCCTTCTGGTTTTGATTGATAACATGCATTGTGCCTGCACTTCAATAAATACTCCATGCTGACTGAACACTAATGAATCGACATTGTGAACAGCAACTTAATTTAACCGTCACCCACATGTTCACATTTAAAACTTGACAGATAATGCTCACAACTCGGTAAGCAATGAAATAGCTGACATGTTACACTACTGGAATGGTGCTTAAATTCAGACTCTACACTTTAAGATATCTAGGTTTGAATTATTTTATATTGCATTGTTAGTCCAGAGAAAAATTTAATCATAGTAATTTGAAAAATATGATTCTACTGGAATCCAGCCCTAAGCAGGAAAGCATAAAAATTCACATTTAGGCTCTTTCTTTTTTTCAATTGATCATTTTTGGTTTCATCAAAGCTTTATGTCTGTGAATAGAAATATCATAATTAATGCCATAGAAAACTGTTACAAGTGATTTTAAAGTATATGCATGTTTTTGTGTATGTGGTGTGTATGAATATCATATCTGTCCTTTCCACTGTAGACATTCAAGGGAACAGAAACTCTATTAATAGGTGAAAGAACTAGAATTTGAATTCAGGTCTCTCTGAATGCTTGTTTACAAGGGTGGCACGAGGCTCTTGATGCTTTATTCTTGATTGGAATTGTGCAGGGATACCAAATGCATGAAAGAAATATTTATAGTTTGAAAAAAGAATAGGGTCCATGAGCCCCATCTTAAATAATCAAAGAAGTGATTAGATGTCAAACTAGAAGTTTTCAAAAGAAGTAAATTGTTTGACTTGAAACTTGGATCGTTACTATTGGATACCAAGACTTAGTACATACATCGTGAGATCCTGGACAGGACATAATTTTGTATATACACAGGTGAGTTGGTTCTAAAACACCTGTGTTAGTTCCTTGCATCAGATAAGAGCTACTTAAGCAACAAAGGTTTATTTTGACTCATAGTTTGAGGCTATAATAGTCTATGATCGAAGGCATGGCAGAGGGCTGTCACATTTCCTTTTTATTTAATCTGGGGCCTTAGTTCATGAGATGGTGCTGTCAAAATCATGATGGGTCTTTATAGGCTTAGATGTTTAAAACTTACTTTATTAAGGGTTCTTAAAAACTTCTCCCTTCCTTCTAATACACTGACCAGAGGTAGGAAAGAAGGTTAATAAGCAAAGGGGGTCATCGTATTTGACCACGTCCCCTGGATGGGGAGGCCTGCTGGCACTCAGAGGAAGGATAGCAGGCTACCAAGAAGACACTTGATACCCTATGAATATATACAGGGGGAGGATGTCCCCCTCAGTCACAGTCATAGGGGAAGGGAGTAAGGGGAAAATAGGAGGGAGGAATGGGAGGATACAAGGGATGGGCTAACAATTGATATGTAATATGAATAAATTAATAAAATATATTTAAAAAAGAAAAGAGGGTCATAGACTTGTTTAGAAGTAGTTCCTTGGGAGCAGTTCTGCTCTTTGTTGTCAGGATATTAGCAGTGCAGTCAAAGGCAAACACTAAACAGCAACACAAATCAGTAGCAGCTGCATAAGCCAGAAGAAACTGTATGGACCCAATGAATCGACAGGACTCAGCAAGTCAGTGAAAGTGGCCAAAATCAGTAGGAATACCAGAAATTCTCTGGAGCATTTCTCTCTATGAAGTGAAGACCAATGAAGACCAGAGAAGACCAGCAAAGCATTGCACAGCATAGCAATGCCAAAGCATTGTCTCACTCTCTGGGGGGTTCTATTTATATTCTTTCTAAACATCATGTACCCTCTCCCTTGTCACCCGCTTGTTTTCAGGAAAACATTTACGTGTAGTCTCACGAGACAGCTTCCAGAAAAACATCACATGACACAACCGAGTTTTTAAAGAAACCAGAAACTTCCACTTCAGATCTTTCTACTACATTTCATCCTCTCTGGGAACATACAAATATAATCTTCATTAAAGCAATTAAACTGATAATTAATATTAACCACCAACATACCCATTTCAAACTCTGCTGAGAGTGGTAAACTCTAAGGAATCAATGGGTCATAATAAAAGAGAGAAAATACATCTCTAGAGACTAAATTCCATCTCTGATATTGTTAGGGGAGCAAAACTAAGGGCTAATCTGCCATTCCACTGTGAACACTCTGGCTTTATTGCTGAGGGATATTTTGAGTAAAGGAAAAACTGTATCAATGAGGCATTCCATCAACTTACTGGGGGACTTTGTTTCTGAAATGAATGCCTGTAAATAGCTTACAGTTTTCTGTCATTATTTCCAATTGCCACTAGCTTGTGGGACTACTCTTTGTATACAAATACAATCATGTCTACCATGATGCTCTAGGGTTTAGAAACAGCAATGTGTGTTTGAAGATGTTTTATACTCTTAGTCTCTTTTGGGGACACTTATACAATGTATGTATAGAGAATAGAAAATTAGGCTGCAACATGAAATATTTACCCAAGGCCTAAGTAGTATTAGTAATTATTTATTACATTAAAATGAGTTAAAAACATAAAAAAAATTCTTCACTGTAGCAGAGACTGCTCATTGATGAAATAGAATCTCCAGTGGCTTAGAAGACACTGGTTTGTAGATTTATACTTAGCATATTTTTGCCCCACAATGAGTATTTAACCATGGTATTAAATGACTGTATAAGAATCTTTAGAGATGCTCAGTTTATAGCTAGATAGATTTTATAGGACAGTTATTGGTGATAGACCTTCTCTCATTAACAGCAGCTAATAAAACTACAAACTGGAATTGCAAGATTCTGATTACTGGTCAGATGTATTGGATCTGTGTTATATCCCAGGCTCTGAGGAGATACAAGACATCCTTTATCACCTAAAGGATTATTAATAGATATCTATAAATATTATAGAACTGCTATCTAACTGGAGGCTTTCTGGTAAAGAACAAAGGCATATTGTTCCCTCCTATAACAGTTAACCTAGATCAGAGTAGAGTTTGATGTTTACTACTTGTATTGTCCTTGGTTAGTGCCATAGTTTGAACAGACCTCCCTGGGCCCCGATCCACCTGTCATGATGCTCTTCTTGTGGCAGGACATTCTCCACAGTTGTGGGGAGCAGGGACTAACTCTGACATGAACTCTGGTGCCCCATATTTGACCACTTCCCCTTGGTGGGGAGGCCTGGTGGCACTCAAAGAAAGAATAAGCAGGCTTCCAAGGTGAGACTTGATAGCCTGTGGCTATATAGTGGAGGAGGAGGCTCCCCCAGTCATAGACATAGGGGAGGGGAGTAGGGTGAAAGTGGGAGGGAGGGAGGAACAGGAGGATACAAGTGATGGGATAACAATTGAGATGTAATCTGAATAAATTAATAAAAAATAATTAAAAAAGTTAAACTAAAGCAGCAGTTCTCAACCTGCATATCATATGTTTACATGATGATTCATAACAGTAGCAAAATTATAATTATTAAACAACAATGAAATGATTTTATGGTTCAGGTTAACACATAATGAGGAGTGTTAACCTGCACATGCATTAACATACATGCATTAAAGGGTGCCAGTGTTAGGAAGGTTAAGAACCACTGGTCAAAATGAATCTGTCAGTCACAAACAGAAAATATCCTTCAGGAAAAGATATCTATATTGGAGACTTCAAAATAATATAAAGCATCTGTAGCCCAAGAGAACAAACAAAAACCAACCCAACCCCCCTTAGGGGAAATGGGGTGTCTTTCTCTTAAGGGTTCTTCTGGCTGATTTGGGGAAATAATACCATTGTAGGGGCCCAAATAAAATTGGGGAAGATGGTTAAACAAGCCAGCAATAGCATCTGTGGTCCAGTTTCCAAATGTTGATAAATTCCAGGCTTAATAGGAGTCCTGTGTGGGACAGTCTGAAATGCTGGACCAATTGGCATTGGAAGCTTTCTTTGAAGCTGTCCTGTACTGATGAGTAACAGCAACTAAAGCACAAGGGGCTGGAATATGAAGGATGCAGGATGTCAGCTTCCAGCATGCTGAGAGGAACGAATCCTGTCAGGTCTGATTCAATGCCAGTCAGTGTCTAGCTCTTTTGTTCTGAAAACATATAATTTCTCACAAGCATTATACAGTTCTAAAATTATAAATGTATGAGATGTGCAGGACAAGATAGTTTAGTCTTACAATTAAGCTTAGTTGTTTAGGGGTTAAGCTGTTTTTAGGTCTAGATAGAGGTTTTAAGTTGATAGAAATGAGATATGTTAGATATTGATTTTCATTCAGATTTTTAAACTCACTAACATAGGGAAGATATTTTCTTCAAGTTGCCAAATACAAATAACCAAATCACCATAAATGTATGCTTATATAATTCCTGATTGTTTCATGATTTTTCTTGCTGTATGTAGTTTATTTTATTTATGTGTAATAATATAAATGTATATGTAAAAAAGAAATACAATAAAAAATAATGTAAACATAATATAAAGCCTGCCAAACATGTAGGTTAGGGCAATGGTCTCTTAGACCACTGCCTATTCTTACCCTTTCAGAGAGTTTAACTTTACTCAATAATAAACCCTACCAGTCTTCTACGCTATGGTTGGTACATCTCATCTGAGGACCAGTATGATGAAGGGGGCCAGCAGTCTCAGTGACACTTAGACACTATATTTTATTGTATTATTATATTATATTATAATATCATGTTTATGTTTATTGGTCTGAGATGTTTATTGTCAATGAGATGCCTGTTTTTCTCATCTCCACTTCTTATTTAATTTAATGTAATTTTCTCCCCATTTGGAAGTAATCTATGTTAATGGTCTCTGTGCATTACTTGCTTGGACATAGCTGTAAGACATACACAAAACACAGACATATCATGTTGTAACACAACGAGGGAGGAATAGATAAGTACCTATTCTGTTTTATATTAGGTTCTGTGTTCCTGAAAACAATTCTTACATAGTAAACCTTGATTTTTTGCCTTAAAAATTAAAACTCTTGGCATGAATAGAACTTGTTAAAGTCATCTAAGTAGTAGTTTGACAGGTGACAACTTCTCTTGGGTCCCTGAACCCAAAGCCTATGTTCTATGTTAGTTAGTACCTTCTTTTTTTAATTTTTTTTTATTTTTTTTATTTTTTATTTTTTTATTTTTATTTTATTTTATTTTATTTTTTATTTTTTTATTTATTTTATTTATTTATTTATTTATTTTAGTACCTTCTATAGTGAGCTATACAACTTAATTAGAACGTGTGATTAAGTTAGAAAATAAGCATGGAGTATGTCAATTATGTCCAATCCTCATGAAACATTTTTCAAAGGAAAGTGAAAGTAGTCAGAAAAATTTTAAAGTAGAAATCAATAAAATTCACATGGAAAAAGAAACATTTTTTGAGTTTAATTATAATTATGTTAAAATTATCATGTGGAAAGAAACACATCTAACAAATAGAAGAATAAAAATAATAACAATTATATCTACTTAAGGTTTAAATGGTGTGCAATATCATTAACAATATAATTTTTAATACATCTTAATATCTATATTTATATATTATCTTTAAGCTTGAACATTTGTGCAAAAGTTAATGGACTCTGAAAACCCTAGATTTCATTTAAAAAGTATCTTTCTGTTGTTGCTTCTGCATAGAATCACAGAAACCATGGTCAATCTAAGATAGTATGTCTCTAGCACTGTTTTAGTTGCTTGTCTGGTTACTGTGACAAAATTTGTAATGAAAGTAACTTTGGGACTGGTTGGTTTAGATGGATCACACTCAGTCTTACAGTCTTTCATGACAGGAGACTATGGTGGCACAAGCTTGAGACAGTTGACCCAGAATCAGCTGTAGTCAAGAATCGGACAAGTTGGGTGTGGTGGCACATACCTTTAATCCCAGCACTCTGGAGGCAGAGTCAGGCAGATCTTTGTGAGTTCGAGGCCTGCCTGGTTTACAAAGAGAGTCCAGGACAGTCAGGACTACACAGAGAAACCCTGTCTCATAAAACAGGGTTGTGCTCATTTTCTCTCTTTTTGAAGTAGAACCTGTCTTTGTTACTCTTCTATTGATGTGACAAAACACCACAGCCAAGGCACCTCTTAGGAAAAAGCATTTATACCATGGATTGTTCAGAGCTTTATAGGGTTAGTCCACGACCATCATGGTGGGGAGTGTGATGGCCATCAGGAAGGCATGGCACTGGAGCAGTAGCTGAGAGCTTACATCTAATCCATGAATTACAGACACAGAGAGAAAGACTGGGGATATCATAGGCTTTTGAAAATTCATTTCGCACCCCCTTCCTAGTGGCACATTTCTTTCAACCAGACCACATAACCTAATCCTTCCTAAACAGTTCCATTAACTGAGCACAAAACACTCAAAACATTTGATACTGTGGTTTGCATTTTCAAATACTAATTTTCTCATGACCTTTCTATCTTTCCTTGTTTGACCCTCTATTCAAGTGTTTAACAAACTCCAAAATTATATGGTCAGACCAGATGAGGTAAACTACTGTAGTTTTCCAAATCTTTAACCTATCAAGAGGAATGAGCAACTTGGTTCTATTTCAGCATTTACCTTGTTGCCATCTTAGTTAGACAGACACTTCTTACTCGAAGCCTTCCTAGGTAGTTTGCTGTTGCTTCAATGTTCTTTCTCTGTATATTTGGAATACTATTAAAACATAACCCATAGCATGCCATTCATTTGAACCACATCCATAATTTCTCTTCTCACCTAGAGTCACATGCAAAGACAGTTTTAGGCTTTCCAAGGTTCTCTCAGCTTCCACATTTCCTGCATCTGTTTTCTCACTCTCTTTGGGTTACCAGGAGAAGGTTATCACAGCAAACCACTTTCAGAAAACTTAAGGATGGAGGAGGGAATACCTTGGACTGGGGTCACCCTTTGAGCAGACATTCTCCTTTCATAGATGAAAAACAGATCCAGACATACAGGCACGAAAGAAAACAGAGACACTTTTTACTTCTGATTCTAATCTGTGACCATTATCTCCAACAGCCAAGCCAAAGGAAACTTTTGGGCTGATAATTTAATGCTTTGACTTACAAATTAGGTAAAGTTTAGGCTGTTAGAGACTGCTCCCAGGAAATGTTTGTTCTATAGCTTGGGTGAAATGTATTCTTCTTGGTTTTATGTAATAAAAGACAGCCATAGTTGCATATTTGTCATGAGATGTTTTCTTACAGTTGCCAAAGTGGTGGAAAAACCTCTTAGCTGACACTTAACTCTGTGTATGGCAGAGCAAGAGAAAGATGAATAAGGCAAATCCCCCACCTCTAATGAGCATGTCTTCATGTGACAAAGACAGAGCTTGTGGTGTCACTGACAGAAAGTGTGAAACGTAAAATCTTAAAAATTAAAGATAAATTTAGAAAGTCTTAGACAAGTCATTTGACTTTATTTAGTTTCATCACGTGCAAGGAAAGATTGGGAGAAATTGATGTTTTACATAAAGTTATCACTTTCATTAGTGGCACCTGCTAGTCAGTAAATGTTACCCATTTCCTGAAAAGTGTGACAAGGGTTTCATAGTGGTTAGATGACTTCAGATGTCTTTATTGACATCCTACATGTAGCCAGTTAGTCCAGTTGCAAACTGTAAGATTGCACATAAGCAGAAACAAGAGTGTGTACTCTCACATGGGAATCAGAAAGGAAGCTGATTGGCCATGGATACACATGAATTCTGGATCAATTCCTGTGTTTCACTGAGAGAACTAGATTTCTTCCAATTGCTTAATTTAATTCGATTCTTGTCATTAAAACTGTTTTTTCTTTTTAATTTTATTTATTCACTTTCCATCCTGGTTGTAGCCCCATCTCTCCTCACTTCCCAATCTCCTCCTCTGTCCCTCTAAGTCCCTCCCCAGCCCCTAATCCTCAGAAAAGGGAAGCCTCCCTTCCCATCCACCGCACCTCATTAAGTTGCATCAGCACTGAGCTTGTCCTCTTCCCCTGTGGCCTGGCAAGGCAGCCCAGCCAAGGGAAAGTGATCAACTTTTAAAATCTAACTTTTTGTGTTACACACACGAAATCAAGGTAACAGTGCTATTTGCTCTGGCCACTCAAACTCTGTTTAAAGTGACACTTTAGTAGGAAGGGGAAAGTATAAAAATTATTTGCATAGTTGCATAACATTGTTCATAGTCTTACCTAATACACAGAAACACCCTAGCATATGTCATGGCTACAGAGAGGGGTTAAATGCAAGGAGGTAAATGTATTGAAGCAAGTCACTGAAGTAGAGAGGGCATGACCCAGGTGTGAAACCATATACTCTTTCTCCACAAAGAATTGCTAATTCTCAAGGCCAGCAGAGCTCAAGTTAAACATAGGTCAGCAAATTTAACCCCATTCATTTTTTAGGAGTTTCACTTCAGGAAATATCTGTACATACAACTCAGTTCTCCAAATGAGTTCCAGCACAAAACAAAATTCAGGGAATACTATCCTGCCTGCTGGTGCTCAAGGTTTAGCAGTGTTGGAGCATAGGGCACAGTTGCATGTTGGCACTGAGATAAGCCTCAGTCAGTTCCAGGATGGGGGAACTGATAGCATTCAGGTTATCAGTCTGTGCCAGGCTGAAGGCCTCACATAAATACTTACTCAAAGTGTGTCAAATCCTGGGTTGAATGACTTAAAGGTCTTTTCTTCCTGCAGGGCCTCACAGAGATTTTACTAGACTAAGGTTCACATCACACATCTTTTTGTACTTCTTATCTTAAGAAATACATGTGTGTTGCATTGAAGATACTTTGCAAATAGTTAACTAATAAAAATAGAATTTTTATTAAAGATTTGCTTATGCATTACTAGTTATTATATATAGTTTATATGTTTCAAATGTAAATATATATAGCTAGAATTTTATATATGTACATATAAAATATGTGCATTATGATATATTTGCTTCACATGGTAATATAAAGAACAGTAGAGATAAAAATGATTTATTGAGTCCATCATGTACTTGCCTGATTGTATTAATTTAGTGAAAATTTAGGTCAAGAAGAAGAAAATATTAAGAAAAGATACGGTTGATAGCATGATGGACTCTGAAACTGGTTCTCTGCATTTAAAATAAATCTGCTGTCTTTGACCTCACCCATTGTTTCAGTTTCAGTCTTTAATTCAGGAACTCGGTAAAAGGATGTTTTCAAGTCTTAAACAATGCTCTCCCCATCTTACACATGAGGAAATGAGAACAGCAAAAGAGAGCTAGGTCTTGTTGTTGTTGTTGTTGTTGTGTTTGTTTGGATGTTGTTGTTTGTTTGATTTGTTTTGTTTTGTTTTTTAAAAACTTTGGACACTGAACCTTTGGAGTCCAAATCATTCATGTAAGGATCTCTTGCAGGTAGATGCCAATTTGTACTCAAGCACCCGCTACAGCACAGATGCTCTATGCCCTAATTAAAAAGTAAAGTAGAAGGTAAGGACTAAGCATGAGGTTGGCCACATCCACACTCAGCAAATGTCTGCACTCTAAATAATTGTTTTGTAGCCTTAGCTCTGGATTAAGGTCGTATTGAGAAAATGGTGTTTAAGACAATGGTGACAGAAAACACTCATTAAGGAGTTCTGTATATCAAATACAAGTTTATCTGTTTCTTCTTTCTCTTCTCTTTCTTTTTGTTTATACAAAAGAGACATTTTTTTTCTGAAATAATAAGTGCATCAGTCACCTGGTCTAGATTTTTAAAGAAAAATTTATTCTAATTTACTTTTCTCAGGAGATTTTATGTTGGGCAGAATGTGCGTGCATGCTTTTCTACACTTTACTGTACCCAACACATACATATATGAAGATCATAACTTTAATTTCACAACAAACTTTTACATTGCTTTCTTATCTTAATTTTAAATGTGCTTTAATCTTAAGATAGTAAATTTCACTATAAAGGAAAATGTACTACAGACATTATATATATATGTATATATATACATATATATATATATATATATATATATACACACACACTCTAATGTGAGGTATTGTACCCATATAGCTCAATTATAATATAAGGTTTACTTCCAATACTTTGAAAGTGCTATTGCAGGCTGTTTAGGATAAATAAGTTATACCAGTTCATTGTTAGTTGATCAAATCATGATCATATCAATTACTAGTATATTTTTAATCACAAGAATGTACATCTTAGGTGTAACAGATAGATATGATTCTATAGAAAGATAAAGTAAAATGGTTAAATAAAGTCTTCAAAAACCTCAGAGACATACAGAATACAGCATTTAAAATGTTCTTTATCCAAGTGGATTAAGAAGCTCAACATAAAACCAGAGACACTAAGTCACTTAGAAGAAAGAGTGGGGAAGAGCCTGGAACATATTGGCACAGGAGACAACTTCCTGAACAGAACACCAACAGCCCAGGCCTTAATGTCAACAATTAATAAATGGGACCTCATGAGGATGAGAAGCTTCTGTAAGGCTAGTGACACTGTCAAGAGAACAAAGCGACAGCCTACAGACTGGGAAAAGATCTTCACCAACCCTACATCTGACAAAGGGCTAATATCCAAAATATATAAAGAACTCAAGAAATTAAACACCACCAAATCAAACAACCCAATTGAGAAATGGGGCTTGGAACTAAACAGAGAATTCTCAACAGAGGAATATCAAATGGCTGAGAAACACTTAAAGAAATGCTCAACCTCCTTAGTCATCAGGGAAATGCAAATCAAAACAACTCTGAGATTCTATGTTACACCCATCAGAATGGCTAAGATCAAAAACTCAAGCGACACCACATGCTGATGAGGATGTGGAGAGAGAGGAACACTCCTTCACTGCTGGTGGGAATGCAAACTAGTACAGCCACTTTGGAAATCTATCTGGTGCTATCTCAGAAAACTGGGAATAGGGCTTCCTCAAGACCCAGCTATTCCACTCCTTGGAATATACCCAGAAGATGCACCAGCACACAACAAGAAAATTTGCTCAACCATGTTCATAGCAGCCTTATTCATAATAGCCAGATCATGGAAACAGCCTAAATGTCCCTCAGTAGAAGAATGGATAAAGAAACTGTGGTACATATACACTATGGAATACTACTTAGCTATTAAAAACAAGGAATTCCCGAAATTTGTGGATAAATGGATTGAGCTAGAATTGATCATAATGAGTGAGTTAACCCAGAAGCAGAAAGACGCAAATGGTATATACTCACTTATATCTGCATACTAGCCCAAGGGGCATGTCCCACAAAAGCCTTCACTTACAAGGAACCTGGGACAGAGGGGAGAACATCCTATTGGGACTCTAGATGAGAGAAGCATGGGAGAATAGTAAAGTAGAAGGATCCAGTGGGTCATAGAAACCTACAAGTAGAACATTATGATAGGCAGATTTGGGCCAAGGGGTCCCGCTCAAACTAAGGCACCAGCCAAGGACAATACAGGCAGTAAAATTTAAACCCCTACCCAGATCTAACCAATGGTCAGAACAGTCTCCACATTTGAGTGGAGAGTGGGATATGATTTTCTCACATACTCTGGTGCCTCATATTTGACCCTGTCCCCTGGAGGGGGAGACCTGGTGGCACTCAGAGGAAGGACAGCAGGTTACCGAGAAGAGACTGGATACCCTATGAGCATATACAGGGGGAGGTAATCCCCCTCAGGAACAGTCATAGGGGAGGGGAATAAGGGGAAAATGGGAGGGAGGGAAGAATTGGAGGATACAAGGGATGGGATAACCATTGAGATGTAACAAGAATAAATTAATAATAAAAAAAAAGATTCATTGACAATGAGACAGGCTAACTCCTGGCAATACCCAGCCTACCTCAAAGAGGATGATGAGGATCAAAGAACCTCCTTGTGGAGATGGCTTCAAATGTGGCAACCAAGCTACTGGGCAAAATTTCATTTCTATTGGAGACACAATTCTGCCTAAAAAAAGGCAAGCTTTGATGCAGGCAGAGTGAATGGCCAAACTCTGCCAGGTCAGAGTAAGTAAGTCTCACAAATATGCCTCACAAATATGTCTGTCAGATATATAGGGCTAGGAGGCTGAAGAAGATGCTCCAACATCATAGAGAGTTTTAGGTCACTGCTCAGGTAGCAAACTGTCTCTGTCATCTTCTCATTTGGAAGCTGCTAGCCTGCCACCTTGTAATTAATTTTATTTCTTCTCAAGTCCCTGATGGGATTTAAGACCAGATAGTTAACTTAGTTGTTTAGGCACTAAGTTGTTTTAAGTTTATAATAATGAGATATGATAGATATTGATTTACATTCACAATTTTTAGACCCAGTAAGATAGTAAAGATATTTTTTCATGGCTGCCAAATACACATAACCAAAGCACTAAGAATGTAACATTAATAAAATCTTTGATGGTTTCATGGTTTTTCTTGATGTAGGTAGTTTAGTGTATATATGTGTAATAATATAAATGTATATGTAAACAATACAATTATTTAATTAAAAATGTAAATGTGTCTAACCTCTCTGCTGTCATCTCCTGTTTTAAAATCTGCTTTTGAACGTTTATTATGTGAATATTTGCAACCTGAGTGTGGAACTGAATTCAGTCCTGTGCCCGACTAGTCTGTGCCCTGAGACACTGGGCCATCCCACAAGCCACAGGGACACTTCCTTTTTAATGATCTATTTATTTATTAAGTATACAGTATTTTGCCTGCACCAGATCTCATTACAGATAGTTGTGAGCCACCATGTGGTTGCTGGGAATTGAACTCAGGCCCTTTGGAAGAACAGGTTGTGTTCTTAACCTCTGAACCATCTCTCCAGCTCCAGGGACATTTCTTGAAAGAAGTTATTTCCAATTTTCCTGTTGGAGGAACAGACACTCAACAAATATTTCTGTGTTACACATCCAAGATGATTAGGATAGAACAGTCAACAAAGGATAAAGATTCATGCTTTGTTGAGATGATATTTCAATATGGAAATGCAGGAGAGAAATAAACATAAATAATTTAGTAATTCAGTATATTAGTAAAACACATTATTAATAAAAGAAAATGGAGAGCTGTGAGGCTATAGAATGGGTAAGTGGGTATTTTAGAGACTTAGTTGATCAGTGTTGTTTGCTAAAGTTAGATAGTTGGAATAAAAGGATGGCATACAGGGCTACCTGGGAGAGCAGGCACATGATAGTCACTAAAGGCATGGAGCATTGAAGTCAAAAGGAAAGTGTGTCAATCACGATCAACAAGGGAACATTTGATGTCCATCAGGACTATCTGGGGAGGGTTTAATGCAAGGTTTGTGGGCACAGAGCTAAAAGAAGGGTGTAATGAAATCCCAGGATTGTGACCATAGCCCAAAACCAGTGTTGCTCTTGACTACCCTGTTAAGTACAAGGGTAAGGAGCAGTTAACAGAACTCTGAGGTGAAAGGCTGTGATGAGAGGACTAGTAATAGACGATACAATTATAGAGTCAGTCAGTCTTCAACAACCCCACAGGCAGCGGACAGAGGAATTATTATCAGAAACTTATTCTCTACTCCCCTTTAATGTCATGCTGTTACTTCTCAGTAATGGGATCCATCTGGAAGCCAGAGCCCCTGAGAACTGTGGAGCACATGGCATCTAGGAAATAGATGGAGAGTAGATTTTGAAGGAACGAATTGAAGAAAAGAGTCATAAAGTGAAACACGGAAAAGTTGAGTGTTGATAACATGGGGCTTATATGTGTTTGCTTAATTCAATGAATGAAAAAGGAACAACAGTCTGCATTGGTTACTTTTCTCACTGTTGTGACAAAACACATTAACATAAGCAACTTGAGGGAAGAGGGTTTATTTTGCCTTGTGATTTAAGAAGAGCAAAGGTTCATCACAGTAGGAAGGTGGGATGGTGGGAATGGTGGGTAGCTGGTCACACTATGTCCACAGGCAGGAATCAGAAAGAGAAGAATGCTGGGGCTCACCTTGCCTTGGTTTTTTCTTCCTTAAAAATACTATTGATATTCACTGGTGGTGAAGATTATTGAGGTGGGATTCAGTAGGAAATAACAAAGATTTGCCAACACTGTGAATTAGTAAGTGTTTGGTGAACAGTAGCAATGTTACAATTGTACTTAAATCACTGATGTTAAATGTTGAATACATACTGCTTATAATTGCACTTAATTGCCAATATTACTATTTTGAAGGTTTTTTTTCTTTTTCTTCTTCCTTTTTATTTTTTATTTTTTTTATTAATTTATTCTTGTTACATCTCTATGGTTATCCCATCCCTTGTATCCTCCCATTCTTCCTTCCCTCCCATTTTCCCCTTATTCCCCTCCCCTATGACTGTTTCTGAGAGGGATTACCTCCCCCTGTATATGCACATAGGGTATCCAGTCTCTTCTCAGTGACCTGCTGTCCTTCCTCTGAGTGCCACTAGGTCTCCCCCTCCAGGGGACATAGTCAAATGTGAGGCACCAGAGTACATGAGAAAGTCATATCCCTCTCTCCACTCAAGTGTGGAGACTGTCCTGTCCATTGGCTAGATCTGGGTAGGGGTTTAAATTTTACCGCCTGTATTGTCCTTGGCTGGTGGCTTAGTTTGAGCTGGACCCCTTGGCCCAAATCTGCCTATCATAATGTTATACTTGTAGGTTTCTAGGACCCACTGGATCCTTCTACATTGCTATTCTCCCATGCTTCTCTCATCTAGAGTCCCAATAGGATGTCCTCCCCTCTGTCCCAGTTTCCTGGTAAGGGAAGGCTTTCGTGGGACATGCCCCTTGGGCTTGTATGCAGATATAAGTGAGTATATACCATTTGAGTCTTTCTGCTTCTGGGTTAACTCACTCATTATGATCATTTCTAGTTCAGTCCATTTATCCACAAATTTCAGGAATTCCTTGAAGGTTTTTAACTCTTCTGCATCTGTTCTGCCTTTTTCTTAGAAGGACCATCTTATATTTCATCATAAGTTTTGAATTTAGGTAAGATGATGACACTTAACAACAGTGATGTGATCTGAATAATCTATCCCACACACTAGGGGTAAATGAACAGTATCTAATAGAGAAAATAAGGATAATCGGATACCAAATTCATGGGTTTTATGGCTTCATAACCAATGTTTCATTGGCAACTGACAAGATCCATATTTATTTGAAAAATCAGATTGTTTCAGGCTATCATTGTGGAATCCGAGCCATAATGTAGCTAGAAACAAATGGACATTGACAGGACACAGACGAATCTCTTTTTACTTACCCAGACTATGACAACAAATAAATGCAAGACAATGAAATTGCCAAAGCCAAATGTCAGAGTAGATCAGAGTGCAAGGTTCTTTCGTTTTGTTTGAAATCCATGGGAATAGGATGTACATTTACTATATGGTCAGATTTCCCAGTCTGACCCATCGGCATAGCTTCTCTACCATACACCTTTCCACATTCTAGAAAAGAACTAACACCCTCTAAATTCATCATTCTGTGTCCTTTGTCAAGGTGAGTGATGAGTTTACATAAATGATTGAAGGTGAAACTCAGCATGCCATTATTCCACATCTGTCAGACAACCACAGTACTAAGAAAAGCCCGTGTTTCTGGTCCTCAATCTGAGCCTGGATCTTTTATCCTTATGACACAGCCCATCAGGTATGTGTTTGGGTGAAAATTCACGGAACATGTTTATTCATGTTTTGATCCAGAAGAAGTCCAGGGATTGTTCAGAGTTATGGGTGAAATTTTTTCCAACTGACTACTGCATCAAGGATTGATGGTAACCTCTTGGGTTAAAAGACAAAAAAATCAGTATCATTTATTGAGAAATTAGATGACATCAAAATACAACTTGGACATACTGAATAAGAGATTATTTATAAGAAAAAAGGACAGGACACTCTTATTAAACATAGGTGGAAATTGGAAAGATAATGCCAGCATCAGTCGGGCCCCTACGATTTGACTTGTGGGTAGTGCCAATGGCTGCATATGTACCACATTGTGAACAGATGTTTTCCTGCAGATTTTTAGAATAGGATTTTGAAGGGCTGTGGACCAGAGTGAGAGGACTGATGTAGTGTGAAATTAGAGTTGTAAGTGATTAACAAAATGGAAAGTTTCTGCCCTGTAACTGTTAAATGACCTTGCTAGAGTCTATATTCCATGGTGATATGCAAATATTAACAGCTTACAAGTAGTTAAGCATATCAGATAGACTTTCCATATAAGCCATACAAATTCGATTTCACGCAGCACATACAATGTGGCCTAGCATCATTAATGTTGCTATTTACCATTCAACTATAGAGTTTTTTCTTTTTAGAATCCATTTTATGTTGTCTGATTCCTAGAGAAAGAATTTTGAAACCCTGTCTCCTGACACTTGACATATAGCCCAGTGACATTGGTCCAGAGGGTAACAATGATTCTACAGAGGATGAAATTTAGTACCGGAAAACTCAAGGTGTGAAGTAGTTTTAAGGCCATCCAACTCTGTCATTCATTGGCCATTTAAGTATATTCTCAAGAAATACTGTTTAGCTAAATTGTGTCAGTGGATTGGGCAATAACATACTAAGAACATACCTTAGGCTAACCACTCTGCTTGAACATAGTGGGAGAGAAAATACAAATAAACACCTTCATGAGACTTATGTGGAAGAAAGTAGAGCCAATGTTCCTGTGATTTAGAAATGCTCCTTGGAGTAGTAACATTATGACATGATATGGGTCCTTTAAGAATTTAATCCAGTGAGTTCTTTGGGAGATTTACAAGAAATTATGAAATTTCTGTTCCTCTTTGGGTTCATGTTTTCCAAGTGATCCCCCACAACACATGTACTACTGTGATGTGGTTAAATGCCATTAGTTTCTTATCAGAGTCAAGGCAATGCTCACAACATACCATGTCATCTATAGACTTGTGAATGTGCAAAATAAATGTTCTTCAGGTAATTAATTATACTCCTTCTCAAGTCTCCGATGGGGTTGAAGACCAAATAGTTTAGTTTTACAATTAAGCTTGGTTGTTTAGAGGTTAAAATGTTTTAAAGTCTAGATAGATGTTTTAAGTTGATAGAGATGAGATATGATAGATATTGAGTTACATTCAGAATTTTAGACTCACCGTGATAGGAAAATATTTTCTTTAAGGTTCCAAATACAAACAGCCAAAACACTATGAATGAAACATGAATATAACTCCTGCTTGTTCTGTGGTTCTTCTGGCTGTATGTAGTTTAATATATATATTAATATGTATATGTAAAATAACTAACTAGAGAACTGTAAATAAAACGAAAACACATATACACAGTCCCATTATCAATGTGCACATGTGACATATATTGAAATCATAATACTTTGGATCTTTTGAGTTAAAAATCTATTATTATGCTGCAAAAAATAAGGTTAGCCTGACTCAGACAGTTTATTATAGTAATGAAAATGGATAAGTGCAAAGATGCACAACAATAAAAATGTAATAAACTCAGAGAACCAAAACATGAAAAAGGTAGATTGAGATATTTTCAAAACTGAATCTCTAAATGTGTTTGCAATCCCACCCCTGAAAATTTTACATACACCAGAAGAGAGTACAGCACAACTAATGCTATCTACATATGTAGGTTAATCTTGTTCTGTGACTGGACACTATAGACTATGAAAGTGGGTGGAGAAAGAAACCAGAAAAGCATGTTCCTTCATTTATCATCAAGTTACATCTGTGTAACAAGCACTGCAGAAATGTTAGCCCTTGAACATGAAAATGTTTTATTACCATTATATCCTTTATACTAAATCAGGGTAAATGTTCTATTCTATACGTAATATATATTATATACATTATAGATGG
>OU015752.1:111406733-111426573 GCA_907169655.1 Acomys percivali | reverse complement strand
AATATATATTATATACATTATAGATGGTTGAATAAATAAATACATAACCCAATGAAACAATAATATATATACTCATTGCTTTAATAAGTCTAGAAAGATAAATATTTTACTGATGAGAAAGTTGAATTTTAAAAAGCTATTTGATTGAGACTATGGAGGAATGACAGATGGAAGGAACACTCAAGCTCAGGCCTAGCCCATTGAATCTATCAGGCGTAATACTCAAGGGAAGAGCATAGAGAGACCTTACCCGACATCCTATCTAATCATCTTCATCTGCTTTTCCTCTTGAAATTTCTTTCTGCCTCCATGTAATTAAATTTGCCTTGAGTATCATTTTCTCCATTCTGTGGTTTTTTCTATCATTTTATCTTGATGCATACAATGCTCTTTACCCCCTTTTTTGCTTCATTTATTAATGTGTGAGGGGATGGTATGTGAGGGTGCATACACCTCAGCAAAAGTTCAATCCTGTGACCATACCCCAAACTTTGTATAACCCCATCAAGGATTCTAATATTACTCAACAAGTGCCACCAAGACACTTAGTGGTTAGAAGATTGTGTCTGTGTTATGGAACATTCCTACAGAGTGTTGGCTCTGCCACTTCCCAGCTGTGTCATCTTGAATGGGACAGTAGTTCCCTGTGACTCAATATCATGTTCATAAAGTTGATATGGAAACAGTGCTTCTCCAAAAGGATTTAGTGAGACACTAATACCTATAATGGCTTAGGACAGAGCTAGTACCTATTGAGATCAATGTAAACACTATGCATTTGTGTTCACATGGATTACTCTTCTCCACTTTATTGTGCATTTCCTCCTAGAAACTAGGTTTCATGATAGAAAGAATGTACATATATATATATATATATATATATATATATATATATATATTTCATTCAATCACGTATTTGTTAATAAATTTCCTTTTGTATGGCTATTCCATGGCTCTAATGGCCTTTATAGTTGTAAAAACAACCCATACCTTTTTGTGTTGGTAAAATAACAATGACTTTACATACACAGAATTTTCATTAGTACTAAAAAAAAATTTTAAAAGATAAGTTCTAAGACTTTAAATAGTCAGAGACAACCAAGCCAGCACATTTTGTACCTAACATGTACCTGTTTAGGTAGAAGAAATTTAAATTAGTAAAATATTTTGATAAATATGCTTCTTTTATACTTCAGTCCACACTGAAATTTGATCCTGTATAGCATGAGCGAGTGTCATGTAGTGGAGTTGCCAGTAAATTTCTTTGTGCTGTGATAAAATAACCATGGCAAGAGCAACTTTAAAATGTTCATAGTTCAGTGATTCATCACATTATGGTGGCATGCATCTGAGGCAGCTGGCTATAGTGTATTCACAAGAATATATGTATGCTTGTGCTCAGATTGCTTTCTCCTCTTCGTGCAGTGCAGAATCTCAGCCCAGGCAATGGTGTCACCCACAGTAGGCAAGGCTTCCCACTACAGTTAACCTAATGGACATAATCCTCCACAAATATGTTCAGAGGCCTAATCAAATTGACAATTGCTATTAGCTATTACAAGCAAGCAAGCAAAGGCACTAAAATTTATAGGATGTTGACTTTGAATTTTGGCTCTGCTGCAACTATATGAATATATATCATAAGTTTTCTGAGCCTTTTTCTCCTTTAGCTATAATTAAATAAGGTCCTGATATTAAAAAAAATACAACTTAAATGATATTGTTCCTCATGGTAACTTACACACCCAAATATACACTGTCCATATATATCCATACATGTAAATATATTACAAACATTTGCATTAATATACATACCACAATCATAGATTTACTATCATTATTTCAGCTTTGCAAGATTTTTTTTATCACCTTCGAACATTAAGCAATTTGCCAAATCACACAACTAAGTGGCAGATAGAGGACTAACCCTGAATGTTCTAGCATGAAGTAGCACTCTTATTGCATCAGATTGCCTCTGGCTGAAGATCTAATTGGAAGACATAATACAGTAATGCATAACATACTTAATTTAAGGTACTACACTTGGCAAATTCTCAACATTAGAACATTATGGAAATTCGGATACTGTCAGGAGTAAAAATATAAACTATTATTTAAAAAGTGTTTACCTTGTGTGGAACTCTATAAATTTCTTTGTAATATTAACTCACCTCAGTTCATATGCCATTTTATGAAGAGAGCACTTATGTGATTTTTCTTTTTCTCATTAATGTATTTATTTATTCACTTTACAGCCTGAGCACAGACCCTTCCCTCTTCTCCTCCTTTCATCCTTTTCCCCCTCAAACTGGGCACATGAACCATCAAACTGGCTCATGAATAAAAGTGATTCTGCCAAGTCTGATGACATGAATTCAGTATCTGTGACGCTCATGGTAGAAGAAACAAATTGCTCTAAAACTTTCCTCTAAATTCTATGTCATATGTTCTCACATACTTAGTAAATAAATGCAAAATTCAAAATACAGAAAAGTGGGGGGCACTCATGAGTTCACTGCAGCTCTGGTTTCCTGCATAGTATCTGTATAAGACTGAGCCTATAAACAGTCAGTCATAAGTGTGATAGAAACCCATGGGACCATGCCTCACTCAGAGAATTGTGGCTGTCAAGAGCTGCTAGACAAGATCATTATGTTCAGTGACGTCATCACTGGAGACTTGCTAATACTCTAGATAGGTTCACATCTGTGCCCACAAGGCCAAGTTTAAACCCAGTGTACCATAAAGCAAAACCAAGGGGAAACAAAACAAAAAGAATGAAAGTAGATTGAGTACTTGTTGAATAATGCTGACGCTGATGAGGATGTGAGGATAAGAGAGTCACTGTGGCTAGAAATTACTATGTACATGTATGAAATTGCAAAATAATACATTGATAAAAATAATGGAATTACAAATATTAAGCAAAATCAAAGAGAAAAATGGGGCCAGGAGTGAAGCTTTCTCAAGACTTAATTCTAAAATTTGATGGCTTACTGGTGCTAAGTAACCACCTGTGTTTTAAAAAGCCAACTAATTTTTGAAGAATTTTTCTGCCCCTGCCTGCTTCCTGCTGCCTTATTTTGTAGTGATGGATACCTTATGAATACTGTTCTAAATTATTTGTCATCTTGGTTTGCACTTTTCTATCATAGCAAAGTAATTTGTTGCAGTTTTTTTAATTAATTTATTCTTGTTACATCTCAATGGTTATCCCATCCCTTGTATACTCCCATTCTCCCCTCCCTCCCCTTTTCCCCTTATTCCCCTCCCCTATGACTGTGACTGAGGGGGATTACCGCCCCCTGTAAATGCTCATAGGGTTTCAAGTCTCTTCTTGGTAACCTGCTGTCCTTCCTCTAATAAAAGTTAGTTAAAAAGTAAGAGGCCTTAGCTATTTTCTTCTAGAAAACAATTTATGTCAGGGCCATAACTAATGTATGTGTTGACTTTAAAGATGAAACAACAGGCAAGTTTTGAGTCCTTGAGCTATGTACAGAGTAGCTCTTTACTGCTTAGCTGGCACGATACTCTGAGTAAGAATTTCTTAAATTTTAAAGAGTCTTGCCTTTTACACATCATATTTTATTAGCCTTCTCTGCATGCATGTTGGATTGAGAAGAAGAGTTTTGGATTATAACACACTGTTGTTTACAAGATGTTGTCCTAACATGATTCCAACGGGAATGGAGCAAAGGTCCTGCTCCTTAGATTACCATAAGTGGTTTACTCATCACTGAAAGGCAATAAGGAACCCCTTAATTGGCTGCTTGGATCTCCGTTTATATAAACATCAGTGGTTTCCATTTTCCAACAAAGATCAATGCTAACTTATACCTACTGTTTTTGGTTGTGTGACTAGAGCCACCCAGTTGAATTCCCGATATTCACAAAGAAAACAGAAAACCAAAATGCTGTACCTTCTTCACAAATACTGTTTTTTTTCTAATTTATGAGTTTTCTTGGACATTTTTGAGTAAGTCTACATCTGGCAAAAGCAGATGGCAAAATAATCTCTAAGTTAAAAATAGACTAAGTATATATTTAGTCCCATAAAGTAACTTCATACTGCTATTCAGGGTGTAGGGTAGGGAATTCCTAAACTTGTGGGGGGGGGTTATCTACTTAAAGCAAAGGAAAATATTTTTAGTTAATTTCTCTATGGAGTTATTATAAAACATACTGAATGGGTGATTTATAAATAGTATAAATAGTTTTGGGTCCTGAAAGTCCTAAATAAAGTCACGGTTGATCTATGTCTTCAAAGAGCCCACTTTTCACTTTGACCGCAGTGTCTTTTTTTCTTGCTTCTTCTTTATATGGTAGGAAGGGCTATAGTTCTCTGTTCATTTGCTTTTGTTATTGTTGTTTGTTTGTTTTAAATAGAGGTTTAGATAGAGGTACTAATTCCATTCATGTATTCATAAAGTCATCACTTCAACAGAGACCACATCTTCATAGTATCTTCTTAGAGGTAAGTTTTAAAAATTGAAAATACTGTTTTTGCAGAGGCACAAATATTCAGATCATTTCAAGTATCTACCTTTCCCCATGAAATTAGAATATGAATTAGTAAAACTGATTTATCTTCTTCTATTGTCATCATGGTACTGACTACAGAAAGATTTAGGATTCCTTAACATTGCTGATAGGGTTACTCTGTGCTTGTCATGTAGTATCTCAGTGGTGCTTGATGCTGGGATTCTTCCTAGATTTGTAAATTTTTAAATAACTAAACCTGAGTGTCACAGCATTGGTTTAATAAGACGAAAATTAAAATATACACCTCAAGAAAAAGTTTACTTCCATATGACCTAATGAAAGGGAAAATTCCCAGATGGAGTATCAGGTTCATGATATTTGGATAAAATGTAGATTAATTAATTGAATGTATAAATTTGAATCAGGAAATAGTTATTAAGTTTATGCATATAGCAAGGTATGAAAATAAACACATCAAGGGAAATTACACTTACTCCAAATTAAGTGGAAGTATGTGGAAAATAAAATGATTTTTCTCATGGTTCCTTTAAATCACTTGTCACATTGCTATACAAAGATGTGTCTTCCATAGGTATCTACTGTGCCAGTGAGGTCTTGGTTGGAAAAACATAGCAGATTCAAGTTATGTGACTCAGGGAAAATTTACACACACAGTACTCATCTACAGACAGAGTAGTGTATCAAGAGAATGGAATCTGAAGAATTTACACCATTTAATGACAGAATGGCAGACAAACAGCAACTGGACGCTGGAAAGGTTTAAAGGTTCATAGACGGCTTCATGATGCTCAGTCAGAAAAAAAGGAAGGTAACATCCTCATTTCCCACTTCTGTTACCTCTTGCTGATGTCAACCATTAGCTGAGCAGAAACAAACAGGAAATGATAAAGCCAAAGCATATATGCCAGTTTCTTGGGACCATGCCAAAGTGGAAAAAGGAAACCTTGGGTCTGGAGAGGTACATGAAAGTTAACATGAACAGATGGGAAGGAGGAGCAAAGAAAGCAAATAACATGAAGCACTGGAATATATGTGAAAATCAGTGATTGTAAAATGTTTTAAGGATACAGATGAGGACAATTTAAATATATGTTTCACAAGATTATTTTCTGCATTTAGCTTATTGTTTCATGTTCTTGAGGCTCTCAATGTTATTTCATTTTGAAATGTTTAACAGCACCCCCCCATACCTTAAAAAAGAATATTCTGTGCATGGAACTTATATATCAGCTATTTTACTGAGATTCAGAGATGAACCAGTCTTCCTAACTTAAATGGTCCTCCTGTGTATCACCCCAGAAGCATGTGATGGAAGTTAATATCCAGTGTGACAGTCATAAGTATTGAAGCACTTGGGTAGTTACTTTCATGTGTGTTTGAAGCTCACACATACGATCAAGGCTCTTAAGAAGTCTCAAAGAAGCACCTGGAGCCTCTTACTTCGATTAATCAGATAGAGCCAGTACTTGTTGAACATAAAGCATGTTCACCTTATTTGGACTTTCCAGCCTCAGAAGTTGAGTGATGTACTCCAGCTGCTTATAAATGATCCAATCTAAGCTATTTTGATGTAGTGACCAACAGGGATAAAGACATCTTGCTGTTTTTTATTGTTTGTAGTACTGGGAATTGAAGGCAAAATGGACAGCTCATTCTTCAGGCTTGTGGGGAGAGTGGGGACTGCCTCTGACATGAACTCCGGTGTCCCTAATTTGATTACTTCCCCTTGGTGGGGTGGCCTGTTGGGCACACAGAAGAAGGGGAAGCAGGCTATCTGGATGAGACCTGACAGGCTGTGGTCATATGGTGGGGAAGGAGGTCTCTTTCTGAGGTCTAGGGGAGGGGAAAGAAGGAGGGAGGATGGGAAAAGGAAGATACAAGTAAGGGGATAACAATTATATATGCTCACAAATGCCAGGCAAGCATTCTCCACTGTGTCAAAGCATCAGCCCAGCCATGTAGAGTTTGAGATGTTGCTTTACTTTTTTCTGGAACTCAAGGGAAAGCCTCTATGCAGTAAGTGAACTAAAAAGATTAATCTCTAAAATCCAACTTCTCTAATTCTCTGTTGACATTGTTCAAATATCTGACTTTGAAAACTGCAGGACAGGAGTTTAAAAACACATATGCTTAGGTAAATATGGTTAACTTGGTTCAGATGGGTTAAAACAGGGTGAAAAGTAAAGCTCTTCTAGTTAGCACCCCAACTGTAGGGTTGGCAACTTTAAGTGATCAAAGCATCCTACAAAATCACTCATGCCTAAAACTTCTCTGGGTAATGAACACAGGCAAAAGTCATGTGGACCTCCATTCAGACAACCTGCTTCAATTAGCGTACTGCTGGTGTGAGTTCTCCTATATTGCTCTCCTCAGGCCACCTTTCAATCCATGTAGAAGACAATTGGAATTCAGCATGCAATTAAATTTTTACAAGAGATTGCATCATGTGCTTTGGTAAAATTAACACTTAGAAGTTAACAGAACCCTAATTATGCTATCCCATAACAGGGATAGTACATCCCACAAGGCTTGTTTGTAATTTCTCATGGACATGCATTTGCCTTTGCTGTGAACAGTGTTGTTCAGAGCTTCAAAATGCTAGACACTGCTACATGTGCTCTAACTTGCTTTATATCCATAATTCTTAAGGCAGCTTATTAAGGAAAGAGGGAGCCTGCTACTTATCCATAAACATACCAATTCTTTTTTTTTACACACACTGTCTTTTCTGTTCAGAGACACCATTTTTGGCAATTCAGCGTCCTGTTTATCTTGAAGAATTTAATACAAATATCATGGACTCAAAAGATCTAGAGCAGTGGTTCTCAGCTTGTAGGTTGTGACCCCTTTGGGTGGCTCAAAACCCTTCCGGAGGATCTCCTAATGCCATTGGAAAACATATTCTGATGCATAACACTAGGAAAATTACAATTATGAAACAGTGATGAAATGATTGTATTGTTGGTGGTCACTCCAACATGAGAAATTGTATTAAAGGGACACACACTAGAAAGGTTGAGAACCACTAATCTAGAGGATAGGCAATATGGAATACCACTTTAAAAAATTGGACTAAGAGTAGGATGTGGAGTCTGAAGTCACTACTGTATGTTTCCAGGTGGGACTTCCAGTGGATGGAGGGGGGAGACTAACCCACCCATAAAGTCTTCAACCCAAAATGTGTTTTGTCTACAAGAAGTGTAGGGATTAACATAGAGCAGAGACTGAGGGAATGGCAAACCAATGACTGGAGACCCACCCCATGGGAAAAAGCCATCCCCTGTCACTATTAATGATACTCTGCTATGTTTGCAGACAGGAGCCTAGCATAACTGTCTTCTGAGAGGCTTCATCTATCAGCTGATGGAAACAGATTCAGAGACCCACACTAGGCTGAGATCTGGGCATTCTGTGGAAGAGTGGAAGGAAGGAATGAGGTAGTGAGAGGGGTCAAGGACACCACAAGAAGACCTACAGAGCAACTAACCGGGGCCTATGGGGGCTCACAGAGACCAAACCACCATCAAAGAGCTTACATGGGATGGGTCTATACCCCATACACATATGTAGCAGATGTACAGCTTGGCCATCATGTGAGTTCTCTAACAATGGGAGTAGGTGCTGTCTCTGACCCTGTTGGCTGCCTTTAGAGCCCTGTCCCCTAGCTGGGCTGACTTGTCTGGCCTCAATGGAAAGGGCTGATCTTAGCTCCACTGGAACTTGAGGTGCCAAGGTGGGCTAGTACCTTTTGTAAACCTCTCCTTTTCTGAAAAGGAGAAGGGGGAATGGGGAAAGGATCATCAGGGTAAGACTGAGAGGAGAGGAGAGAAGGTGCTTGGATCAGGTGATAAGGTGACTAAATCGACAGGTACCTAGATAGATACATACATTTATATGACAGATATATAGAAAGATAGATAGATAGATGGACAAAATTAAAAAGTGGGACTAACAACTATAACTCTTGGTTGCCTGACACAGAGAGACTTTAAAATGTTATGGTATATATACCACATGACTTGGATATAGGACATAGATTCAGATGAAACTGAGCTGAAAGCTCCCTCTTTGCCGGCTTGTGTTCACAGTGTCCTGGGAGTGGTGCTGAGTGCTAAGAGTAAAACCCACCAATGGTCTCACTCACCTCCAGACTGGGTTTGTAAAGAAACCTAGTTGCGAGGAAAAGCAGCCCATTGGTATTAGGAAATTAACTTTATGGTTGGATAGAGGCATGTTTCACAGGTGGGACACACAGGTGCTATAAACTCATCCAAAATCCTGTGATTGGAGAGGTCATGGAACCAAGGGGCAACACAATATTATTGCTTCTCTGCCTGAACACATTATAAAACTACCTTCTAAATATATACCTATAGACTAGTGCAGCCAGCAGCCAGGGACAACAAAGGCCCCTCAGCAAAAGGGTCACAGTTAGTACCAAGACCAACATTGATCAATGTACTGAGAATAGGTAACTAAAGAGCAATAAGGTTTGTAAATGGGACATCTATGTCACTTGCTTTTCCCGTTTCCTGGGGAACAGGAGAGCAAGGGGAAACAATTTACAATCCTGAGGATGGGGACGAATATCAGGGAATGTAGCCAACCAAATTTGACATTGCTGTTGCATCCATAAGTACACAACTGTGGCTGTCTATACATTTTGGGTTTCTCCAATTTCTCCATGAAGATGAGAGATTTTTTTTCATGAGTCTATATGATATAATTTACTACAGCAATTTTAGTTTGTTATTTACTTGTTTAGAAAAGGCTAGCATTTCCTGTCTGTGTAGCTCTGTGTAGCAAGTTACAGGGGATATGGTATCCTAGGAAAGGAAGATTAACTTATTAGTTACCTGCCCCCCCTCCCAATAAATGCATGTGTTCATTATGGCAAAGAGGACATTCTCTCCATCAGCACCAAACTTCATAATATGCCAGGCTGGCTTCAGAGTTCTTTGTCCAAACAGCATTCATAATTTCTTTTGTATTATATGAGTGAAAAGAATAAGCGACATCACAGTCATGGTCAAGTTGCATTCTTTAACAGCTATAAAGATTATGAGTATGTTAATTTGAACTTTAGAAATTTCTATCATTCCAGGACCACAGTGAGTGGAGGCATATGAGACCAACATAATAGTCTTATGCTAGATTCTTTACCCTCCCCCATTTGCATCTGCCAACAACTGTTAAAATACAGCCTGGAAGCAGTTATCTAATAAGGAATGCAGGCTTAGAAGAGGAGGTGGGATCAAGCCAATCAAAACTGTGACAAGGTGAATATGTCATCAGGTTTCAAAATTCCCTAAATCATCTGAGACTTTAGAATGAGACAGTCATAAATATTGAAGTGTGGCCTTCGAAAGTTTTGGCTGAATCTGTTATTTATTTTGGAGTTCCCCTGTGCCTAGGCATTGGCAGTATAGATAAAACTTGATTCTACATCTTTCTCCCATAGCACTGTCTTCCAGGGCCTCTCTCTGAAAAAGAATGAATACATATACACAACCATACATCAACACATCTGTACAAACAGGGGCTTTTCTGCCAGGTGAACAAGGTTTTATTTTCATTTTGTCCTGATTCCCTCTCTCATGGCTTTCTAGTCTGTATAGTTCTGATGCACAGCCATGCACATCAAAAACTGGAATTCAGAATCTGTTGTATCCCAACAGCATGCTGGCTTAGCTCCTGTGAATGTCTTAGGTATAAAGTGGTGAAATTGTCTTTTTTATTATTTATTTTATTTATTTATTAAATTTTATTATTCAGATTGCATCATGATTGTTATTCCCTCACTTGTATCATCCCATTTCCCCTCCCTTCCTCTTTCACCCTATTTCCCTCCCCTATAACTCAGACAGAAGGGGACCTCTTCCTGACCATATGATCACAGATCGTGTGCTGCCCCTTCCTCTGAGTGCCACCAAGCCTCCCCACCAAGGGAAAATGTCAAATGGGGGGGGGACCAGGGTTCATGTCAGAGGCTGTCCCTGCTTTCCCCACAACCATGAAGAATGTGCTGTCCATTGGCTAGATCTGAATAGGTGGGTCTAGGTTTACTGCACGCATTGTTCCTGGTTGGTACAGCAGTTTGTTCAGTTCCCCGCCCCGCGTCCAGATCCACCAGCCTTGATGGTCTTCTCGTAGTGTTCCTCGACCCTCTGGGTCCCTACATCTCTCCATTCTCCCACACATGGAGTCTCAACAGCAAGTCCCAGCATCTTTCCCAACCCCCTGCCGAGTGAAGACTCTCAGAGGACATCCATGTTGGGCTAGTATCCAATTACAAGTGGACAAATACCATGCATATCTCTGTGGGTCTGTCTTTAGGTTATGCATATCATGAAACTGTAATTATGAAAACGTAAAACGCAAATACTGAAATCACAGGGAAAGTTCAATTCTAAGTTGAGTAAGTCAAATCATTTGGACCTCTTGGATCAGACTAGATGCCATTTCTGCTTTTGGATCCTTCATTTTGAGCCCAATCAGAATGACAGTGCCTTTCTTGGAACTCTTGGAACAGCTGATACTTTGCAGCTGTCAACTTGTTATAAAGTAATTCACATCTAGTTTTTTTGTCCTTCCTACATTGTAACAAAGCTCACTGTAGGTTAAGTGTGTCTTTTCTTACCTGGCTGAATTCTTTCCTCTTCTAAGTAATATTTAATCTTCCTAAGGGATTCCATAAGTATGCTGATGATAGGCTGTTTAAAGGCAAATTGATTCTGAGGCCCACTCTCTCAATACAGGTTTACCTTTCTAGGTCTCTTATACACCATTCTCACAACAGCCCAGCTACAATAAAAGGAACCCTGGGCATCTTGGCCTTCTTAGAAGTTGTCTTTTTCCAAGTACCCATTTCATTTGCAAGCTTGTTCCAGATCTTTTCAGTTAACAGATGCTGTGGGTGTTAGAATGAGAAGGACCCCATAAACTCACAGACTTGAGCATGTGGTCCCTAGTTGGGAAAGGGTTTTGGAAGGGTTAGGAGATTTGGTCCCGTAGGAGGAGGTGTGGTATTGGGAGTGGGCGCACCAGGCCCCATCTCCCTCTCGCTGACTGATGCTTGAGGCTCAGATCAAATTGCTCAGCTAGTGCTCCGGAACCAAGAACTCATCTGGCCCCACACTTTCTTTTAGTGAGGAGGATCATGGACCCAGCCTCTGAAACTGTGCTTCCTTTGTCAGGTGCCTCTTCAGAGCAGTAGAGAAGAGTCTAAGGTAGATGTCATCTGCTCAAGTGAGGTCCCTCAGTTGTTTGCTGTCATCCTTTAGGCTCCAGGAGTTTCCTCATCTGTATGCACTTTGGTGTGATTACCGATGTGATCCCTGTGATCTCAACAGTGCTGCTGTCCTCATGTATTTATTATTTCCTACTTATCATCTATTATAAGATCCTACTTTCATGAAGACAGAACCATTCTTGCAATTAAAAACAAATATTTGGCACATTACTTAGCACACAGCAGACAAGAATACCAGAAAACTGGCTTGATAGAATTTTCTATTCTAGGCTTAAAAAAACAATTGTACAATGAAATTTTTTTCTACAAATGTGTTAGCATTTGGATACAAACATCTTCTTTTTGACTGTTAAGTGCCTGTCACTCTCCTTGGTTTAAGCTAACATCTGGCTTATCTTTAGGTTGATTTATCAGAGTGCTTCCTAACCAGATGTGCGGCAACCAGCTGGCAGACCCTATCAGTTTGACAGCGCCTCTTCCAACTAAGCCTGTCAGCTCAGGTGACTTTAGGATTACAAGCACTCAGCCTGATCCCACTTGAGAATCTCAGAGTGTGGTCAGACCTACAGAAGTCATTATAAATCCTGAAAAGTGTCAAAACTCTTATTTTTTCTTACATATGGACCCATTTACATTCTTCAAAATGAGTTAGTGAAAAAAGCTAAATGCCTTATTTCTGAAGTCAGAAGCACATTCATATTGGTGCTAAACTTCTGACCTTGGCAAAGTCATTGAACTCTGAAGTTTCTATTGTTCCCTATAAAATACAATTTTTAAAAAATCATGTTATCAGGATTCTGTGATAAGCTTTATAAAATACCTTATATTGTATTATACCAATAACAGGCCCCTAAAACATTTATTTTAACTATTTTTATTTGTTATGCATATTTGTGCATGCCCATGGAGGAAAGAGAGGGGATTGGATTTACTGGTGCTAAAGTGACAGGTGGGTGCTGAGAACTAAATTTGGGTTCTGTGGAAGAATATCAAGTGTTCCTAACTGCTAAGCATTGCTCCAGGCCAGACGTATTTTTAGGTCAAGAATTTACTTTAACAAACTTGCTTTCAAGATTACAATGTTATAGGTTTCCTTTAGGCATCTATATAACCAAGGGACTCTCAATCAGTAGATTGTGACCCCTTTAGGGATGAAGGATGCTTTCGCCAGCTCACCTAAGACCATTGGAAAACACAAATATTCATATTATGATTCATAATAGTAGCAAAATAACAGTTATAAACTAGCCACAAAAATAATTTTATGGGTGAGTATCATCACAACGTGAGCAATTATATTAAAAGATTGCAGCATTATGAAGGCAGAGAACCACTGGTATAACATTTAGATTAACATTTGAATAAAGGTACAAAATTTCCCTCAAGAATTTAAGTTATTTTTTGCAAACTCTGAAATAAGGTTTCTTTCTCCTTCCCAATATTTATTTTTCATTCTTTCTTTGTGTGTGTGTGTGTGTGTGTGTGTGTGTGTGTGTGTGTGTGTGTGTATGTGTGTGTGTGCATGCGTGCGTGTGAGTGTGTGTGTTTGTACGTTTGTGAATGAACATATATGGGAGTATACATATTTGTGTGTGTAAGCCAGAAACTGTTTATCTAGATCAACTTCCAGATTATTTATTGAGGCAGATTATCTTGCTGAACACAGGAACTATGTAATTCCAGTTTGTCCAGCCAGCTGTTATGCCCCATGGTTCCCTATTTCATGCTCCCCTCTAAAGTGCTGAAACACCAAGAGGGCACCACATCCTCTTTCCCCTCAGATTCTCTCAGAGTTTTTGGCATCCAGACTCTTGTCCTTATGAATTTAAGCACTCTGATTATTGAGATATCCGCCAACTCAAGTCAATATTTCCAATGGAATTATAACAAGCTGATTCCAAGCAATGCCAGAGTTACATAAGGTTAGAGTATCATATCAAAGCATGAAAAATTAGAAATGGATGTATCCCCAGAAAATGGTGTGATACTCTGGCCGGATTAACCCGTGCCAACTAAGCAACTCTATCTAAGCTCTATCCATGGAGATGCAAAGGGACCCTCATACTCATCCCTGACAAGGCTCTAGAGAGAACATAGCCACACACCCTTCTTAGTTCACCAACACAGCTTCTCTGGTGCTACAAAGTAGAGTCTACTAGTATTTTTTTCATGCCATTTGGGGAAGCCCCAGGTGCTTGTCAACTTTCATATCCCACACACTATCATATTTAGTTTAAGAATTTGACATAAACCTAGAGTCATCTGGGAAGAAGGAACTTGAACTGATGGTTTTCTCTATTAGATTGGCCATGGACCATGTTCCTGGGGGCATTTTATTGAATGTTAATTGATGTATGAGCACTCAGCCCACTGCAGGTGGTGATGATATCTTTAGGCAAGTGGGTCTAAGCTGTGTAAGAAAAGTAGCTGCCCAAGCCAAAGAGAGAATGTTATTAACTAGCATTCCTCTATGATCTTTGCTTCAGTTCCAGCCTCCAGAATCTACTTTGGCCTCCCTTAATGAATGATGGAATGCAACTTGTAAGCCAAATGAAGCCTTTCCCCAGAGTTGCTTTTCTCCCTTGGGTTTATCTCAGCAAGAGAAACCAAACTTGAACTTATCCTTATTCTCATAAAAAGTAACCTGCTTTGTAACACACTTCCTGACTTTCAAAATTTCCCACAAAGCTCTCTGTCACAAGTCAGAGCTCCTAAATTTTATTTTTACCTGAATTCTAGAATGGAATTCCCAAGGCTCCCTTGATGGAATTTGTTTACTTATTTGCTTTATTTGATACAAATTTCTCACTATGCACCCTTGGATAGTCTGGAACTTTCTATGTAGACCATTCTGAGACTGAACTCATAAAGATCTGGGTGTGTCTGCCTCCAGCGCTTTGGGTTAAGTGTGTGCAGTACCATGACCAGATCACCATTTTTTTTTTTTAGAAGAGGGTCAGCCTTACTACCCTCTTTCCCATCTGGTATGCTCAAATGGATCTCCTTTTTCTCACATAGACGTCATGCTACTGGAATGAGAGTTGGAATTTCTCTCTCTACATCCCGTATCTTCATTTCTATCCTTGCCACACCATCCTCCAGTGGTTGCTAGTGTCAGCTTGCAACTATTAAGAGACCTGAACTTACACATTGCTTTTAGCTCTGTGCTTGGAAGCAATCTGTGTAGAATTCAGATATTTTGCTATGGAATTTACATCATGGAATGAAGAAAACACTATCCATTAGAATTATTTAATTCCATTCTCTAGAGAGCCAGGTACTGCACACTTGTTGAAACAATGCTTCATATAGTAGGTAGTCTTCATAGACAACCTTACTTGATTCAGAATCCTCTAGAAGATTAGTGAGAAGCACCTATGTATGTGTCCTAAAAAGGTTTCTAGAAAGAACTAAATGGATGAGGGTATATCAATCTGTGAGGTAGAACGCAGGAGGAAGAGAAAAGCAGGAAAGCCAGCAGAGTGCTTGCTTTCTCATTTCTATGCTTCCTGGCCCTACATGACATGGATTGTTTGGTTTTGATTGATGGTCTCTCTGAAACAGTAAGAAAAACAGGTATTTTCTCCTTTTAACCTGTTCTCAGGTATTTTGTGCATGTCTAACACAGAAACAATCAAAAACTAATGCAATGCCTACTTTTTGGGAAGCGTTGTGTTATTTATGTGTTACTTTTCTCTGGATTGAAGTCCCTCCTATAGGGAAGTGATGGCTCATGGGATTCAAAAGTAAAACATACTCACAGGTTCATAAAATCTGACTCTTACCAGATTTGTGACGTCTTTCTTCAAAGTTATACCAACAGTTACTATTTGCCAGGGAAGGGGGACTAGGTGAGAGGTTGAGCTGTATGCAGAAGAGCTGTGAACCTGTGAAGGTACCTGACCTGCATGAAAAAAGCCCCGGATGCAGCTGTTGTGAGTTGTCACCGAGGCTGGGATTGGCTTTTCAGTGATGCATCAGCTATGCTTCTGTAAGCAACTCTGACAAACTTACTGGTTTGCCAGGTTAAATTTTAATGGAAATGGTACTTTGGTCTACTGTTGGTCCTCTATCTGGGTGAATGGACATCTTTCCATACATCTCTGGAACAGTCACATAACACAACTACTGTCCATCCTCCCCACCTGCATCCTTGGTTCCCGGTTAGTACCCAGTGCTACTCCCAGTGCTAGGACAGGTTGAATAAAAGTACAGAAATAACATTCCTAAAATTCTGACAGTTCATTCAATGACCCTAATCCTCTCCTCAAATGATTTTCTCCTCTACAAAACCATAGCCACAGACTACTTTAATCTTCGTAATTCTTATTTTCTCAGAAGCAACACCTCTAAAACCTTGAGGGTGTGCATCCTATTCTTTCATCACCATGTCCTAATTTGTCTATAACCTTTTGAGTTCACAGAACACTCTATTTCTTTAGATACAAACTTCTCTTCTCTTACTTCCTTGAAGGCCTATATTTACTCTTTACACAGAATAAACTCCACAATACATGTTAATCACTGCTCTGCATACAAAATTAACATCCTCGCCCCTCTAAGTGAAGTCATTTGGTGAGAATTTTGCCTATTTCACACTTGTACTCATCAGTTGACTATGGATAGAGGAAAATCATATAGAACTGATTCATTGATATGACTAAGGACTCCAATCTAGCCCTGGTCATCCACACTCACACATCCATGCTGCACACACTTTTCTACTTCTTTAGAAATCCTACCACAATATTTCCCTTTTTTTATACTAAGAAGCTCTCACTGACAGATGTATTTCTTTCATAGTCAAACAAGCAATCAAGCAAACAACCCTGAACAGTCCAGCTTCCAGCTTCCTATATGCCCAAGCTCTCTATATGAACCATCTGCATATTTAACTGTCAATTTTCTGCTATCTGAATGATGTCAAATGAACTTTTACACTCACTATATGATTGGGGCTGCTTAAATAAGACCACTCAAGATGTGTTTATTGGCAAGTCCAATAGCGGACTCTTACTCTGCTCCTCTTTGATGAAGCTGACAGGCTGTCTCTTTCATACTAAACTGACTCACTTGTATCTGTACTCTTATGTTTGCTCTTTCTAAGGCCTCATACTTCTTTTCTCTGACTTGCTAAGACTAGGAGTGGTGGAGTTTAGTCACTGGTCTTCTGTATTTAGCTGCCCTCCCTGTTTCAGTGACCTTAAATCTGCACAAGCCTTCATTTACATAACGATGTTATACCATTTTATTGCTTTGGCCTATAACCCTTTCTCAAACTCCAAACTCACATACAACTAACAAGTAAAGGTCTGTACTTGGATGTGTGACAGCCATTCATAGCTAACATGCTGTGAAATGGATGCCTGTTCTCAGGGAACATTCTGAGGACTAAATAAAAATCAGTGTTATTCTTGTTTTTCTATTTCAATTACCCTCTGTTTTCCATCGGTCATGCATTGCTTTATCCTCAAAAATACACCCACAGCCTGATTGCTTGTCTTATTCCTATCAAACCAACTCTCATTTCTCAGCAGGAATACTGAAAAATCCTCACTGCATTTGCTGATTTTACCCTGGCCTATGTAGCTCATGATCAAATTAGCATCCAGAATCATTCTTTTCAGACACAATGCAAAGCTTGAGCCTTCTCTTCAGTGCCTCCCTACTGCCAAAACTTAGAATGACTCTGTGCCTTGGCCTTCGGCTTTCTTTACCTGTTCCATTTGTTTCTCCATGCTTCATGCCTACTGTGATCCCTTGATTCTGCAGGGTGGGTTAGTTCAATGGATGCCATCTCAATGGGAACTGTTAAATAACATCAACTAAGCCATAGCTTATTCGTTGTTTACTTACTATTAATAAGCTCAGTGCCTCTCTAAACCATGTTTCCTTCTGGAACCTGTCCCTACAGCATGGTTCTTGCCAAGTTCACGATGCTCTTTTTTTCAAGGCAGTTGTCAAATACATAGATTGATTGGCTCAAATGACCCTACTGACAGTTTTTACTCATTCTTGCTCCAACACTACCTCAGAAAACTGCACTGTTTATTCTCTACTACTTCTCCCATTTTATTATAGCTAGCAATTATAATACTCCACTACACTAGATGGCTGCTTTATTTTTCATGCCTATATGCTTATTTGTATTCCCTTACCACACTATAATTTGTTAAAAAATTAGGAAGCTTTGAATCTGTCGTCCAGTTTTATCTGATACTGAGCAAATACCTCCCCCAAAAATGATTTGCTATACAGTAAGCCATTGAAAGCATTTCCTTAATGAAAAAATATCTCAGATGAAATTGAAAATTTTCCAAGAAGTCATTCATAGAATGCTGTCTTTATCTCTTAATTCTAACATTATTCTTTGTTCTTTAGTTAACTTATTACATAGAATTTTCTTAAATATTTATTTGTTTGGGTGTACAGTACAGCAAAATCCATAATTTTAAAGCATTTTTGTCTATTCAAATTACTGTAGTCAAATTTCCTGCAATCTCAGAAATTATTTTGAAAATATAACAACTGCTGTAAATAGTGCATTTTGTGCATATGTGTGTGTATGTGTGTGTGTGTGTGTGTGTGTGTGTGTGTGTGTGTGTATCCAATTACATGCCAAGGAATCTAAACTTCATCAATATACGTTTATTCAGTTGAAATTTTTGCATGAAATCTCCAGAAAGTTTCATTTATGAATGAGGCTAATAGAGTTGTCAACTATTACTTTTAGGATGAAAGTGGAATCAGTGCTGGGCATTTCCATATCAGTGAATACATAGATGGCAAATGAAGTAATGAAACACTACATATGAATGAATGAGATCTTGTTCATAAACAGTTATCAAAATTTCACTGGAAAATGTGTAATTTAACTATAATTCATACTGAAATTATTTTGACTTTCATTTGAATAAAGTAAAATCCCTGTATCCTCTTAGATTTCTAGTTCCTAGGCTATTTGAGTCAAATATGTATATTATTGGACTGCAGTACCTTCAGGGAAATTAAAATTTGGTTCAGAATCATGACAAAAGACATATGATCTGTTATGTGTAGAAGGCCTGTGTGTGTATGTTATTCAATTGCATGTCATATTGATTCATCCATACAGAATAGTTGTGACTGATGAGGGAGAGGAATGAGAGTCAGACGTTCACTGTGTTATTCTTAATCTAATCTGTGCTTTGTTCTATAGCTCAAATGATTTTCCTTCTCTTCTCTTTATTGCATGTCATAAAAGGTGAAATCTATAGTGCTTTAGAAAATTGAAGTGTATGGCGTTGACTAGTAGATCGTCAAAGGGCATCGCTTAAAGCATTCACAATCCCACTACCACCAATCAAGTCACATAGACCTTGACACTATTGACTTAAAGTTCTTAATAATCACAGAAGGTAAAACTGGACGATCCCTCACTGTTGAGTCCAGCAGATTTATTGGATCCCACGTGTGCATGTACCAGAGGTGAGCTCCTGAGCCTTATAAGATTGACCCTTATGGTATTTTTGAGGCATTTAACTCAAGGGATGTCTCATTCACTTGTGTTTATAATTTACTTCTCCTGTAGACACTCATACTTATCCCCAGATATTCCTATCATGAAAACAAGGACCACTGGAAGAAAATATATAACTATCACACTGCCACAAAATATCATGAAGCAGAGTTATAAATATAGATACGTTCATCATTGCAAAGACCCTGAAAGTCCCTTACTTAAGAAACTCAAATTATAACAGCCTGGAGAGTGAATGAGTGCTATGCCTTTGGCGCTTCACTTTACTATACATGAGAAGACAAAGATGTCTTGGGATGATTGCCCAATCCAAAGAGATAGAGGCTGGATCAGGAGGGTAGTGACTTCCAGGTGTGCCTAGGTTACAGAATGAGCTGAGCTGCCTCAGACAGTTTGCTTGACAAATGACATGGAGAGAGCAGGAGAGAAAGAGATAAAGGAGGAGGGAGGTGGATGGGGGAGGAGCAGGATGGGGGAGGAGAAGGATGGGGGAGGAAGAGGATGGGGGAGGAGGAGGATGGGGGAGCAGGAGAATGGGGGAGGAGGAGGATGGGGGAGGAGGAGGA
>OU015752.1:111396506-111406723 GCA_907169655.1 Acomys percivali | reverse complement strand
AGGAGGAAGAAGGAGGAGGAGGAAAAAAAGCAGGATGAAGAAGGAGTCAGAGAGACAGTGATGGCAGATAAATAGATATGAGGAACAAGTAAGACATGAAGCATGTAAGAATTTAGAAGAAATTTGTTATACAAATACATGAAGCACATATTACATTTTTTTCTTTCTCTTTCTTTCCCTCCCTTCCTTCTTCCTTCCTTCTTTCCTTCCTTCCTTCCTTCCTTCTCCCTTCACCCCTATCTTTCTTGTTTCTTTGGTTTTTTTGAGGCAGGGTTTCTCTGTATAGCCTTGGCTATCCTGGACTCAATTTGTAGACCAGGCTGGCCTTGAACTCACAGAGATCCACCTGACTCTGCCTCCCCAAATGCGGGGATTACAGGTGTGTGTCACCATTCCCAGCCACATATTACATTTTAAAACTCTGCTTATAAGCTCTGTAAACTGATATTTAACCATAATAAAAATAAAAATCAATCACTTGCCCAGTTTGACTTGATGGGAAGCAAAGAGTGATGAAGAAAAGAAGGAACTTACCTCCACTTAGAATCCTTGTATCACTTTTCCAGTGTGTGATCATCTGCCAGTGACTTGGCAGCTTTAGATCTCATTCCCTGTCTAAAGACTAAGGATACCATAAACATAAGTGCATATGTCTACCTGTGCTAGTTGGGAGGCTAAATGATACAAGACATGTTAGTCCCTCCAGCCTATGCTAAGTGCTCAGTAAGTGGTTTTGTTTGTTTGTTTGTTTGTTTGTTTGGAACAGCAGGAGGCAGCTGATTAAACACTGGCCTCAGTAAAAAAAAATACTATTTTATAGCCCTTAAACCTTGTCAGGAAGCTTGCCTAATTGGGTCACAATAACTTACTTGGCATCTTTTTTATCCACAGTAAATTGAAATGCTAGAACAAAACTAAGTATCCAGCACTTTTTTCTAGTTCTATACCAGGCACCATTCAAAGTAGTTTTTGTATGATAACTCATTTATGAAGAAGATTATACTATGATTTTCATTTTATAGGTAAGGAAAATGATATTCAGATACACTACAGACTATTAACGTTGGGGAGCTAAGAAGTCATATAGCACAGAATGAATGCAAGCAGCTAAGTTCTAGAACCTTCTTTCATTTTAAAAATCCAGATCAACATAACTCCTCCGCTACCTTCTTTCCCCCTCCTCTTCTTTACACGTATCCTGAGAAAGTACAGTTCTCAAAGCAGGGGAGGTGGGAAATAACAATCCTGCACAGATGCTGAAAGCCCACACGCTCTGGAGACGTACCCCTCTACGGCAACTCCACCAGAGGATACACAACAGAAACAAAAAGGACCTTCTTTGACTTCATATGTCTACACTAGTCAAAGTGTTTTTGCTTGGTTTCACGGATACCCAAGGGCTTCCTGTTGCCTTTCAGATAAAGCCCAAGATTCTCAGTGTGTCAGCCCAGAGTTGAGACTAGAGCTGCTTGTGCTGACTCTTGCTAATGGCATCCCAAACTTCATTTCCTCACTCCCAGGATCTTACCACCACAGAGGTGCCAGCTTTAGATGCTCACATCTTGCTGCTATGAAAGCCACATAGCAAACAAGGCACCTGTAAAGCTAGTGAACTCCTACTTATCCCTCAACGCAACCTCCTCAATGAATTTCATTGCTCCTCCTGGAAGAAGCGAATCTCTATTTTCCAAACACAGGAGAGTCTCTACTTGGATAATTGCATGGAACATTTTAATTAATTGATTAAATAGCTAGCACTTCTAGTCAGATGTGAACATTTCTCAAGAAAGAACCATCACTCGTCCATCTAAATATCTTCACTGCTTGGTGATTTGCTTTGTAGAAGATCATTTCTCAATAAATGTTTACAGAATCAAACAGGATTAATCATATCATAAGGACATCTAGGAGAAAATAATACATCATTCATAACTCCTGGAAGAGTAAACATTAAAGATGATAAAACATAAAAGAAAAAAAGTATGTCAGATAAAGTATGTACAGATAAATTCAAGGTTGTTTCTATTTCCTGGCTACTTTGAATAGAACAGCAATGAACAAGGATAATAACCAAGTATCTCTTCAATGAGATATAGTCTCCTTCCAGTACGTGCCCAAGAATGGGATAGCTGGGTAATGTAGTAGATCTATTATCAGCTATTTGAGAAACCTTTAGGCTGATTTCCATAGTGGTTGCACTAGTTTTGACTAACACCATCAGTGTGTAAGTTTTCTCTTTTTACCAATATCCATGTCAACATTTGCTGCCACTTGTTTTTTTGATCTTAGCCAATCCTGCTGGGGAAGACTACTACGTTAAAGTAGTCTTAAATTACACTTTCCCAATCTCAAAGGATGTTCATTATTTTAAAAAAATGTTCCTCACAGGTTAAGTCTTCTGGTGCTGCTTCAGCCACTGCAAGTATGTGGTATACAGACATAAATGCAGGCAAAACATCCATACACCTAATAATAAGTTTCTCAGCTGTTTGTATTTTATCTTTTGACAACTCACTTTTAAGTTACATGTACCATTTTAAATTGGGTTGTTTTCTTGGTACTCAGTGTTTTGATATTTTTTCCATATTTGTAGTACTAATCTTCTGTCAGATGAATAGTTGTTAAGGATTTTTTTCCCATTCTGTAAACTATCATTTCATTAGAATGGTTGTATATTTTGCTGTACAGAATTTTTTTTCACGAAGACTCATTTATTAGTTGTTGGCCTTAATACTTAAATTACCAGGATCTCATTAATAAAGTCCTTTCATGTGCCAATGAGTTCAAGCAGACACCCCAGTTCAAGCATAATCCAATGTTTAATTGCATGATGCTAAGTGATGGCAGTATAGTGACTAACATAAGGTGAGCTTAATGAGTCTCAAGCTTCACTCATATCTCCACTTAATATCTATGGGAAATATGGTTACATACATGTTTTCTAATGCTTTCTAACTGTAAGGTTAACATAGAAGGACTTAACAGAGTGTTGGAAGAGAAGTAAGGGGGTTTGCGATAATTAGATGATGATTTTAATATGAGTCTTGACTCCCACTGAGAACTTTACTCAGTAATTTAAAATACAGGCTACCCTCTAGGTAATAAGATGTTGTGAAGGGATAGAAAGCCTCATTGTGTAACATGATACCACACACACACAATATATATATATATAACATACTATCCCAGACCTATTATCCTATTATCCTCTTCAGAAGGGACAATCTGGACCTACAGACCTATGGTAGGACGATTACATGGTACAGAAATGAAGTCAAACAGAGCCGCAGCAGCCAGGGCCAATTTCAGGATAGTGAGCTAGGGGAACAACAAACATCCTGAAGAGCTAGTGCAGGTAGGGGACACTCCTGGGCTCAGCACTTGCAAGACCCTTGAGCAAACACCAAAACAGGCAATCCATGCGAACACTGGAGGTGGTTCCTTAGGGCACAGGAGTCAGAAGTGATGTGAAAAAGGGGGATGTACCACAAAGAGAGGATCACAAGTCCTGCACTGTATAAGAATAAGTGGTAGAGGACCGAATAGTGAATGCTCTTTGTAGTATACCTAGAAACATCACTTTGAGAAGGTATTTAAGTGAAGGGCTATAGAACACAAAATGGAATCTACTTTGCCTGCGAGTCTCCTCTTTTAAGCATCCTTCTCAAGCCTTCAAGATCAGAGTAGTGTGCCTTTCGGAAACATCATAGTACCCTCTCTATTGATTTGCTTATTCAGTCACTTTTTCATTTGTTATTTGTTTACCCATAAATAAAGGCATATTGAGCATGCTATGCCCAGCCTGGTTGCTAGGCAGTAGGAGTTTGCTGGTTCACAAAGAAGATAAAGCCCCTGTCAGGCCCTTTCATTCCAGTGTATGAGACACAGAACAAACAAATCAGCAAATAGGAGACATAGTTGATGGTGGGTTTAAGAAAGAAATGCACTGGTTAGTGGGATAGACGGAGGATGGGGTGGGTGAGTTTGCTCACAGTGGTAATGGAAGATTACTTACAGAGATGCTAATGAACTGAGATCAGAGAGAGGGACAGATACTGTCCATTTGAAGGGTTCAAGGAACATACCCCTTGGTGAGCATGGGCAAAAGCTGAGGTGGGAGAGATGTGAGTGCATTAGAAACACGGGCAACACAGACTGTTCAACTGTGCTGCAGCAGTACCTCTGCTGGGTAGAGTCCCAGTGATCTGCCTCACTCATCCTGAGAACAATCATTAGCTTTCTAGTTTATCTCCTCGTTTTCTTCCTGAGTCGCATTATCTACTTGCCACCAGCAGCCAAAGTTAATCACACATTTTTGGCTTCCACCTTCCTACCTGTGATTGTTTTTTCTTCTATTCAGAGGACCGAAAGTTTCCACTGTGCCCTAAATGTGTATAGCTTGTTGTGTGTATGGATTACTGTTTCATTTATTTTATACTTTCCCTTTGAAACTTTAGTTCCAGCCACACTCATCCTTATAGCTCATCCTTTTGGATCATTACAACCCTCAATATCTGTAAGGCCAATTTCCTATTCCAGCTCTCACCTTAATTTACCTTTCATGAGTTGGCGTCTTAAAGTATCTTCCATAGGTAGGCTCCCTGGTAGCATCCTACATCTCTTTCTTTCTATTCTCTACTTAATTCTAATTTGTATGATTCCTGAAGACATTTTATTATACGTGTTTTTGCTCAATTGTTTAGTTTATGTTCCATATTCTGGAAATGAGGAATTGTGAAAATGTCATTTTCTATATTATCTATTTCCAATGGTACTTGCATAGAATACATGTTTCCTATGTTAATAAGAATTGCTTATATTTTGGTAGGCAACATGTCACATTGCAGTGGGACACAGGCGAAGAAAACATCAGGCTGAGAAAGAATACAGAGGAGAGGAAATGTATGAGTCAGGTTTTAGAAAATGAAAAGTAATTCACAAACTATGAAGGAGAGGGAAGAAATTTAAGGGAACTAAGTGTTTTGAGTAAAGAAAATATCTGAGGAGACAAACAAATGGTCACTACAGCAGCTGTGAGATAGCTAAGTGAGCAAAGTGCTTCCATTTAAATATTAGGATCATGGTTGGTCCCCAAGAACCCAGAAAAACTGAAGAGCAAGTATTTATCACGCTAAGGCTCCTTCGGCCACATGGGATGCAGAGACCGGAAAATACTTGGAAGCTTTCTGGTCAGTCATCCTGCTGTACATAGTGGCAGGATAGCAAAGAGGCCATTCTTCCAACAAGATGAAAGTATGCATCAATACTCAATACTTTCCAGGTGCACACTGGCACATTTGCACACACACACACACACACATACACACACACATGCACACACACACACATACACACACACAGACACACACCATACAGCCACATTTGCACACAAAAGTAAAATAAACACATGAATAAATATATAAACGTCTTTACTGTCAGTACGGGGAGAAATGAAATGGTTACATACGGTAGAGCCTGGGGGATAGAGTCTAGGAGAAACAGGATCTTAATAAGAGGAAGGCATTGTGATCAGACAATGGGATGTCTCATCAGTTTAGCAAATAAAATTATGTGCATCCAGTGGCTCATTCATAGAACAAACCATTTATAATATAACATCATAGTGAGAAAGGAAAAAGAAATACATTTTCTGGCTTATCAGAAAAGGAACTACTTGCTTTGTTTATAAGTCTATATCATCAGCAACAGATCTGCATATGAGCAATCAATGAAGGTCTTTGTTCCTGTCACTGTCTGCTAGTTCTTCACCTGTGATACCCAAGAGGGCAAGTTTCTTGTCTATGCTTTGGTGGTTCTCTCTCTCTCTCTCTTTTTTTTTTTATCAGAAACCAAGATGACATCAAATGTTTTCCATGCAGAAGAATGAGCTGTGCAATGTCTCCTTCCATTTGATCCTCATCAGAAATTCACACCCGTGCTGCTTTGTTTCCCCATTAGCCACTGCAACATGGTGACAAATGCATAGCGGGAGTATGCAAAGTCTGTTTGCTGCTCTGTTAAGTACAAAGAAAACTACTATCTCCCCTTAATTCTTTCTCTGTTTCGCTATGTGGTTATTTGACTGCCAAGGAAGGGAACAACAGGCATGGGGCCCACAGATGGCACTTAGATATCTAATCAGCCTTCATAACTCTGCCCACCCAAGGCCTGCAGATGTTCTAGAATGATGTGTATGGATACAGGAAAAAAATATTTAAGTTAAAATAAAAATGATGAAAAAAAGAGAAAAATAAGGCTGTGACAGATGTTAGACTATGAGATTGAAGTTTATTCATTTTGAAAGCATATTCAGTACAAACTTAGAATACAGACAAATAACACTGCAGCAATGTAGTACTTTAGTATATTTTTTTTTCCTCCAAGATTGACTCTATCCTCTCACTAGCATGATCTGAGGTAGCTAATGGAAAAAGACAAACAGGAATGCATTTGAGGCTTGATTCCACCACAGACTAGCTACATGACCTTGAACAAATTGCTGGGGTCCTCTCTTCTCCCATTTCCTCATCCATAAAATGTGTATATTATAGCAATATCGGCCTCATAAAATTGTTCCAGGAGCTAAGCAAGATAATATATCTCATATAGTCCATATAATGTATGATCAATTCTGTCCTTTCTCTGTCCTCTCCTGTCCTCTCCTGAGAGGGCTCGCTTTGTACACAGTAACCATGCCACTCTGCTTTGCAGATACTAGTCTTGATGAAAGACGGCAACCATTTTTCTATGCTCTTTTCTTTCTTGCAGTACCATGAGTGAGAGCCAGCTGTGTTTTCTGTATAGAAGTCTCTTCAATGCAATCACAGAGAAGGGAGATCTATGTCCTGAATTCATTTCAGAGTCAAGGTACCTATCTGGGAAAAGAAATATGGGATTTCTTTGATTTTTTTTCCCCATCTATACCAGTAGGTAACAGAAACAGACAGGAATTATGGGTCAATGGATAAATCAAAAATAGCAGATGAAGCCAGCAGTGATGGTCACACACAGTATTTGGAATTTGAAGGGAAGGGCATGGAGACAAAAATATTGGGTTATATAAATAAGGAGTTCACAGCCTGAGCTACAGAGTAAATCCCAAGCCACCCTTTTCTCCAATACGAGGACCTCTGCTCAATACACAACACATATATTGGTACAGCTGAATTTAAGGGCAAAGCTTCATGTCTGAGAAACACAGAGATTGGAGGTTCAATAAGTCACATCACTCATATCAGATACCTCCTATTGACCTACGTGCCACCCCTGCCCCCTACCATGTGATTATCCAGCCCATATTTATTACTTCATCAATTCACCTAATACTTGTGCACTGAGCACTGGCTGTGTAATAGTTCTAAGTCTTACCGAGTTCTTAACTCAGTATGAGCCTTAAGCGTGCTTGGCTCTGGGAAAGAGGTAAACATAGGGTTAAATGATATCATGATAGCACAGAAACAAGAGGGAAAGAGGCATCTGGTGACATGTAACTTAGCACGTTATTGATGGGAAAATGTACCTGCTGCATTCAGAACAACCAACAGTGGGTTGGCCCTTGCTTGCACTGAGGCTTTCTCAACTCTAGGCATTGACGTGGAGAAACTGATGGATGCACTGGAAATAATGAGAGAAGCAATGAAGCTTCAGGCCTCTTCCATGATCTCAGTCTCTCTGCCCATGTAGCACTATTCTGCCACCCCCTATCCCCCTGCAGAGCACATACACACAGAAGCTGAAGCTGCTTAACATGAAATAACTTTCCCCCTTGCTCATTTTAAATCTACACTGAATGCTCTGAAGGGTACATTTCAAAGCAGACAATCAGGCAGCTTGTAACACTGCAGTCACTACTAGCTCAGGCCATGACTGTGTAGCTAATGGTTTTATTTCGGTTGTTTTTGTAGGCTACAGAGTTGGCCTCTTTTCAGAGTTATAGCATACTCAAGTGGAATAGGGAACACTTTGAGCATTATGTACAGTTCACAGTTGTCTATGTTGAAGAGTTTTATTATGGGGTTAGAGGCATGTCTCCCTTGTGCCAGGCACTTCAGTAGACATTGAAGGTAAAGGGGAAAATGGGTTCTTATGCTCTAAAGCAGCCATTTTTAACCTGGGGATAGGTCGTGACCCTTTTGTGGGGGTCACACTACAGATACCCTGCATATCAGATTTTTACATCCTGATTCATACAGTAGCAAAATTACAGTTTTAAAGAAGCAATGAAACAATTTTATGGTTGGTTGTGAGTCACCTGCACATGAAGAACTGTATTAAAGGGTCACTGCTTTAAGATGCTTGGGAACCACTGCTCTAGAACAGCTAGTAGTTTACGGATGGGGTATGGCTCAGCTGGTACATCAGTTGCTTAAATTCAGGAAGCCCAATCTAGAGCTCAATCCCTAGTCCCACCATAAGCTAGGTATGGTGGTACACGCCTCCGATCTAGCACATAGGAGGTGGAAGCAAGTGAATAAGATGTTAGGTATTCCAATTCAGCATCCAATTTATATGTGACACTGTGTAAAAAGCAACACCATGAAAGGGGTGGCCGTGGTGAGGTATCTGATTATTCAACAGAGATGCTGGCAAAAGGTCTTGAGAGAAAGAAAATTAGGGAAGGTTTGAGCTCAGTGACTACTTTAGGATGCACAGTGGCTGATCTGTTAATGAAGGACTGCTTGGTGACTGTGACTTTCAGGCAGGGGAACTGCTAAGGCAGAGCATGGGGGCTCTGCGGCAGTGTGAGGAAGTGCATGGAGTTCTCCTGCTATTAGTAAAGGGTCAAGCACAAGCAAGGATATGCAGAAGTTGGAAGTAAAGATGAAGGCTTGGCATCCATCATCATTTCATGACACACTCAGTGTGATCCTGTGAATCATAAAAAAAAAAAGTCTTTTCTTGTACCAGTTAGCAAACTATGTTCAGAAGCCAGAAGTGACATAACTTACTTTTTTACCTTAAATGAAGAAAACAGAATTTGAATTCAGGACTGACCCTAAGCCTTGTATGTTTTCATCATATTTGCCTAGATATAGAAGTTTGAGTAAATAAAAATAAGATAATCTTCTAATTTCATATTTAGAGAGGCAAATCTTCTTGATCCTTAATCTCTGAATGAATTCCAAGGGTCTCCTCCACAAAAACCACAAACTCGAGATTTAATGGCTCCAAAACTTCTCTTCATTTATTGATCGCTTCTTTTTAAATTTTATTTTATTAATTTATTCAGATTACATCTCAGCTGTTATCCGCTCACTTTTATCTTCCCATTCCTCTCTCCCTCCCTCCTTCAACCTTTTTCTCTTCCCTAGGTCTGTGACAGAAGGTCTGGTCTGATCGCTTCTTTAAACGATATTTAAGCTGATTTTTAAATAACATAGACACAGAAATTAAGAAGAGCACATATCCAGCCAGCTATGGCTGCAATAAGTATGCCGCTCTGAGGATGAGGAGGGGGAAGCAGAGTTACCTGAGATGAAACTCTCTGATGATCCCAGACCCTGTGTCATGCGCCTTCACCTCAGTCATCAAAAGCAGTAAGGAGTGGGAGCACATTTACCATCTAGTTTCTTGCCTTCCCAGTTACACAACAAGACTCACAGAGCTTTGAGTTAAACTTTTGCAACTCCAGATACTGACGTTTATATGGAAAACTTAACATAAAAATCACTTTATACTCCCCCACCCTTTCATCAGACAGGTGAGGATGCCTGCTTTTACAATGTTGCCCCTTCAACACCTGGCTAGAGATTAAGAGACAAATAACACTGGGCGTGATAGCACATGCCTTTAATCCCAGCACTCAGGGAGGCAGAGGCAGGAGGATCTCTGTGAGTTCCAGGCCAGCCTTGTCTACAGAGTGAGCTCCAGGACAGCCAAAGCTACACAGAGAAATCCTGTCTCGAAAAACAAAACCCAAACTAAACCAAGCCAAAAAAAAAAAAAAAAAAGAAGAAGAAGAAAAAGAGAAATAAAAGATAAAGTTTTCTGTCTATATTCATTGTGTTTCAGAAACATTTTTCTGTTTTTAATATTGGCAAAGTTAAGTTATATGTTCATGTTGATGTTTTAGCTTTCTTTCCTCATAATAATCTCAGTAAATTCTAAATTGATAAGGTCTCAGAAAAGGAGTGATCAAAGGAGTTTGATCACAGACGCTCCACACGTTCAAGTGCAGAAAAGCCTTGATTCATCTTCTGTGTGCCATCCTCACATCA
>OU015752.1:111379507-111396496 GCA_907169655.1 Acomys percivali | reverse complement strand
TTTTTTTTTTTCTTTCTTGCTGAGGCACAGTTGTCCTGCTGCCTCTGTGCTCTTTTTCCATTTTTTAAAGCTACTGTGTCAAAACTGTTGGTTGATGTATCAAACACAAACGAGGAGGCAATGCCAAGGAGGTTCTCCCTAAATCTGAGCTGGAAGCTCAGGATGACATACTCCTGGAGACAGAATTCAGGAGACATCCTCAAAGAGCCCTGTGGTCTTGTTCTTCTATTCACCAAGCCTGTGACAGGACTGCACGGAAGGACCACAATGCCTGCCCTGAATGCTCATATCTGCGGTTCTTGATCTCCATCTCTCTACCCTTGCTCTCACAAAATCTCACAAAGTTTCCAAGAGGCAACTCTGGCAGTGACAATGGTTTCCACATTTATATCTCTGGACACTGTTCCTTCTGTAAATTCCATTCTTGTCCAACAGTCAACTTGACATTTTGAGTAAGTGGCAAATAGCTTGTGCACATTGAACTAACAGTGACTGTTATGAGGATGCAAATGGCTTCCTACTTTTAAAGTGAATATTTTGATTGCAAAGACATCCTGGATCAGATAAGTTTTACTGTAGCTAGAAGCAGAGCTTTGGAACAGATGTAAGGGAGTTTACACTTGAATCCTGCTGTAGAACATGTGTTTTATTTAACTGAGAATCTGCTACTCAACTTCCGTTGATGGTGGCCATATGCAAATGAGAGCCCCTTAGAATTATGGCATTTCCTTGTCTTTTCTTTTTTTTAAAGTTTTTCTCATTTATTTTTTTTAAATCTTTAAAACACCTAACAAATTTAATCAAAATAAGGAACATATTTATATCACAAATATACATTTTCTTTGATATGTGTCCTTGAGATGACATAATGAATTCAATATGTTTCCTGAATAAAATTCCAGAAACAACTTATTCTTTACTTTTTTTAAAAGAAAAAATACATGTTCCTAAACACTCTAAAACTTAGAAAAATAGTAATAAATTAATGAATCATGTTCTTTATTTCACCAGTTTCCCATCCTGGGGTAGGGCTCTTTTAATATATATTATTCTGGGCAGCCCATTTCAAAAGAAGCCTGATTTTCAGTGCAGGAAAAAAATACAATGAGTTCTTTACTTTACAAATAAAAAGTAAAATTATGCAAACTGTCAGATTTTATAGAAGCTACAAAAGAGTACTAATTTTTAATCACTCAACTTTAACTAAAGCAAATGTCAAGTAAATCATTCTTTTTTAATTAAATTTTTTATTAAACAATTTTTTATTTTTACATATTCATTTATATTATTACATATATATACAATAAGCTACCTATAGCAAAAAAGAACCATAACACAACCAGGAATTATAGAAATTTTACATTTTCAGTGTTTTGGCTGTTTGTATTAGCAGCTTTGAAGAAAACATCTTTCCTATTTTAATGAGTCTAAAATTCTGAATGTAAATCAATCTCCATCACATCTTGTCATTATCAACTTAAAACATCTATCTAGATCTAAAGACATGAAAAGGAATAAAATTAATTACCTGAGTGTACAGAGAGTGTAGGTTAGCAGCTCCCCAAGAGGACAGAGACAGCTTGTTGCCTCAACAGTCACTCAAAACTCTCTATAATTTTCTTCAGTTTCTAGGGTGATTGTTAATTCTTTCATTTTATATACAATGTGTGCATGTGTGCATGTGTGAGTGTGTGTATATGAGGGTGTAACTATGATAGTGTGTATGAAGGTGTGCATGTGTGAATGTGTGAGTGAGTGTGCATGTGTACATGTGTGTGAGTGTGTGTATTAGTCTTTGTGTATTTGTGTGTATGTGAGTATGAGTATGTGTGAGTGGATGTGTGTGAATGTGTGTGTATAAGTGTATATGAGTGAGTCCATGTGAGAGTGACTGCTTATGTGTATGTGTGAGTGTGTATATGTGTATGAGTATTGTAAGAGTGTATGTGTGTGAGTGTGTGTGAGTGAATGTGTGTGTATGTATATGTGTGAGTGTGTGTGAGTTAATGTATGCATGCATATTTGTGAGTGTGTATGCATGAGTTTGTATAAGTGTGTGTGAATTAAACCTCATAGAATTTTTTAAAGGCCTTTCCTTTGTATTTTTTATTGCATGTAATAGAACCCCATTGCCCTGGTATTGTTCACTTTTCACTTATTAAAATTTTCTTTTTTTTATTCTTGCTGAGACAGTCCTGCTGTATCTGTGCTCTCTTTCCAGTTTTTCAAGCAGCACTTCTTTGTCATAAATATATATATTTATTTATTGCAATATATGTGTATATATGTGTATGCATATAGAGTATATAATTGTATATATGTGTTTTATGATTTTTATTATTTATATACCATTAAGAATGCTCTTCGCAAATGGATAAAGAAACTGTGATACATTTACACAATGGAATATTACTCAGGTATTAAGAACAAGGGGATCTTAGAATTTGCAGGTGTATTGCTAGAACTAGAAATGATCATCCTGAGTGAGGTAACCCAGACCCCGAAAGACACGCATGGTATATACTCACTTATAATTGGGTATTAGCTCAACATAGATGTCCTCTGTGAGAGTACACCCAGCAGAGGATCCAGACAGATGCTGGAACTTGCTCCTGGAGTCTGGGCGGAGCTCTGAGAGTGGTATGGAAGAATGGGGGGATGGAAGGACTCAGAGAGTTCAGGAGCCCCAAAAGGAGACCATCAAGGCTTAAAGATCTGGACCCGGGGGGGGGGGCTTCTCAAACTGTGGGACCAACCAAGGACAATGCATGCAGTGATAGCCTATGACCATACAGTGGGGAAGGACATCCCCCTTGGTCTTAGACATAAGGGAGGGTAATAGGGTGAAAGCGGGAGGGAGGGATGAATGGGAGGATACAAGTGATGGGATAACAACTGAGTTGTAATCTGAATAAATTAATAAAATTAAATTTAAAAAACAAAATGAAATGAAAAAAAAAATACCTAGACTCCTATTCGATCTAGTCAATGGACAGCTCATTCTCCACGATTGTGGGGAGAGTAGGAGCTGTCTCTGATGTGAACTCTGGTGTTCCCAATTTTATCACTTCCCCTTTGTGCAGAGGCCCAGCAGTCAAACAGAAGAAGGGGAAGCAAGCTATGCAGATGACACCTGATAGGCTGTTGTCATATGGTGGGTCAGGAATAGGGCAGAGGTGGGAATGGGAAGACACAGTGAAGGGATAATAACTGGAAAGTAATCTGAATAAAGTATTATAAATAAAAATTTTGGTTATGTTCCATCCATTTCTATCTTTTGGAGTAACTTGAAGAGTATCAGTATTAGCTTTTCTTTGAAGGTCTAGTAGAATTCTGCGCTGAAACCACCTGGATCTGGGATATTTTTGGTTGGGAGACTATCAATGATTGCTTCTATTTCTATAGTAGAAATAGGATTACTTAATTTGTTTATTGATCTTGCTTCAATTTTAGCAAGTGGAATCGATCAAGAAAATTGTCCATTTCCCTTAGATTTTCAAATTTTGTGGCATATGAGCCTTTAAAGTAGGTTCTTATGATTCTTTGTATTTCTTCAGTGTCTGTTGTTATATCTCCATTTTCATTTCTGATTTTGTTGATTTGGATAGTGTCTCTCTTGCTTTTAGTTAGTTTGGCTAACTGTCTATCTTGTTGATTTTTTCAAAGAACCAGCTCCTGGTTATGCTGCATCTTTGAGTTGTTCTCTTTGTTTCTAATTTATTGATTTCAGCCTTTGTTTCTAACTTATTGATTTTTTTCCAGACATCTACTCCTCTTGGGTGTTTCTGCTTCTTTTTTTTCCTAGGGTTTCCAGATGTGTCATTAAGTTGCTTATGTGGGATGTTTCCAATTTCTTTTTAAAGGCACTTAGTGCTATGAATTTTCTTCTTAGCACTGCTTTCAATATGTCCCACAAATTTGAGTATGTTGTTTCTTTATTTTCATTGAATTTCAGGAAGTCTTTAATTTCTTTCTTTATTTCTTCCTTGACCCAGGTGTCATTAAATAGAGAGTTGTTTAGTTTCCATGTGTGTGTAGGCTTTTTGTTATTTCTGTTGTTGTTGAAGTCCAGCCTTAGGCCATGGTGATCTGATAGGATACAAGGTATTATTTCAATCTTCTTGTATCTGTTGAGGCTTGCTTTGTGACAAAAATTCAAGTGACACCACATGCTGGCGAGGATATGGAGAAAGAGGAACACTCTTTCATTTTTGTTGAGAATGCAAATTTGTACAACCACTTTGGAAATTTATCTAACACTTTCTCAGAAAACTGAGAATATGGTTTGCTCAAGACCCAGCTATTCCACTCCTTGGAATATACCCAGAAAATGTTTCCACCACACAACAAGGACATATGCTCAACCATGTTCATAGAAGCCTTATTCATAATAGCCAGGACCTAGAAACAGCCTAAATGTCACTCATTTGAAGAATGGATAAAGAGATTGTGGTACATTTATACTATGGAATACTACTCAGCTATTAAAAACAAGGAAATCCCAAAATTTGTGGACAAATGGATGGAACTAGAAACAATCATACTGAGTGAGTTAACCCAGAAGCAGAAAGACTCACATGTTATATACTCACTTATAATTGGATACTAGCCCAAAAGAGATGTCCCATGAAAGTCTTCACTTACCACAAGATTGAGATAGATGTGTGGACTTCCAATTGGGACCCTAGGTGACAGAAGTATGGAGCAATGGGAAAATAGAAGGATCCAGAGGATCCTAGAAACTTACAAGTAGAACATCATGACAGGCAGATCTGGACCCAGAAGCTTCTGCTCAAACTACTGCACCAACCAAGGACAATACATGCTGTAAACATCGAACCCCGACTCATATCTAGCCAATGGACAGGACATTCTCCAAGTTTTGTGGAGAGTGGGGATTGATTCTGACATGAATTCTGGTGCCCCATATTTGACCACCTCCCCTTGGTGGGGAGGCCTGGTGGCACTCAAAGAAAGAATAAGCAGGCTACCAAGATGAGACTTGACAGCCTATGACCATATAGCGGGGGAGGAGGTCCCCCTCGGTCATATGGCTAGAGGAGGGGAATAGGGTGAAAATGGGAGGGAGGAAGGAAAGAGAGGATACAATGATGGGAGAACAATTTAGTTGTAATCTGAATAAATTAATTAAACAAGAATAAGAATACAAATCAAATAAGATAAAAAATAAAAATAAATATTTTTTTAAAAATGTTCTTCACAAGAGTTAAGTTGTATATATGAGGTAATATATGAATGAAAAAGAATGTAAGGGACTTGAATATCAAAAGCAACATACTTCACTGATATCACTTAGAAAATTCCCTGCCTGTCAAAAAAATCATTATAGTAACTTTTAGCATAGGACAAGGAAATGCAAGAGAGAATTACAAAGGAAGAAGATTGAGACCGGGCAGGTTTGTAATGGCTTCAAAACTGGGGTGCATTGCAAGCCTGCAGGATAAATTAGCAGAAATATAATACACGCTCATTAACCCAGCTATGTACACTTGACAGGAAAGGTTTAATTGCAGCAAACAGAAACCTCATTTCAACTCCTAATTCAAATTCAGGTAACATTTGTTGAGTATTGATATGTAGCATGTAATATGCTACAAATGTATTGACTTACTTAATTTTTCACCTGATTAATTTATGCACATTCTTCAAAGTAGTTCCACAAAGCTTCCCATTCTAAAATATGGCGTCCTCTCTGTTTCCCTTCCTCACGTGTAAAGACTTGTCCTGGCTAAGTGTAGTAACTCTCACCTTTTCATCCCCAGCTTCATTGCTAACATTGATTGTTAACTTTTCTCTCTTTTTCTTTCCGACTATGGAGGAAGAGGATAGACTCCATGTACACACCACAAATCCCAAAGGGAAGCATTCCCATGACCCATCCTCTTCACCCTGTTCCATTCTATGTATCCCTAGCACCCTGTTCAGTATTGAAGCATGGCTAGCTGAACTGTATTTACGTCTAGCCACCTATTATAATCATATTTTCCCTTCAAACGTAGTTTTTTTCCCTTCAGATACTAATTGCCTGCTTAGCCCTGTGTGTAATGAAGCTATCCCATTTCAATTTACCTTCTTTCTTTTCAATATATTCAGATATGCCAGTATTCTCTTGGGTGTCCTCATGGAGGGATTATGAATCTTCTGTGCACTTGTTTGTGTGCTCTGTTGAACAGCTCCCATTTTCTAACCTCTTTTCATTATCTTGTGAGTATTTTCTTTTCTTGAACTCCCCCCCCCCTCCGATCTTCTATCAAGTCACACAATTTCACAATCTTATTTCTCTTGCTACTTATATTCTTGAACTTCTCCTCAGAGGAGGAGTTTCCATTAAAACTTAAAGTGTGTTTGAGCCCTACCATTTATGAAGCATAAAAGTATCCCCATTTTACTGACAAATAACAACATAAGCTTGACAATGAGTAAATTCTGAGATAGTAACCACTTTAGTCACTTAAAAGTTTTGCCATTCTCTAGCAGTTGCTATAATGTTATTGAAAAACCTACAAAAAAATCAAATGCATTAATGACCTTACATAGGTCATTTGCTTTTTAATTTCTCTGGACTATTTAAGAATTTTCCATTTCTCATAATCTGAAGTATTGTAATAATGTATCTTGATATAGATCAATTTTGTACATATGGTAGTCTGTGAGCAGATACCTTTGATCTGGAAAAGCACATTATTCATTTCTAGAAATCAGCTTTAAGCTCTGAGATAATTTATCTTCATATCTTAAATAATCTGTCCTTTCTGATTCCCTTTCTAGGCTTTAATTCAGTTTGGGACTGTTTGGTTAAATTTATTCCTTTACAATTTGTCTACTAAATGTATTGTTTCTTTATCTTTGGCCTCTCATGTGTTGAATCTCTCTGCTTTTCATTTGTGTGAACTTGAGTTATTTCAAGTACTTCAACATTTTCCATAGGTCTTTCTGCTGTAATGGAAATTTTTGTAGTGCACCCAGCATGATATTTTTTTTTGTTGCCAAAATCCCCATTTAATCTCACTTTTTAAATGACTGTGGTTACTGTAGAGTTACATAACCAGCCTCACAGCCATAGGGGATGCCAACGGTAGGTTCCTGTACACTTTACATTCCTGTATTTTCTTTTATATTGTACTTTGCTGCATTTTTCCTGTTCTTTGATTTGTTTCTGGGTTTTACCTTGTTTTTGTTTTGTCTTTGATGAGATTTCATGCGATAAAATATCTCCATGTTTACTAAGCTTCTGTGGTCTGGCCTTCTGTAATCTCAGTGCAATGAGAAGCCTGTAAACGCTGTAGGAATGGGGTAATTTTTCACCAGAGGAAACAATGTAAATTTTGAAGGAAGAATTCCCAACATCAGTGTCTTCAGGAACTTCTCTTGACCTAGTACATTTTATTTGTCAGCAAAATAAAATAAAACAAAACCATCAAATACCGAAGTAAAAGAATAATTGGCCTGTCTAGATTCAGAACAATGTATGAGAAAGAAACTCCATTTTCCTAGGAAACATTTCACTGGAATGAGTTTGGCATAACACCAACATCAACTGTGTTTGATGTCTCCAAATTAAAAAAAAAGTCTTTTAAATTTCTGAATTGATGAGCATGACGAGAGATACAATATTATTTAGGCATAGAGAGTAGAGAAAGGCCTATGAGAATCTTGTCACTTTTTGAGGAATTTTTATACTATACAGACCCTCTCTTCTCAGTCCCACATTCAAAGGCTCTCACAGTATGAATTCTTGAGTTATTTGAGTTTTTTGACATAAGTAGTGCGACTATACTTTCTCCACCAAGGAAATGAATTCCATTTCTCATCCGAACTAAGCAACTACTAACCAACTTCTATGTTTTTTTTTTCCTGTTCTCTTTACTCTTGTGGATTTTTATATCATCCTATTATTTCAATTGTCTTACAAAATAAGAATAATGATGTGTTTTTCATTATATAAGCTTTAATACTTCTATTACATCCTTTAGGAAGTAGATAAAAACATGGATAGCAGGAACAAAGCCACATGGGGCACTGGCTCCCTCATGTTTCTGCATCATGCTCTGTCCACTCTCCTGGCTCGTCAGATCATACAGAAAGTTTCAACTGATCTCCATTCCTTACATGTGAGCTGAACGTATGTATTTGAAGACTACATTGTGATGGAGTTGCAGCTCTATCTATCAGTGTAATGACTGAACTCTGGCAGGACTCCACTGACTGGAATGAGCCACCTTTATTGCACAATTGCCAAGATGCCTGTGAGCATTTGCATATGCCTTTTCCTAGAGGATGTATAACACTGCTGCCAGGAAGATCTGTTAGTGTCACTACTATGTGTTTGATTCTCTAACCCAGACCTATGATTTTGTGCTCCTGCCCCACTTTGCTGACAGCCTTGTAGAAGAAGTGCAAACACTGTGAGTGACATGTTTATTTATGTACTTCATCTGGGAAGACGCGATGACAAGCGACAGGGAGGTATATTTTTTCAAGCAGACTTTCTACATCAGTTGTCAGCTCCTTATTATGAGGTGTTGAATATACTGCATTTTTAGTTATATTTGAGCACTTAATAATCTTACAGCATATTAACTATAATTTGTGAATTATATCCATCTTCTAAGAGAGCACCATGCTCCTGCTAAAACAATTTATGTGACTCTCCCTGAACCGGGCTTCTGGGATTTTGTTTTACCAGGAAGATGATTGTACCTGTCATCATTTGGCTTTTTAAAGCTTCTCTAGGAATACACTCTGATTGCTTTGATCAATATATGCCATAACGCTTTGGCCCTTTGGGATAGCTCTTAGAACTTCCCAACCATGACAGTCTAGTTGTCCCCTCATAATTTGCATGTCTAGACGTAGGTTCATTGTTCCAGCCTCTTGACCTCTCACTCAAAACCTTGTCTTCTTCAACCTGTCTCAGTAGAACCTTACATTTTGCTACTGTGGATAAAACTTCTTTTTTTGGTGGAAAGCAAGATGGCGCATCAGGTAAAGATGCCTGCCTGCAACCCTGGTGACCTGAGTTCTACCCCTGGGATCTGCATGGTGGAAAGCGAGAACCAACTCTCACAGGGTTTCCTTTGTCCTCCACATGTGCACCTTGGCATGCAGCTTTCTGTCTCTCTGTCTCTCTGTCTCTCTATCTCTCTTTCTCTGTCTGTTTCTCTCTGCCTCTGTCTCTCTTTTTCTAACATTCTCGCTCTTTCTCAATTTCAACTACAATGCAATACAATATTGAAAAATGCCCTGTGTTATCTTTATCTGTCCCAATCTATCATCTTCCTCAGTTGTATTTCTTAGTTGTCTCCTAAGTCACAGAACAGGGTCTTTCCCTTTCTAGCTGGCATTACTACTAGGTTCGCTTTTTATGGTCACTTGGTTCACCATCTTAATCCGTCCAGTTACTTGACATCAAGGACAATTCATTACTGCAAAGCTGGGAGGCAAACAGGGGAATAAATGAAAAGATGAGAGTAACCCTTTTCCAGGTGTCTGTTGTTGGCATTAAGAGCTAACTAGTATAGTTTTTCTATATGCCCTTACAGATAAAAGAGACCATGGAAAATAGCTCTGTTGCTAACATGATCACCAGGTAAGAGTAAGGACCTGGGCTTAGTCCCTTATATTCATATAAAAACTCCAGTGAGGTAGTGTACACTTGTAATGCCAGTGTTTGGACAATAGAGGTAGGTGGCTTTGTAGGACTCACTGGGTAGTCAAACCTAGCCTAATCAGCAAGGCTCAGGACCCAGTGAGAGACCTTGTGAACTCTGGTGCCTCCGATTTGATCACTTCCCCTTGTTAGGGCACACAGAGAGGGGAAGCAGGCAATCCAGATGGGACCTGATATCCTATGTCCATGTGGTATGGGGGAGGTTCTCCTCTGTCAGAAGTCTAGAGGAGATGAATAGGGCAGAAGAAGGAGGGAGGGGGAATGGGAAGATACAAGTGAGGGGATAGCATTCAGGATGTAATCTGAATAATGTATAAATTAAAATTTTAAAAATTCAAGATCTACAGAACACAAGAAACAATACTTAAAGTTGACCTCTGTCCTTCACATGTACATACATGCATACTGATGCACACATATCCACCAACACACATATAAACATGGACACATACACAAGTGAATTAAAATAGATGAGTGACTATAGCAGATGATGCTTTGATGTATGCACACTGTGCACAGTATATTGTTTTATTAATTTTGGAATTTTGTTACAAATTGCCCATACACTGACAGCTTAAATAACATATTATTTCTCATGGTTTGCAGGGTGAGAAGCCCAGTATTAATAAAGCAGCACTACACAAAGAGGACTTATCTCTTTTTTTGCAGATCATTTGTACCCCACTTTCCCCCCTCTATGATGTTCATCTTTATGAGGACACCAAAGTCACCATGACAGATCCACTCCCAAGAATGAATTATAACACACTGCATGGTGTCACCACATAAGGAGCTATGATTTCACATATGAGTTTGGGGACTCCATAACATCCATTATATAGTGTTAAAACTATTAGGAACTACTTATGCTTGGAATTAACTATAAATTACTGTGTGATATTTCCAGATTCTACTCTTTCACTTAAAACCATTTAATGATGTGTCACTAATAAGAATAAATTCAAAACTCAGCAGGTAATTAGGTCTTGAAATATTAGCTTGCTTGCTACTCTGGCCTCATTTTCTACCATATTTATTTAATCCCTTCTGCTTATTTATGGTTCACTTAGGAGAAGCAGATGCTTTGGGGATGTCAACATCATAAGATCTGACCCCTGCCTACCTGGCTTTCCACAGTGCCCCTGTGTCCACTGGCTTAGCTTTATCTGTACTCTACTCTGGCTGTAGGTGGCGACTTCATACCCTATTTGCCTGGAAACTCCACTGTATTTGTGCCATACTGATGTTCCTACCCTGAACTTACCCTGGACTGTTGTAGCACTTACTGATTACCTATGCATCTCCATGTGGGATGATGCAAGTCCCCGTGAGTACTAAAATCCAAATGCAGCTCTTGAATGTTGAGTCCCATCAACAGTATCTTCTTCAAGTATTTTACTCTTTGTGGTTTTATAGAAATCTTAAATACTTAATATCTTTAGGTTATTAAAAGGGCTTTTATTATCATTATGTAGCTGATTTCTATCATGCCTCAGTCATGGTATGACCTTTTCCCAAGTTTCTGGGCCATGGCATGATCCGTTATATATACATGTCATTTAGGCTAAAATCCTTTGACTATGCTATGCCATTACTACCTCATTCTAACTTGACTATATTAAATATGCAGAGGTCTAGTTTTGATGGAAATTGTATTTGTAGTTAATGATTGACATGTCATTTATACCTTTTTGGTCTCTAAACATAAGTGTATCTCACTCAAGATATAGCTTCATCCAACTATTCCCCAAGTTTTAACTAACTGAAGATCAAACTTTTCCCTTCGATTTTATCTAAAGGTTAAAACAAACAAACAAACAAATAAACAACTAAATTTCATCATTTAAATTCTCCTAAAATATCACCAGTGAGGCTTTGGGTGTTATCTACTGTGGGATCAAATTTATCTCCATGTCTAGATCTATGTTATTCTGGAAAACAACATATTTGCTTCAGTCATAGTTGTTTTCTCTATTGCTGTGGTAAAACACCAATCCAAAGTAACTTGAGGGAGCAAAGGATTTAGTTGGCTAACAGTATGAAACACACTCCACCACCAGTGAGGAAAGCCATGACAGGAACACAAGTGGTAGCTGAGGCAGGAACCATGGGGAGAAGCTGCTGCTGCTGCCTTGCTCAGCTACGTATCATATAGCTCAGGCTCAATGTCTGGAGATGGTTCAGGCCACAGGGGTCTGAGTCCTCACACCTCAATCAGAAATTAAGAAGTTGCTGCACAGCCGTGGCCACAGGCCAATCTGAGCGAAGCAATTTCTCAGCTGAGTTACTCTCTTTCTAGGCGTGTTAAGTCAACAACCAAGGTTAGTCATCATGCTTAGAAACGTGGAACTAAGCGTAAGAGCAACGGGAAAGCACTGCATTCTCAAAGTAAAAAAAAAAAAAGTACCACCACTAGGTTTCCATTTTTCTTTTTGTAAATGCTATGTTGATGTTACCATTCCAAGTGAATTTAAGATTTTTGGACCAAATTCTACCAGATGAAGCCTATAAGCTCTGTAAGAGCTCTACAAGACCTAGACAGTAGAGAATCTTTCTCTATTTCTATTTCAATGCAGATGGCTGTTTGAATCTGTGAGTCATATATCTCATCTCTTCATAGATGTTTCATGAAGTATGACCTTTTGTATTCTCTGGGTTATCTGAATGTTGGCCAGGTTATCAAGTGTTGCTTTGTTTTTGCTTAGCAGTCTCTTCCCTAATTTATCCTTTGTCCATATTTTATTTAGTTGTAATTGCCTTCAAAGAAAAACAATGTGGCATCTTCTCTATCAATATTCTTAGATAAGTGCTGATGTTCTTCACTAAGAAATTCTACTTTCCATCGGACACTAATGCCATAGTCGCTAAAAGCTATCTGATATTTTATAGTAATGGTTGCCTTTCCCTTGGTATTCAGTCATAGTCTCTTCATTTGTCCTGAGACTTCACTAGAAATAACATTGGAACCCATGGCTCTACAAGGGTATTGCCAATAACAATACATGTATTTTCTAAGATGAAAGATGTATCTCCTGTTTTCTTCTTTTCCTTCTCAGACCTCACCTGATTCAATAAACTTCAGCAGCTCTGTTATTTACCAGAAAATTGTTTACGACAATCTTGGCCTTTTCTATAATAAGCCTCAAAACTCATTAGCTAATCCCTCAAACTCTTCCATATGCTTAAGTATTTGTTACGGCACCACACTTATTATATGTACCTAAATCTGCATTAATATCCTGGGATTGCTAGAACAATTTACCACAAGCTGAGGACTTTAATGCAACATGAGTGAATTCTTTCACCATTCTGGAGGACATAAATTCACAAAAAACATTCTGTCAAGGACATTGCCTCTTAAAAGGCTCTCAGCAATAAAACACAATCATCTTCCACTAATTTTCCTAAGTGAGTAGTGGTTGCTGGCAGCCCTTGGCATTCCCTAGAGTCTGCCACTGTCAAAGAGCGACCTTCTTCCTTCTGTTTCTGTGTGTGTTCTCATAGTTATATGAAATCCAACTACTGTATATGGGCTGTCTGTAATCTCTTATGACTAGATCTGTAAAGGTTTTATTTCAAATAAGGTCATATGTTTATTTGCAACTGAGACTGAAGAAAATAATCTTTGCATGTGGCAGGGGGTGGGTAAAGGATACAACTCAGGGTACAGTACACATCAACTAAGACCAATAAATTACTTATAATAAGTTCAAAGCAAAACAAACAAACAATAATTTTCCTCCATAAAACAATGGGAATCTTGCTTTAAGAAGAAAATTATTATATACATGGTAACTAATGTTTTATAGAACTGTTGCGGGTTTTTTGTTTGTTTTTTGAGACAAGCTTTCTCTTCTGTAGCCTTGGCTATCCTGGACTCATTTTGTAGAACAGGCTGACCTCAAACTCACAGAGATATACTTGCTTCTGCCTCCCCTAATGCTGGGATTACAGATATGTTCCACTATGTCTTTATGCAGAGTTTTATTGTTGTTGTTTTGTTTTGTTTTGTTTTAAACCTGAGGCAGTTATATTTTTCTCACAGAGACCAACTTCGAGTCAATGTGAGTCAGCATCCTCGTCAGGGAAGAAGACCACGATTATAACACATGTCTTTGGTCAGTTTCTTTTTCTATGAGTTTCATAAGCAAAAAACAATAATGTTGATCATTTCTAAAATGTTAACAATATTCTTCATTAATGAGGAGAGACATTGAGTAATTATTTTTGTCTCTAAAAACTTTGCATTGTAGGAATAGTTTCTGGAAAACAAAATGATTTCTAATTGGTCAAATTCCTAATTGAATGTAGAGATACAGAACATAAAATACCTTCCAGGCTGCCCAGAAAACTCACTCTTATTACATATGGAATTTATGGTACATATAGGCCACATGACCTATTCAGTGGCAAATAGTGAATTCACCTACTCACATGTTATATAGAACATTGTTTCTCCTATGGCAATATATCTTGGCTAAAACCATTGTAATGTATGCCTTTATTTATATCAATACTGCCATTTTTATTAATCTATTTAACATGTATTGTTCATAAAAGATGATGAATGTCCTGCAACATGTTTTTTAACTGGATAATTTGGTTTGGTGTGGTTTAATTTCTTGAGTTCTTTATATATTTTGTCAGATGTAAGGTTGGTGAAGATCTTTTCCCAGTCTGTAGGCTGTCTTTTTGTTCTATTGACGGTGTCCTTTGCCTTGAAGAAACTTTTTAGTGTTACAAGGTTCCATTTATTAATTGTTGATCTTAGAACCTGAGCTACTGGTGTTCTGTTCAGGTAGTTGTCTCCTTTGACAATGAGTTTAAAGCTCTTCCTCATTTTTTGTTCTAACTGATTTAGTGTGTCTGGTTTTATGTTGTGGCCTTTTTCCACTTGGTCTTCAGTTTGTGCAGAATGATAAACATGGATCTATTTGTATTTTCTACATGTAGACATCCAGTTAGACCAGCATCATTTGTTGAAGATGCAATCTTTTTTCAATTGTGTGGAAATGGCTTCTTTGTCAAAAATCAAGTGTCCACAGATGTGGGTTTGGTATTTTTTTTCTGGGTCTATGTTTGGTTTCATTGATTATTCAGCCTATTTCTATGCTAGTACCATGCCATTATTTTTTTATTCCTGTTGCTCTATAGTACAGCTTGAGATCAAAGATGGAGACTCCTCCAGAAAATCTTTTATTATACAGGATTGTTTTAGCTATTCTGGGAGTTCTGTTTTTCCATATGAAGTTGGGAATTCATCTTTCAAGGTCTGTAAAGAATTGTGTAGGAATTTGTATAAGGATTGCATTGAATTTGTAGATTGCTTTTGGTAAGATGGCCATTTTTACTATGTTGATCCTCCTGATCTATGAGCATGAGAAAAAAGAATTCTCAACAAAGGGACATTGAATGGCTAAGGAACACCTAAAGAAATATTCAATGTCCTTAGTTATCAGGGAAATGCAAATCAAAATGACTCTGGGATTCCATTATTCACCTACCATAATGGCTAATATAAAAAACTCAAGTGACAGCTCATGCTAGAAAGGTTATGGAGAAAGGGGAGCTCTCCTCCATCACTCGTGGTAGTGCAAACTTGAACAACCACTTTGGAAATCAATCTTGCACTTTCTCAGAGAATTTGGAATAGTGCTACTGCAAGACCCAGCTATACTACTGCTGGGCATATATGCAAAAGATGCTCCACCATATGACATAGACATTTGCTCAACTATCTTCATATCAGTTTTATTCCTAATAGCCAGAATCTGGAAACAATCTAGATGTCCCTCACCCAAAGAATGGATAAGGAAACTATGGTGCATTTATACAATGGAATACTACTCAGCTATCAAAAAAGGACATCTTGAAATTTACAGGCAAATGGATGAAACAAGACATTATCATCCTGAGTAAGGTAACCCAGATGCAGAAAGACATACATGGTATATGCTCACTTATAAGTATATATTAACCCAACATAGATGTTCTCTGAGAGACTACATCCAGTAGGGGATTGGGAAAGATGTTGGGACTTGCTTTGGGACTCTGGGTGGAGCTCTGATGGTGGTATGGAAGAATGGAGGGCTGTCAGGGTCTGGAGGCTCCAAAAGCCTCACAAGGAGATCATCAAGGCTTGCAGATCTAGACCTGGGGTGGGGGGGGGAGGAGGTCTGCACAAACTTCTGCACCAAGGACAATGCATGTAGTGAACTTAGATCTCCTGTTTAGATATAGCCAATGTACAGCTCATTTTCCACAGTTGTAAGAGTAGCGGGGACTGCCTCTGACATGAATTCTGCTGCCCCATGGTTTGATCACTTCCTGTGGTTGGGAGGCCAGGCAGGCACATAGAAGAAGGGGAAGCAGGCTATGGGCATGAGACCTGATAGGCTGTGGTCATATGGTGGGGGAAATATTTTGTAAGAGCCAGAGACCAGGATGTCTGATGTGAAATAGTGTCTTCTAGATATAATGTGGAAGCCACCTATGAAATCTCAACAATATGATTGCTTAAAGAAGAAAAAAGAAGATTTGCATAATGACACTAGGTAACTTGCCAATCTGGATGGAGGAAATTTCATAAGGTCCCACTGCTAGATAAAGAGATATAGGCAATAAATGTATGTCTGTTGAAAAAGAAGCAGTTTTCTCCAGGGGATAGTTCTCTGATAGATATCTAATCTAAAATGGTCAGCCTTAAAACACATACACATATTTTCAATATTAAGTAGAGTCAGTAGGACCTATTACCTATCTATCTTACTATCTATCTATCTATCTATCTATCTATCTATCTATAATCTATCATCTATCTATCTATCTATCTATCTATCTATCATCTATCTGTCATCTATCACATATATCTATCTTTCAGCTATCTATTTACTATATAACAATAGTAATTGAAAAGGAAAAGTTCGTGAATTTAAAGGGAATGGAAAGTGCAAAGGAGAAGGTAGATTGGGAAGGAAGTGTGGAAATGATGTAAATATAAGACTTGTATATGAAAATCTTAAACAAGACAAAAATTGTACATAAATACTCAAATTTACAAAGATATACACACTGAAAAAGTAATTCTAACATATATATTATAGCATAGAATTCCACTGATTATTTATATTTTTTTGAAGTTTCTTAGAACTTCTTTTCTGCTTTTCCAGGAGCAACAAAGTCAGCGCTGTTTATCATTAAGGTTTCAAAGTACTATGGATAGCCTTAACTGGAATTCTTTAAAATAAAAAAGTGTGTGTGTGTGTGTGTGTGTGTGTGTGTGTGTGTGTGTGTGTGTG
>OU015752.1:111359752-111379497 GCA_907169655.1 Acomys percivali | reverse complement strand
TGTGTGTGTGTGTGTGTGTGTGTGTGTGTGTGTGTGTGTGTGTGTGTATGCTGTGTTAGAACATGTCCCCATGCAACTATAACAGAAATATTGAGGTCGCAGGACAAGTCTTAGGAGTCTGCCCTCCCAACCCTGCCCACCATCTTGTAGGATCTCAACATCAACACTGGTCATCAGGCCTGTGTGCAAGGGCATCCACCAGCTGAGCAATTTCACCAGCTCATGATTTTGAGCTTCTGATCCTTCTACTTCATCCTTCCATGTCAGGGGATTATAGATGGGCACAGTTATTTTCAGTTTATCAGGATTTGGAACCCAAGGCTTCTTGCATATTAGATAATATTTTACCAACTGAACAGTACCCACATCCCTTGCCTAGTATCTACCATACAGTTGGCTTCCTAGGTTTAAAAATCTTCAAAAGAAACCACTTTTGAGGCAAAATTGAAGCTTATTAAGAAAAAAGTTCAGGATAGCTTCAAGCAAAGGAATTAGCAGAAAAGACTCAAGAAAAGTGTGTAAAGAGGGCCTCTTTAGGAAGACAGCTGCAGTGAATTTATATAATACCATATGCAACACAATTATAAAAATTCTTCTATAAGAAGAAATGTTCTACATCTGTGGTTGATTCATTGTTCATCTAAATCCAGACATCTCAGGTGACTATATGCACCCTGCTTCTTTCTGTGTTTCCATGGTTATTCTGAAAGTTCTCACTAACCCACTGTAGTAACAAAAGGAGTACTCTCCCAGGAGGGCTCCATGAACACTTACCAGTTCACTCTTATCCATCAAAGATATGAGTCTAATCTCACATTTTAATTGATATTTTATTCTTAGTTATACAGGATAGATTATAGAGTTTGTAGACAGCTAAAGAATTCACAATAGGCCTCAGTCCATATTTACATCCTCCAAAACACCACCCAAGAAAGGCTTTTGATTTCTTTAGAGTTACCAAGTCAGGCTATGGCTTAAGGTGGAGGTGAGGTGGTGTGTTTGAGTACCATGTTGTATGCAACCTGCCAGTTATTTGGATTATACAGAGATGTATGAGACAGTATCTTTGATGCGGAAGAGAACATAGACCTATGCAAGACTGGTAGTGTAATTGGTCTCCAAAGCTGAACCTAATATAGGCTCAAATGCCTGTACAAAGTGAGCTACGAGCATTCCCTGGGAAAGCTGTGGCACATTGCAAAGGAAACTGAGGTAGTAACCATAAAGATGATGGTGGGGGTGTAGGCAACATGTGTTCCAGGTATGAAAGTAGTTGAGGCAAGGACAGGAAGGCAAAGGAGAGCACTCTGCTTGAAAAATAGGAAGGTCTTTAATAAGGGACTTGGTGATTTGAAAGTGTTATTTTTAAAATACAAAAGAGCCAGAGATATAATCACACACTATGCCTCTTATTTTATTCATGTTTATATATCAGTGTGTGTGCAGGCAACTGTGTGATATGCTTACTGATGACTATGCTTTAAAAACAAAATCCCCCAAGAGAATGAGTTACCTAAAATGCCAAAAGTTCATTTTAGATTTTTGTTTAAAAAAATGCTCACAGAAGCAGCTTAATAAAAAGCCTCTTGTCAGGCATCTGCCACCCCAGTCACTTTCTGGAATGATTACAAAAATGCATATCGCAGTCATAAAGATTTAACAAAATATTCTCCTGCCATTTATAGTTGTGCTTCCAAATGACAAGTTCGAATTACTTGTTGTGATTACTCTTCATCTGGGCAAAACACATGTTGTAACATAGTCACACGATGCAATTACATCGATTGCTGTGGCACGGAATAACAGCACTGGAACAAAGCTAATCACGTACAATACACACACTGTTTAGATTTCTCCCAACCACATTTACTTTTTTGTATTGCAATCTGTTCACCATTTGGACTAATCACTAACTCTTCACTGCACGTGTGATGTGGAAAATATCAGCTGAGTTACACAAACAAAACAATGTAAGAAAATAAAAAGAACATTAATGCATTGTCCGGACTCTTTACATTTCAAAGATAGCTCAACAAAATAAGGGCCTTGCTGTGCTCACCAGTAATGTTACTGGACCTGGACTTGTTTGATATCCGCAGGGGATTAGCTTCAGGAGACATTGAAATTCTCTAATTCTTACGATCCTTGTATAAAATGTGACAGTACTGACATCTAACCTACACACATTCTTCTGACAACACTAAATAATGCCCAGGTCACTATAGTACCTAATATACGATAAATTTGTGTGGTAAATGTTCTATTTAGACAATAATGAGAAAAATTGTGCACATTTAGTAAAGTTATAATTGTTTATATACTTTGGTACTTTCATTCAAAGAGTGTTTTTCTGTTTTTGTTTTTGATTTCTGTTTTTTCAAGACAGGGTTTCTCTGTGTTAGCCTTGGCTCTCCTGGACTTGCTTTGTAGACCAGGCTGGCCTGGAACTCAGAGAAATCTACCTGTCTCTACCTCCCAAGTGCTGGGATTAAAGGCTTGTGCCACCATGGCCTGCTTTTCAAAGAGTGCTTGTGTTTAGATGCAGAATCTCCTACAATGGAGAGCTGACTGTCCTCACAGAATGTGATTTTGTGATGGTTATACAGGACAATTATACTGCAAAGACCAGAATTTGCTCTCACATATACTTTTCCATGCATGGTCTTTAATAGTTTTGACTTTACACACATATGAAGAAAGAGGAGAGAGAAAGAAAGAGAGAGGAATGGGGAGGGAGAGACAGAGATAAGGAGACAGAGACAGAGACAGAAAGAGAGAGAGAGAAGGTAATAACAGAAAGTAACAAACGGAATTTAAAGTGATGTGCAAATAGATGTCACTTTTACTTCCATAGTTGGCCCTCTTAATGTTTCCCCTACTTCTTACTTCATCTATTTGAGGAAGTCTTATCTTACCTACTGCTCTTCCTTACTTCCAATCCATGTTTCAAATGTATCTAATTTCTTATCAGCATGCCTACATGCTCCACAACCTAATAGATGTAGTAGATATGCAGCACTGTCTCCTTGCGGATCCCACAATATGGGGACTAGGGACTACTTCTGAAATGAAATCTCCCCCAACTTTAATCTCTTCTCTCTGGCAGGGTGGCCTTGCCAGGCCACAGAGGAAGAGGATGAACATAGGACAGATGAGACTTGATAGGCTGAGGTCAGATGTGACAGGAGGAGGGCTTCCCTTTCTGAGGACTGTCAGAGCGAGAGAGAGGGGATGAGGGAGGGAGTGGGGACTGGGAAGGGATGAGGGAGGGGGCTACAATGAGGATGTGAAGAATTCAAAGTCCAGAACAAGCAGGTAACTTATGTCGTTAATCACGCTACATGGGAACAGCTCTGAGACTGGCTGAGACATGAATGTCTATGCATAGACAATGCCTGTTGACTACAGGATCCCTGTGATTTATTATTAGATGCCATTCTTCCTATGGCATGAATGAAGATTTACAGATGTCTTTTTTTTTTTTTTTTTTTTTTTTTTTTTTTGCTCATACAAAGAACAGAAAACCAGCCTTAAGTATTCTGTGCATCATGTAAAGGCTTGTAAGAAATTACACAGTTTCAGAACAAAAGACCTGGACACTGACCCTGGATCAGATCTGACAGGATTCATTCCTCTCAGCACGCTGGACACTGACATCCTGCATGTTACAGCACCAAGTGCTTTGGTTGCTGTTCCTTATCAGAACAAGACAGCTCCCAGGACAGATTCAAAGAAAGCTTCCAATCCCAATTGGTCCAGCATTTAGACTGTTCTACACAGGACTATAATTAAGCCTGTGATTTCTCAACATTTAGGAAATAGACCACAAATGCTATTCCTAGCTTGTTTAACCATTTTCCCCAATATTATTTGCACCCCTACAAAATAATTATTTGTCCCAAATCAGCTGGAAGAAACTTTAAGAGAATAATGCCCCATTTCTATTAAGGAGGGTTCGGCACATTCTTGGTGGCTTTCTTGGATGATAGATGTTTATTTTCATTGGGAGTTGGTTATAAGTTATTATTGATCTTATTTGGAGAGAAAATAAGGTTTAACTTAGGAATTTTTCTCCTTTCCTCTATCTTTTATATATATACACACACACAAAATGGATTGGTGAATCTACTCATAAACTTATAATTTTCCCATATTTATATAAAATCATTTTTTTAAAAAATTACTGTGCATGTCAATGTATGTACATTTGTGTGGATAGGTTCCACATGGAAGCTAGAGAACAATCTTGGTATCATTGGAAAATCCTCTACTTCCTTCAACAAAATGTATGTCACTCCTTGGAGCTCAGCAACTATGGTAACATGGTTAATCAGTGGATCCCAGTGGCCTTCCTCTCTCGCCATGGCCTTTGCCGGGTTATGGAAGTGTGTGCTACCACACAGCTCCCTTATGCAGGTTTTTAGGAATTGATCTCTCATCCTCATGCTTGCAAGGCAGTGCTTTACCAACTAAACCATCACTCCAGGCCATGTTGCTAATCTTTCTGAGAAGAATGCAAAATTTTCTGGTTGAGACTTGATTTTTCAACATGGAGTTCTATAATAAAGAAATGCATCTTCAAAAATAGGCATAGAGATACCTTGTGTCTTTGACTGAATACTGAGCTATATATGTGTACAGAAGATTTCTGAAGACTATAAAGTAAAAATTTACTGTTTTGCTAGGCACTAAGTGGAAATTCATATGACCATTCAGTACATTGATCTATTGTCTGAGCTGCCAAAGGTCAGTGTCCAAGTGTAAAACCTTGAGTGCCCAATCAAGTTTTCTTCTAAAGGCCACACATTATGAATCAGTATGGTCAGATTTATAATAAGGATGACACTGGAAACATCAGTTTATAAATTGTTGTAAACCTGTGCATATATATTGGGTATAATGTGGTAATGCAATTTAGGTATACATCATACAATGTTCAAATGTCAGTTTTATTTCATAAAACATTTCTCATTTCTTTTTGGGAAGAAATTCCAAATGATTATCTTATAATTTTGATAATGCATACATTATAACGAACTGTAGACTAGGGTACTTGATTTCCATATTTATAATTGCAACATGGTTCCCATTTCTGACATGTGTCTACATTTTTCTCTTTCTGACTTCCAGTGAAATTGTCTGGACTTACACACATCCAGTGTTTTTCTTTAGCTTTCCCATGTGAATGAAAATCTATGGTGTCCTAGGTAATCACACGCAACAAAATGTCCTCTACTTTCACCTACATGTCCCCCTAAAGACAGTATTTAATTTTTGCAATGTTCAATAACAGGATTTTAGTAATTCTGTCTCATTTTCTAGTTAATATAGCTATTTTAAAAACCTCAATAGAGCTGGATGTGGTGGCACATGCCTTTAATCCCAGCACTTGAGAGGCAGAGGCAGGTGGATCGCTGTGAGTTTGAGGCCAACTTGGTCTACAAAGCTAGTCCAGGATGGCCAAGGCTTCACAGAGAAACCCTGTCTCGAAAAACAAAGAACAAAACAAAACAAAAACAAACCTCAATAATTTCTAAAGGAATGACACAGATTTCTGACTTTTATCAACATCATACCCACATTTTCAGCTATAATGAATTATCAGAGTTATAAAATAACAGGAATATGCAATCCATAAGTTTTTGAAAAATAGTAGATAGTATTTGAAGTGCATATTCAAATATGTATTTGAAATATATTAATATTTGAAAAGGTATTTAGAAATAAACAAAACTGTAATAAAAATGTGAGTTTTTAAAAATGGACTGCATGGGGCTGGTAAAGGCACTTATCTCTGAGCCTGGACAGAGGTCCTGCAAGCACTAAGAGACCACAGATGCCAAGCTAGACTACTTTACCCAGCAAAACTATCAAAAATCATTTATGGAGAACACAAGATATTCTATGACAAAAACAAATTCAAACAGTACCAATGCACAAATCCAGCCTTATAGAAGTCACTAGAAGGAAAATCCAAACCCAAAGGAAAATTTACAACCAAAATTACATGGGAAAGAGATTACTACATAGTCACAAAAACATAACCACACAAACACTCTACTGCAACGAACATCAAAAACAAGGGACTTAACAGTCATTGGTCTTTATTATCCCTCAACATTAATGGTCTCAATTCTCCAATAAAAAGGCATAGACTAACTGAATGGATGCATAAACAAGACCCAACATTCTTCTGCATCAAGATGGCATCACAGCTACAAGGATAGACATTACCTCAGGGTAAAAAGCTGGAAAAAGGTATTCCAAGCAAATGAACACAAGAAGCAAGCTGGTGTAGCCATTTTAATATCTAATAAAATAGACTTCCAACCAAAATTAATCAAAAGAGATGAAGATGGTCACTTCATACTCATCAAAGTTAAAGTCAACCAAGAGGACATCACAATTCTAAACATCTACACTCCCAATAGAAGGGCACCCACATTTTTAAAAGAACTATTAATAAAGCTTAAACCACACATTAATCCCCACACTTTAATACTGGGAGTCTTCAACACCCCACTTTCACCAAAGGATAGGTCAGCAAAACAGAAACTAAACTGAGAAATAAGGACGCTAACCAATGTCAGGAATCAAATGGATCTAACAGGTACCTACAGAACTTTTCACCCAAACACAAAGGATTATATCTTCTTCTCAGCAACCCATGGAATCTTCTCCAAAATTGATCGTATGGTAGGTCACAAAACAAGCCTCAACAGATACAAGAAGATTGAAATAACACCTTGTATCCTATCAGATCACCATGGTCTAAAGCTGGAATTCAACAATAACAGAAATATAAAAAAAAACTATATACACACGGAAATTAAACAATTCTCTACTTAATGACACCTGGGCAAGGGAAGAAATAAAGAAAGAAATTAAGGATTTCCTGAAATTCAACAAAAATGAAAGGACTACATACCCAAAACTGTGGGACACATTGAAAATGATGATAAGAGGAAAATTCATAGCACTAAGTGCCTTTATGAAGAAATTGGAAACATCCCACATAAGCAACTTAACAACACATCTGGAAGCCCTAGGGAAAAAGAAGCAGAAACACCCAAGAGGAGTAGACATCTGGAAATTATCAAACTCAGGGCTGAAGTCAATCAATTAGAAACAAAGAGAACAATTCACAAATTCAACAAAGCCAGGAACTGGTTCTTTGAGAAAATCAACAAGATAGACAAACCACTAGCCAAACTAACTAAAAGGCAGAGAGACACTATCCAAATGAACAAAATTAGAAATGAAAAGGGAGACATAACAACAGATACTAAAGGAATACAAAGAACCATAAGATCCTACTTTAAAGGCGTATATGCCACAAAATTTAAAAATCTAAGAGAAATGGACACTTTTCTTGATCAATTCCACTTACCAAAATTCAATCAAGATCAGATAAACAAACTAACTAGTCCTATTTCTCCCACAGAAAAAGAAGCAGCCATTAATAGTCGTCTAACCAAAAAAAAAGCACAGGGCCAGTTGGTTTCAGCACAGATTTCTCCCAGACCTTCAAAGAAGAGCTAATACCAATACTCTTCAAGCTACTCCAAAAGATAGAAACGGATGGAACATCATCAAATTTTTCTATGAGGCCACAGTGACGATGATACTAAATTTCACAATGACCCCCCCAAAAAAGAGCATTTCAGACCAATATCTCTTATGAACTTTGACGCAAAAATATTCCATAAAATACTCACAAACTGAATACAAGAACATATCAAAGATATCAGTCACCATGACCAGGTAGGCTTCATTCCAGGCATGTAGGGATGGTTTTATATATGGAAATCCATCAATGTAATCTACCACATAAACAAACTGAAAGAAAAAAAACCAAATGATCATCTCCTTAGATGTAGAAAAAGCATTTGACTAAATCCAACACCCATTCATGTTTTAAGTTTTGGAGAGATCAGGAATACAAAGCACATACCTAAATATAATAAAGTCTGTATACAGCAAGCCAATAGCCAACATCAAATTAAATGGAGAGAAACTCAAGGAAATTCCTCTAAAATCAGGGACCAGGCAAGGCTGCCCACTCTCTCCATATCTCTTCAATATTGTTCTTGAAGTTCTAGCCAGAGCAATAAGACAACAAAAGGAGATCAAAGGGATCCAAATGGTACAGGAGGAAGTCAAGTTATCCCTATTTGCAGATGATATGATAGTGTACATAATGACCTCCAAAATTCTACCAGAGACCTCCTACAGCTGATAAACACCTTCAGCAAATTGGCTGGATACAAAATTAACTCAAAAAAGTCAGTAGCCTTCCTATATATAAATGACAATTGTGCAGAGGAAGAAATTAGGAAAACTATACCCTTCACAATGGATACAAGCAATATAAAATATCTAGGAGTAACTCTAACCAAGCAACTGAAGGACTTGTTTGAAAAAACTTCAAATCTCTGAAGAAAGAGATTGAAGATGACATGAGAAGATGGAATGATCTCCCTTGTTTTCAGATCAGGAGAATTACCATAGTAAAAATGTCCATCTTACCAAAAGCAATTTATAGATTCAGTGCAATCCCTATCAAAATACCTACACAATTTTTTAAAGACATTGAAAGATAAATTCTCAACTTCATATGGAACAACAAAAAACCCAGAAGAGCTAAAACAATCCTATACAATAAAAACTCCTCCAGAGTAATCTACATACCTGATCTCAAGCTGTACTATAGAGAAACAGTAATTAAAACAGCATGGTACAGGCACAGCAATAGGCTGGTTGATCAATGGAACCAAGTCAAAGACCCAGAAATGATTCCACACACATTGGTCACTTGATTTTTGACAAAGAAGCCAAATCTATTCAATGTAAAACAGATAGTATCTTCAACAAATGGTGCTGGTCTAACTGGATGTCTACATGTAGAAAAATACAATTAGACCCATATTTATCACAATGCACAAAACTCAAGTCCACATGTATTAAAGACCTCAACATAAAACCAGAGACATTAAATCGGTTAGAGGAAAAAGCAGGGAAGAACCTGGAACACATTGGCACAGGAGATGACTTCCTGAACAGAACACCAACAGCTCAGGCTCTAAGAACAACCATTAATAAATGGGACCTTGATGGAATTGAGAAGCTTCTGTAAGGTGAAGGACACTGTCAACAGAACAAAATGACAGCCTACAGACTGGGAAAAAATCTTCACCAACCCTATATCTAACAAGGGTCTAATATCCAAAATATATAAAGAACTCAAAAAATTAAATACCACCAAACCAAATAACCCAGTTTAAGAAATGGGGCTCACAACTAAACAGAGAATTCTCAACAGAGGAATATCAAATGGCTGAGAAACACTTAAAGAGATGCTCAATGTCTTTAGTCATCAGAGAAACGGAAATCAAAATGACTCTGAGATTCCATCTTACACCCATCAGAATGGCTAAGATCCACAACTCAAGGGACACCACATGTTGGCGAGGATGTGGAGAAAGAAGAACACTCCTTCATTGCTGTGGGAATGCAAACTTGTACAACCACTTTGGAAATCTATCTGGAGCAGTCTCAGAAAACTGGTAATACAGCTTCCTCAAGACCCAGCTATTCCACTCCTTGGAATATACCCAGAAGATGCTCCATCACACAGCAAGGACATATGCTCAATCATGTTCATAGCAGCCTTATCCATAATAACCAGAACCTGGAAACAGCCTAAATATCCCTCAGTTGAAGAATGTTTAAAGAAACTGTGGTACATTTACATCATGAAATATTACTCAGCTATTAAAAACAAGGAAATCTTGAAATTTGTGGACAATGGATGGAACTAGAAATGATCATAATGAGTGAGTTAACCCAGAAGCAGAAAGACTCACATGGTATATATTCACTTATAATTGGACATTAGCCCAAAAGGCATGTCCCATGAAAGTTTTCACTTACAAGGAGATTGGGATAGATGTAAAGACATCCTATTGGGACTCTAGGTAAGAGAAATGTAGGAGAATGGGTACATAGAAGGATCCAGAGGGACCTAGAACCCTACAAGAAGAACACCATGACAGGTGATTCTGGGCCCAGGGGGATGGCTCAAACTACTGCAACAACAAAGGACAATACAAGCAATGAACTTCAAACCTATACTCTGATCTAGCTAATGGACAGGACATTCTCCACAGTTGTATGGGGAGCAGGGACTGACTCCAGAACATAACAAGGACATTTGCTCAACTATGCTCATAGCAGTCTTAGTCATAATAGTCAGATTCTGGAAACAAGCTAGATATCCCACAGTTGAAGAATGGATAAAGAAGCTGTGGTACATTTATACAATGGATACTACTCAGCTATTAAAAACAAGCATATCTTGAAATTTGCAGGCAAATGGATGGAACTAGAAATGATCATCCTGACTGAGTTAGCCGAGACACAGAAAGAGACACATGGTATATACTCACTTAAAATTGTATACTAGCACCACATGGATGTCCTCTGAGAGTCTTCACTCGGCAGGGAATTGGGAAAGATGTTCTAACTTGTTATTGGGACTCCAGGTGAAAGAGGTATGGAATAATGGGGAGATAGAAGGACCCAGACGGTCCAGGAACCTTACAAGAAGACCATCAGGGCTGTCAGATCTTGACTCATGGAACTACAAACTGCTGTACCAACCAAGGACAATGCATGCAGTAAACTTAGACCCCCCCTATTCAGATCTAACCAACGGACAGTGCATACTCCACAGTTGTGTGGAGAATTGGGTGGGACTGACTCTGACATGAACTCTTGGTGCCCCCATTTGACCACTTCCCCTTGTTGGGGGGAGGGGGCTGGTGCCACTCAGAAGAAGGGGAAGCAGGCTATCCAGAGGATACCTGATAGGCTGTATTCATATGATGGAGGAGGAGGTCCCCTTCTCTCACAGGTCTAGGTGAGGGGAATGGGGGAAAGAGGGATGGAGTGGGGAACAGGAAGATATAAGTGAGGGGCTAACAATTGGGATATAATCTGAATAATAAAATAAAATAAATAATAAAAAAATATTTTCTATTAAAACCAACTAATTCAATTATAAAACAAACAATATACACTATCTAATATGAAAACTGGTTTTAAATCAGACTAACCACTTGCATGGAAAAATGAACTTGAACATGCATCTGCAGATTTTACAAAGTTTACTAAATACAGAAAGAGAAAAATTTGCAATGATGAAAGCCTAGACCTATTATATTTGGTGATAGCATTATAAACCAATCTAAAACATAGTTACCAGTTTTCTAAAACACATGGATACTGCACTGAAAACTACAAAGTTATGGTAACAGAAAGTCTGAAACAGCCAAGTCAATGGTGACCTATGGTGTATATTACTTGTCCTAAGGTCATAATATGCCATGGGGCCAGTACTTCGTAATTTCATCTACATCTGTCATCATCTCCCTGTCTGTCTCTGGGATAGCAGTTACATTTCCTGAAGGCATATTAGTAGAAATCAGTAACTGTTTCCAAAATGTATAGGAAGAGACAGAATAAGGAATTTTTTACACTGGGGGAATGTTGGAGGATTCATACTCTTATTTTTTTTTTATTCCAGACTTCTTTTAGTAATCAAGACAGTAGAATATTGACAGAAATGAAAGTAAGACAATCAATACAACTAAACAAAGAGATCATAAATACAATACTCTACAATTGATGAGTTTCCTACAAAGTCACCAAAACAAATCAATTTATATGGCAGAATCTTTTCAAAAATAAATGAAGCTACATTTGAACATCTGGGGACCCATATGAGGTATGGGGGAGTAAACATGATATTTACCACAGAGCATATGAGAAAATTATTTTTAGATCAATCTTGCATCTCAACACAAAAGCTAAAATTATAGAAACATATATAGGAGACTCTTCTGCAATTATGAATATTCAAAATGTTTTAGATAAAGTATGTTAACTATTAAAAAGATTGATTACTGTATTAAACATTATCAAAACTAAAACTTCTGCTAATTATAAAGCTTTGTAAAGAAAATCTCTAGTTACTTTATAATAGAAAATATTTCAGTAAAGATTTGTGATATATATGAAAACATGTATATGCATATATATGTGTATATGTAAACTTTTATATATAAGTTATAAATAAAGACAGTAAAAATTAGACAAAGGACTTGTATGGATCAATAAAAGGGCAGGTAATTATCATCAATCCCTAGGAAAAGGTAAACTAAAATAAAAATGAGTTATCACTGTTCCCTGCAATTCTGAACAACTAGTTTAAAGTAAAACTGTGCCAATTGCCCTTATGTATGTTATTTGATGGTACAGAAATTAAAGCTGTTTTCACATGTATGTATACCTGGCCATAGGCCACAATCCCAAATGCTTTTCTAGACTTAAAATGCCATCTATTAAGTTAAAGAAAGCTTATAGAGTCATCAATTGGCATCAGTCTGGCCTACAACGGGTCTTAAGATTCAGTAATTATTGACTTCCTTGTTAGTAGTGAGACTGTGACTTTTGTGTGATTAGAAGTCAGCAAGTGAGTTTTAAAAAAGCTGCCAGCATTCAAGTCATACCTGATTATCAGCTATCTATTGGGATATATCCCACTCATATGGCTAGAAGAAACAAACCTAGAAGACACTGAATTATCCACTGAACACAGAAATACAAGTAAACCCCTCTTTGGATTATCCCTGTCCACAGATGTAATTGATCATATTCCTAACATCTAGTCTCTGAATATTCTAGTAAGCTTCTACAATAACCCCTTATTCTTGGCAGTGATTGGTTAGTAAAAGTCATATCAACCAATCCTAATTAATGAGTTGTTAGGAAAAATGTCACCATTCCTAAGAAACTGATATACGGGAAGAAACATTCATATGACAAACCTGAAGGTACAGAAACTGCCTTGCTATCCTATGACCATGGAACAGACATCACTGAGGCAGAGAGGATGGGAAGAAGGGTGGAGCTTGAAGACATTTTAGCACTGTTAATGGCATTATGGTTAGCATTCCACTAGCTCTATCTTGACAGTAGGTAGATGATTAATTGGCTCATCTTGTCATTTGAGTCAGCATTGTTGTATGTAACTAAAATCATCTAGAGAAATATGAAAAGAAACATTAGCCAAATTCTGAATTTGATGAGTTTTCCAAGCTAGCCTGATATTTTTGTCACCTTTATTGTTACCTTTTAGGATATACAAAGGCCTAGATAATCTAGTGGGAGGAAGGGCAGTCACAGAATTTTGGCTGGATTCAAGCTACAGGATCAGAGACTTGTTACCTGATCTCAGTAAGGTGATGTCAGGATCTCTTAATTGCTCCTCTTTGAGCTCTGTGTACTTTCTGTATTGGTTAATTTCTAGTAATTGACTTGTGAGACATTTGTACAGGGTCTTGGAGGGAACAAGCACTTGAAATGAGTTGGCCTTTACGAACAGAGGAAAATAATCTTGCAGCTGACTGATAAATTGGAATAAAATAAACAACATAGTTATTGGAAGGGTGTGTCTGTGGATTTTGTGGAAAGCAAGAATGTCTCATGGACCAGATGACTTTACAACTAAATATTAGGGCAAGGAAGTAGGCCTCGAAAGAAATGCAGATTAACACCTCAAATAGCCAGAACATACAGCACTGAACAAACAGCAGGGAGGTCCAGATCATGACTCATTGCAAGGTCCTTGGGCCAGCACTTATTCTTGTGGCTGGCTTTACTTGTTTTAATTTTTTTTCCTGAGATAAAAAATTGTCAAAAATTCTCAGTTACCCCTTATATTACCATTCAAACTCTTTTTTATAAAGGTACATTAACAAATAAATTCAGCCAAAAGAGCTCTTCCTATGAGCTCAGGTGAGGAGATTTAACAGATAGCCACTGAGGTGTTTCCCAGTGGCTAGCCCTACCAACCCCTGCAGGAATGAAAACAGACCCTTCCTCTGACACCGTATACGTGTATGCTTATGAACTCAGTTTTCTTTTCCTAGTTCATGCACAAGCATGTTCATTTCCCAAAACAAACTTGCAAAAATGTCAATTTTTTTCCCAATCTTATATGCGAATTTGTAGTCCCTTTTCTATTTCAATGAAAATGCAGGCCAACATGTGATTACATTTTATAGTCTACAGCAGTTGAAGACAAAGCCTTCCATGCAGCCTATGAAGAGGTGCACTAGCAGCTAGCAGGGGCAGGAGAGGGGGGTTGTAATCAATGTTAGACTACAGCAGTGTCAGTCCGTGCCCCGTAGAACTCTTGCTCAGCTACTACTGAGTTGAGAGGCTTCTAAGCACAAAGATATCCTAATATAGGCACAGATGAGTTATTTTTCTTAAAATTTTCCTGAGGGAGAGAAAAAAAAATGAACTCCCGTTGACCCTTTTAATCAGTTGAGTTAAATCAGACCTATTGTCAAAGTGGCTTCAAGCCTTCATTATTCTTAAATGTATGCCAGAAAAGAAACTTTAAGCTTTCAATAATCAGACCTCGTTATAGATTTTTTTTTTTCCTTAGCAAACTTTAACCAGTGAAGCTTGGTTACAGGCCTTGCTTTTTAAAGTGTGCAGCTCAACATAGGATACTGTACTACAGGAGGTGAATCTCACTCCATTCTGTCTCCATGTTAACCCTTGGCTATAGTGCAACGTGACACAAACACTCAGCCACTCTTCATATCACCACTCAAACTCTATTTATAAAGATAATGTAACAAATAAATTCAGCCAAAAGGGCTTTCCATGTGAGGCCAGGTGAATTGACTTAGCAGAGTGCTCTTAGGTGTCTCCTTAATGCAAAAGTGGAACAAAGCGCCTGCCCCTTTAGAAGATAGATGTCATGAATTTCCTTTTGCTACATGCTCTAGACTTTAGAGTTGAATGAATTTCCTGGGGTGAAGAAGCCATTCATTCATTCACTTACTGCCATGTACCAATTACAAATCAAATACACACTCGTTCACTCTTCTTTGCTATCTCTGATAGTTTTAATTGTCAGGTTAAAATAATCTAGAATCCCCTGGGAAAGGAGCCTTGCTGAGAGATTGCCTGGATCAGGTTGATCTGGGGCATGGCTATGTGGGAGATTATGCTGAATACATTTATGTGTATGTACATATATATATATCTATACACATGTAAACCCTATTGGTTTTCCCTCTTGACAACCATAATATAAATGCCGTAATATAATATGTAGTCAAAATAAGTCATCTTGTGAAAATATTTACTTTTTATTAATACATTTACTCTTTTATTATTTATTTTATTTTTTAAAATATATTTTATTAATTTATTCATATTACATTTCAATTGTTATCCCATCCTTTGTATCCTCCCATTCCTCCCTCCCTCCCTCCCTCCCTCCCTCCCATTTTCCCCTTATTCCCCTCCTATATTGTGGGAACCCATGCCAAATTCTGCCATGTCAGAAATCCTGTGCTTAGACTGTATGCTGTGACCTTCGAGTTGCTGACCTTTACCTCAGGAGGTCTTGTGTTCTAGGCTATCCTTGGACTATTTACCTATGAAAGAAGTAGGGAAGTCCCAACTTGGAACCACCCAGAGGATCAAGGAAGCTCTTACTGGGAACTACTCAGGCTATTGTATTCTTGCCTGGGGGCTAGGGTGAGTGAAGATTAGAATAGATCCTATTGACCTTGCTCTATATATATTCTTACTAGTAGGACATTAAAGTGAATTTTGATTAGAAATTTCTTGACTTGATTTGTTATTTCTCGCATCTCTGTATCCTACTTTCAATCCTCACTCCTTCTTTCAGGTGAACCCTAATTCAATTTTTCCAGTGGGCCGGGACCCGACACCCTATGACTGTGACTAAGGGGGACCTCCTCCTCCTGTATATGTTCATAGGGTATCAAGTCTCTTCTTGGTAGCCTGCTATCCTTCCTCTGAGTGCCACCAGGCCTCCCCACTGAGGGGACATGGTCAAATATGGGGCACCAGAGTTCTTATATTAATAAGACAATTTTTTATCTATTTTTCTAGGTAATACATAAAGAAATTATATAGAAGTTCTCTCATATCTAACATCTCACATATGTGAGGGTGGCTTTACTCAGTACTGGGTTAGGTACTTTTTCTTCAAATTTTCATATCATTTAAACATAATAAATTGGAACCAGTCAGCCCTTTTGACCTTTTGTCTTCTCAGTTGTAAAATGAACTCACAATACCAAGAGTGACTGTTATAAATGTCAATATAAAACTGGGTGGTGGAAGCCGGGCGTGGTGGCGCACGTTTATAATCCCAGCACTCGGGAGGCAGAGGCAGGTGGATTGCTGTGAGTTCGAGGCCAGCCTGGTCTACGAAGCGGGTCCAGGACAGCCAAGGCTACACAGAGAAACCCTGTCTCGAAAAACCAAAAACAAAAAACAAAACTGGGTGGTGGTAGCACATGCCTTTAATCCTAGAACATGAGAGGTAGAGGCAGGCAGATCTCTGTGAGTTAGAGGCCAGCCTGGTCTACAGAACAAGTCTGAGGACATTCAAGGCTATACAGAGAAACTCTGTCCTGAAAACAAAACAAAATAAAACAAAACAACAACAACAACAAAATAAATGTCAATATGGTTTAGTACAAAGGAAAGAAAAATAACAACAATCTTCATGAAACAAACAAAAGTCCCTTTTCCTCATGAGTCAGGCACCATTATTCATATTGTATTACCTTACTTCCAAAAGGAAATTGAAGTTCAGATAGCTCCCCTGCCCTTCTCATATGACAGAGCTTCATTCACTGCTTCATGGAAGAATTTCAATAATTTCAGATCATTCAAAATCAGTGGCAATATCTCTGGCAGATCTAATAGGCCCAGGACAATGACTAACCATATAAAACTGTAAAAATAAAAATGGTTCATGCACTGATAATGTTTTTTTTTTCTTTTTCATACTGAATATAGACCAGGGAACGATTAAGAGGTCATATTGGCACAGACAAAATGGTCCAGTTCTTTTTAATGGTATTTTGTTGCGATTGAGAAATGTTCAATATTGGAAGAGAACACATCCTGAATCATTTAATGTAGTGGTAGCTGGACTAGGCAACTTGACTACTTAATGGGAAGCTATTAGATTCTTTATTAATATCTGGGTACCTTGAGTAGAGTGTTGTCAGATGAATAGCTTTCCTTTAGTAACCAGACATATTATTTGGTTGGTGATATGGCCATGGTAAATTTTCTAGGGTCATCTTGAGCAAGCAGAACTGTGACCACAGCTGCTCATCCCTGGAGTGTAACTCCAGCTCAGAAGGCAGTACTCATCTAGAACTACGTGAAACTGTCTGTGATGCTCTCTTGACACTATAAACTCAGTGACATCTAGATTTCCTTGCAGCTATATCCCTTGAGCCAAAAGAAGAACATTCATTTCCTTCAATGTCCCAGGAAAAAGTTTATGATTTATGCCAATGAAAGACTGTGCCATGACTGGCATAAATACCATTGCTCCATATTGTCTTCTTGTTATATAAGTAGGATTTGCAGCTTTGTTTTTACATCAGTGAGTAGACAGCCTTCTTTACTGTATCACATTTTTGTAACATTAGTGTGCGGGCTAGTTTTATGTCAGCTGGACACAAGCTAGAGTCAGTTACAAAGAGGAAGACTTAATTCAGAATATCCTCAATTAAATTGGCCTTTGAGCAAGCCAGCAAGCAACATTCCTCTGTGGCCTCTGATCAGTTCTTAGTCAAGGGTTTTGCTTTGAATTCCTGCACTGACTTCTTCAGATGATGGACTACAAGCTGTAAGATGAATAAACCCTTTTCTCTCCAAGCTGTTTTTGTTCATGGGTGTTTTCTCACAGCCAAAGTAACTATATCTAAGACAGGTCCATTATGAGTCTTTCTATAACTTATTAATTATTTTCTAAGAAAGTTGTCTGCTTTCTGATTATCTCACACACAAAAACAGACAGACAGACAGACAGACAGACAGACAGACATGCATGCATGCATGCATTTTAAAGGTCTGGGTTTGAATGGCCATGTTCTGCTTACTTTAACTCTCCCTGATGAGTAGAACAGGTTAAGCTAATGACAGGAGGGGTGGGACAATGAAACTCCAGCTGGAAGTAGGAATGTTGAAGATTTCCATGGCAGCAAGAACAACAGTAACAGCAAGATGAAAACTGAAAAGCTCCAGAGAGCAGCCAGGGAAAGAAGCAATGGGGAATAGAGTTACTGAAGATGAGCAATACCAGACAAATAGAGAAGGTAGAGTAAGGCATGAAGCCAAGGCTAAAGAAAGGTAGGAGACTATAAAGAACCATGGACAAGAAACTGCGAGCTCCGTTCCCTAGAACAGTTCAAAGGCACATCAAGGCTTTAAGGGTCAAGAGTCTCTAAGCATTAGGCTCAAGAACTATAATAGCAATGGCTTTCGAGAGCCTAGAGTCCTGGTGCCCTATACTCAAATCTGTAACAAGAGGTACCAGCAGAGCTACAGGTTCTAATACTGTAGGCTCTCAAATGCTGCTTGCTCACACTGCTGCTGGAAGCTGTGGTTATCATTAGGTACCAAGAACAGGGATCACTGATGTTTATAGACTAAGCAATAGTTTTCATCGTTAGCACTCGGAGATGTAAGCCTCTGGTTTCTTAAGTCTTGAACAATAAGCCCGTAGCTCTCAGGGCTCGATGATGCAAGCTTCCAGGTATGCCAATTTAACCTTTAAGTACTGAAAGACCCACTGCTATCACCAGTAGAAGCTAATCCTTGTTTGCTCAGGATATCTGTCCATCTATCTGGACAGAGCAAAGGGATGTGAACTAGTGATTTGATAACAGTGTAGGTAACTACAGGGCTAAAGTTGCTACCTAGAAACATAAAGCAAAGGAAGCCTGGAGACTCAGATAAAGACCTTTGATGTACTTACAGAGTTGCTTGTATATCAGAACTTCTCATTGAGTCCATTTAAACTTTCTGTCATCCAAGACAATATTATTCCAGAGCTTTCTATCTTGAAAATGAATGTAAATAGAATCTTATTAAAAAGAGAATGCTCAAGTCATATTATATAGTATAGAGACAAGAATTTATAGTTTTATACCTGCTGATGACTATACAAAATTTAGAGCTGAAAATTATTTAGGAGTGATGAACCATTACTGAAATTAGGAAAGGAATTTCCTGTTTTTTTACACTAAAGACAAGGACGTAGGAAAGAAAAGACAAATAAGACTTTGCCATTTAGCTCTTAGAAGTTTATTTGTGGGATTCATAACTGCAAACAGTGTCAGACACTGATATGTAGTTAGGCTTGTTTACTGCATAAAAAAGACAGTCTCTCAGGAGCCTTTGTAATAATGCTAAAAGGATGCTGTAATTAACCCAGATTAATTACCTCTCCACCAGGCAAACCACTCTGGAACTGGCATGTGGCTTAGCTGCCAAGTACCATGTTATAAGAAGGTCAGAGTGAGCAATTTCCAGTGTTTTGCCCATGGTATATAAACCCTTAATGGAGCCAAATGTCAGTCATCTACACAGTTCTACAGACAGGGTCAAGACAAGTACAGTCCTACAAAGCTGTTGCATTATTAGTAATTTTGATCTTTAGCTCATTCATTATTTATATGTTTTCTATGAGCATCATAATAGAAGATGAGGAAATGAAGACACACAAGTAGTCACGAGAGCCAGCCTACTTACCAATATATCCTTCCCAATACACACACACACACACACACACACACACACACACACACACACACACA
>OU015752.1:111311840-111356399 GCA_907169655.1 Acomys percivali | reverse complement strand
CACACACACACACACACACACACACACACACACACACACACACACACGAGAGAGAGAGAGAGAGAGAGAGAGAGACAGAGAGAGACAGAGAGAGACAGAGACAGAGACAGAGAGACAGAGAGACAGAGAGAGACAGAGACAGAGACAGAGACAGAGACAGAGACAGAGACACAGAGAAAGACAGTCAAGAGCTTTTGGGGAGAAGAATGTTTTGTTTATCCTTCTATTGTTCGTTTTCCTGCTTAATTAACTAAACTTCAGGTAGAGTAATTCCAGGGAACCAGAGACATAATTTAAAGCTCCAGAGAAGGCCAGGCCTTGGCTTATTACAACAGGCCAAATCAAAGCAATTGAATCAATTAAAGCAGAAAACCGACCATATTCTGTTAAATGTACTTTAATTGGTAAAGAATGGAGAATGTGCTTTTGAAATGCCATTTTAATGATCCCGTGGAGGAAAGCACTCATTTGAACTCCAGATTTGTTCACCCACTGACTGGCAGTAGTCACTGAACAGCTTCCACTCTGGGCAGTTTAGCTTGTGAGAATGTTATGGACGTGGGAGTCAGCAAAGTGGGTTTGATTGATCTTTTCCTGGCTGTCCAGTGAGTGCTGATTCGTAGTTTTCTTAAAGTCTAGACCAGTTCTCTGTAAAATGGATATGGTGCAGTTTTCAAAGTCTTAATTACAACAATTAGCAATAATACAGCAAATAGCAGGTATCTAATAATAGGAAGAGATAGTGTTGTTACTAGGGGTATATTCACTGTAACATTTGACTTACATAACTTTATTCAAAGGAAAAGAATTAGATAAGTGGGGGCTGTAGTTAAATTGTTATCAAATTGCTTGTTTACGACATGTATATATTCATGAATATGTATGTATATGCTTTATACATACATGATCTCATGGAGCAAAGCACTCATTTGAACTTCAGATTGGTTCATCCACTGGCTCACACTAGTCACTGAACAGCTACATATATACATACATCTTGTGAAAAGTCACCATGGAAACTACTGGTTTATATAGTATACACTACGAAAGTGGATTTTTTAAAAAAAGGTTTTCAAATGTCCTCAAAATATTGCTATGAAGTTGAAGTCAAAGAGTCTAAGTTAACCTAAACTACATGTTATGAATGATTAATTCCTTACAAGTGGATTTATCACAGACCTTGAACTTTTTTTTGCATATTAGTTACTTGTCTTGCTTGAGGGTTATTGAATCTACTCCTCAACTTAAGGCCTTAATTGTTACTCACAAGGTTATTTTTAATACATTGGTATAGAATTTTGTATATTGATGCAAAATAAGTTTAATTTTGATATATTGGTATATAATCCAAATTTAAGATTATTCTTCACACATTATATAAACTCCTACTCTAATATGTGGTATTTAACAATACAACTCAACTATAATACAAGGTTTATTTTCAACACTTTGAGAGTACTATAGCTGGCAGTTTAGGATAATCAATAATATAAATTAATTGTTAGTTGGTTGAATCATGCTCATGTCAATTACTATTCTATTTTTATCACAAGAACATGTATCCTAGATTTAACAGATAGACATGTTTCTATAATTAGATAAGGTAAAATAGATAGGATCTTCAAAAACCTCAGAGACCTACAGAATATGACATTTAAAGAGGTTTTTATTTAAACATTCTTTCACAATAAAACAGGGTAACTCCCAGCAATTTCCAGCCTACCTCAAAGTTGATGAACATCAAAGAACCTCCTTATGGAGATGGCTTCAAATGTGGCAAACCAGCCATTGGGAAAAATATCCTCATTAGGCCACAGACAGAATTCTGACTAAAAATGGTCAAGCTTTGACACAGGTAGTTTATCAGCCAAACTCTGCTGAGATAGGGTCGGCAAGTTCTCAATAGTTCCCACCACACAAATAGCTCTGTCAGATACACTGGGCCATATGGCTGAAGATGATGCTCCAATGTTATATAGAATTTTGGCTGACTGTCCTGGCAGTAAACTATCTCTGTCATTTTTTTTTTCATTTTGGAAACTGCAAACTTGCACTTCCTGTTTAGACAGGTAATTAATTTTATTCCTTCTCAAGTCTCTGATGGGGTTGAAAATCAGATAGATTAGTTTTACAATTTAGTTTAGTTATGTAGGAGTTAAGAATTTTTAGGTCTGACAGATGTTGTAAGTTAGTAGAGATTAGATAAGATAGTTATGGGTTTACATTCAGAATTTTAGACTCACCAAGATAGAAAATATGTTTTCTTCAAGGTTGCCAAATACAAATAGCCAAAACACTACAAATATAACATTTATATAATTCCTGATTGTTTTGTCATTCTCCTTGCTGTATGTTGCTTATATAAGTATAATAATATAAATGTATATGTGAAAATAAATTAATTAAATTATTTTGATTACATCATTCATTAAAATATTTTGTAATAAAATATATCATGAAAAGGATATGAAAATAGAAATTTTCTAAGTATTTGTATGATCACTTTCGATGTGAGTGATGAAGAAGTATAATTAGAATAGTCATATTTGCCTCAAATAACTAAAATACAAATGGACATGTGATGGATATTAGCCAGCCTGAAGAGTACCTTGGCACATGGCAGTTGCTCAATAAATTGCATCATTTGAAGTAAGATGACCTAGGACATCTTTACTCATTTTCTGGGTGCTTATGGACAAACTGTTTATCCTGTTTGTGACCTTTCCCCATGTGTAATAGACTGTAATAGCAATACTTCTCCCACGCAGTTGTGTTGAGGGTTCAGTGAGTTACTTTACAGAACAGTTAGGATAATAGGGGTACATAAAGGCATTTATTAAACAAAACACTAGTTGTTAGCCATATAAGGAACAAAGTGATTTGGCTGAAATATCCTTTGCATACTTCCCACACAGATATCACCCCCTCCACTGCACACACACAAACACTCATGGAGAGACAGAGAGGGAGACTGAGTCATGTTGACACTAACATGTCCTATTGGTGGTCAGAAAACTTGAAAATGCAGGTTCCTTCCTTCATTATGTGGGCCCCAGGGGTTGAATTCAGTTGGAAGGCTTGTCGCCAAGCACTATTACCAAGCCATGTAGCCCTTTTTCAGTCCTAAGTGCGATTTAATTATTGACTTAGTTCAATGTTTGCAAATACCATTTTATGCTATCTCATTTGCTTTCCTTGATATTTCCATGTGTCCTATTTACTATCAGTCATTATTTTAAATGGATTCACCCAGAAGATACTGAAATATTTTGGACTCTAACTATTCAGAAGAAACAGCAATGGGATGGCTATGTGAACATTTGATAAGGAAAGAATATGGAAGGAAGATAGATAGTGTTTCTATGAGCAGTTGGAAAGGACTAGAGATCATTTCAGAGAACTTCAGGGAAGCACACTGGCCACTGGCATTATAGACAAACCCTTGAAGAGGTTATGGCTTCAAACCTCCTCTCTGTCATCTATGCTGCAGTTCATGAAAAGACCAGTTACAGGTCATGCAGGGGCAGATATGGCCCAGAGACAGATGTCGAGCTCTCAGAAGAGGACAAAATGATCACACAAGGAAGAAACCTCTAATGCCCATTTTCAACTTGCACAACAACAACAACAACAACAACAACAAAATAAGGATTTAAGACAACAGCAACAACAACGTAAAGACATAAGTGTGATCACAGGGCTTGCACATAAGCCTGGGGTTAAAATACACTACCTACAAATGCATCCCATGCACAAAATACAGTAACAACAAGCTTCATGCAGTCTGTGTTGTCCTAGCTGTCTGAGCTGACCACTGAGATCTCCACAAGTGCACTAGGCCACTGAGCAGTGAAGCAGTCACCCTACAAGTTTCTGTCTTTCGTTATGCATAAGGTCCTAGCTGGAAACACTTGACAGAAATCCTCCTGTGAAATAACCTTTGTTCTTTGGGAAACCGCCACATGACTTACTTTAGGTAAGAGCTGGGCCTCCCACATAGGTAAAAAAGTATATCCTAATAGAAAAGTCTTGCCTATAGCCCTCGGATCCAGGTTCATTTCTATTATTTTTGAATCCAAGCACTTGACAGTGACAGTTCTACTCTCAGGAGAGACAGGTGTATTTAAACTAGGCAGCATCTGTATGGTACTAACTGTGCACCAACACAGGATTTCTGAGATATGATGTCACCAGGGCATCATCTGGATTTCAGAGGGTGATGGATGCAGCTATCTGATGCCTCTGCTATGTATTCAAGCTAAAGGAATACTACAAGGGTGTTGCCACTGCAGCAATCCAATAGGGCCATTCCTAGCACAGGCATGGAGGTAAGACTGCCTCTCAGAGCCAAACTTACAGAACCAAGGAAATGTTCTTTTGAATTACCACATGAACTGCATGCAGCAATGCTGCAGAGATGTGGTGGCAGCACTGCCTGATACTCAATGATCCCAATTACTACATTAATGTTTCTAGAAAGTAGGTGCCTGGCTACTTTTATGTCAGTATGACACAAGCTAGAGTAGTGTTGGAAGAGGGAACATCAACTGAGAAAAATTTTTCACCAGACTGGCCTGTGGACAATCTTGTACTCAAGTTTTCTTGGTTGATGATTGATGGGGAAGGACCCACCTCATTATGGGCGGTTTCTTGCCTGGGCTGGAGTAACTGGTTGGTATAAGAAAAGGTGCTGAGCAAGTCATGAGGAGCAAGCAAATAAACAGTGCTCCTCCATGACCTCTACATCAGTTCTTGCCCTGACTTTTCTCAATGATGGACTATGGAGTATATGATGAAATAAATCATTTATTTCTCAATTTGATTTTGGTCATGGTGTTTTATTGTAGCCATTAAAACCTTAACTACAATAGTTGGCTATTGTGCAATAGGTAGCCTTAAGTTTGAGAATATATTTCCCCTATATGACTTTGGACTTATTTGAGATCTCTTACTTTTTCTCCTTATTCTCCCTTGTGACTAAAACATCTATTTTATTCTTGTCTAACTACTGTATTTAGATGCTCATAACATGTATGATGTTGTTACAAGCACGTGGCCATTACACTGATAAGTGGTATTTACATAAGCATTTGTCTTAGATATTAAAGTTGATACTGAGATGAGATGGGAAATGTGATAATAGAATGCTGTACTTAGAATGTCTGTACTACTCTCAAGTTCATAAGTTGAAACTTAATCTCCAACATGGCGTCTTCAGGCATTATATATGTCTTACTGGTATTTAAGGATCCACGTCCTTCTTTCATCATATCTTGTACTTGTCACACAGAGTAATAACATTCCAGTGACTTAAATCCTTACACGTTAGCTAGAAGCAGTTTAGCCAGATATACAAGTACTTTATGAGGAAAGTCTTTTCATTATATATTCATTTGGGCACTTGACATTTTATATGGAAAGAATGTATACTTAACAAAGTGTACAACCATAAGTTAATGAAATTCTAGAAGAATTTATTAAGACACAAATTCATCATTTTGAAAGATTTTGAGCTACTTATGAAAAGTAGTGAACCACCATCAAGAAAAAACAAATCATTATTCCGTCTGTCCTTTACCAAACTACACGTGAAAAATATCACAAAAAGCATACAGACCACTGGAAATATTTGTATCAAAATGTACAGCATTCAAAATAATCCTTTATGTTTTACATACTTCTTACTTCTACTCCATACAATTAATGGAGATCTGTCTCTTGTTTAAAGGAAAATTGTGGGACTTAAAGGGTCTCATTATTTAAAATGGTGAATGGAGTGCTCCTACTAAACTTATATTCTTATGTTTTTTCTGATATGCTCCAGGATTTACATTACCTGAGCCTGGTGCATGGTGTATCTGCTTTACGTTCATACTTGTTATGTGTGTGTGTGTGTGTGTGTGTGTGTGTGTGTGTGTGTGTGTGTATACAGTTTCTGTAATGACATATTGCATTTTTCTCATCTCTGAGCTTCAAGGGAGACTTTCTCTGCTGTGTATTATGTTCTAGGGTCACAAGATGCCCAGCTTTTATTCTATCATCACACAAAACATAGCAAACACAAGTAGAAATAAAATAGTAAGCATTTTATGATTCCCATTTCTTGCTGGATTGATCAGATTAATAGGAAAGGTAGAGGTGATCCTCAGGAAAAAACACTGGGGGGAATAAGAAAACAGAGGTGTAAAATGCTGGAGAAATCTTCCTCAGATGTGTACATCTTACTGAAAGTTGTTTTACTTTCTTTGAGTAAGTGAAAAAATCTGACTGTTCATCAAATATTTAAGTGAGAGCACTGCTTTTTTTAAAATTTATTTTTGCCTTTTTATTGATGATAGGATTGAAATTGCAGTTCTTCCATTCATTGCTTTTGATCTTCATAGTCACATGAAAAGGAAATTCTCTGAATAATGTCTGGCTGTGGGACTCTGCATCATCTTTTTCTATCTGCTGCCAGGGAAAGCCTCTCTGATGATTACTGATGAGGCATTGATCTATAAATATATTAGAATATGATTAGGTGTCATATTTTTAGACTACCAGTGTTTGGTTGTTACCCTACATCTTTGGGCTATCTTGTACCTGGTTCTTGGTTTTCTTTTGTGAAGTAGGCCTTAGGTTAGACCAACCAATCAGACATTGGTTGGTTACTCCCACACATTTTATGTCACCATTGCCCTAGCATATTTTGCAGGCAGAACAGATTGCAGGCCAAAGGACTTATGGCTGGCTTGGTATCCACATATGCCTTTCAGCAGCCGGAAGAGTACCTTCCCACACCAGACACTAGAACGTAGGGGTGATAGCTCCATATAGGCACCAGCTCTTCTTCTCCATGTTGAATGAGTTGTGTGAGTTTTAGCCTTAAAAATGAAGCTTTGCTGACAGTTTGAAAAGAGCAGCCTTTTGTTTTAGCAATATCTTGGGTTGCTTGGGGTATTCATGGGACTTTCTTTACAACTCAACCAATTGCACCCCAACCCCACCACTGGAAGCCTTGCTTATCTATTAAAAAAAAAAGGCCAGTTGAGACTCCATATTCTTCATTACTAGGAGTCCTTACCAGGATCACCATCATAGATTACAGAAAGTTTTCAATAGATTAAGGTGTCACCTCCCCCTCCACCAATGCCTGTCTAATTCCAGCCATCTCTTCTTACTCTCTTTGCCTCATGTCCCTAATCTGCCCATGAAATCCAAATAGTTCTACGTCCTGTTCCATAGGATTCCCTGAACTCTAAGGGGAAGAGGCTTGATGGAGATCTCCAAGTTTGACTCTATCTTAATAGTGTCTTGCTGTAGGCTTCTGCATCTGTTCCTATCCAGGGCTGGAGGAAATCTGTCTGATAACGACTGGATAGGCACTGATCTTTGAGTATAGCTGGGTATCCATAGGAATGGAGGATACCAGGAGAACAAGGCCCTCTGAATCAACTAAGCTATGCACATATGAGCCCAGAGACACTGAAGCAGCAAGCAGAGGGCCTACACAGTTCTGCATCAGGTCCTCTGTGTATATATTGTATCTATTAAGTTGGTATTTTTGTGGGACTCCTGACTGTGAGAATGAGTAGGTCTCCAGCTCTTGCGCCTGCTCTTGAGACTCTTTTCTTCCTGTTTGGTTGCTGTGTCCAACTTTGATATGCCTTTTTTAGCTTTATCTTATTACATTTTATTTTTGTTATGTTTGGTTGTTGTCTCTTTGGAGGTTTGTTCTTCTCTAATAAAAGACAAAACTGGGGGTGGTTTCAAAAGGGGACAGGGAAGTGGTTGGGAGGAAGTTGGAAGAGTCAGAGGGTAGAATATCATCAGGATATATTATATGAGGGAAACATTTATTTTCAATCAAAGAAAAAAGAAGGAAAAACTAAGAAAAAGATTCATAGTGAAGAGCTTACTCCTCCAAGCCCACACCACTGGAAAAGAAAGTACAGCCAATGCAGAGGTCCCACCTCCCTCCCTTCCTTTGAATTGTTCTTGCCATACAATGACTTAAATAATCTATGTTTAGATTGAATTAATTTAAATATACACAGGAGAATTCCAGGACAGGAGTTCTTTCATTATATATTCAAATTGAGAAGCTCAACAAACTTGTGATTTGATATCATGCAGCAACTAATTTTACTCATGGAGAAAATGATATCATTTCAAAGCCATGAGGCAATGGAGAAAGAAGTCATGTTGCCCTGATGGCTTGTTTTGCAAAGTGAGAATTGGTACCACAACTGCATGTCTGTGGCTGCTTTTGGGTCGGGACACCAGTTTACAGTCTTCTTTTAAAGTTTGCTTTTAATTATGGGCAAATGACAATGGCAAATTCAAGACAGTATATTCTTTTCAAGCATACTTTGCCTTAAGGACCTGCTTGTGCTTTAGAAATATGTGTTATTACTAAGAAAGATCTCTGCATCTTCAAAGGGGGGAATGATGTTATGATGTGACCTTGGCATTGGGCACAACCCACTGACTTCAAACTCCAATCCTGCTTACCTAGGCATATTACAGAAAGTGGACTTTGGAATGATAGCCCTGTGGAGTTTTGTAAGTTCACAACAAAAGATTTTTCCAGGGCTAGAAACTCCTTTTAAAATTTAAAGAATGATACCTACTTATCTTACTTATTTGTATTATATTAGATATTATTTCATATATTTGTTAAACATCTGTTTATGTTTTTAATTATTTGCATGTGTAGCTGGGGAGCTGCTCACAGAGGCCAGAAGAGGGAGCTCCTGAGTGGTGGCTTTGGAGCTGGTGTAGAAGGAAGTAGCAAGAGCAGTGCCTTCTCTTAATTATTAAGCCCCCTTCTCCAGCCACAAATGCTAAATAATTATGTATGCTTTATTCATTCATTATGAGACACCACCTTTTAGAGGTAACTTCATAAACATTAACAGAGATATAGAAAATGCAACATGGTTCAATAGCATTAAATCAGATGCAAATATTGTTTACCTTAATCAAGAAGTAATATTGGACCAAATGCCTCAGATAGGAATGGCACTGCTTATATACTACCACATCTGTGAGCTGACTCTCATCCTAGTAACTATTGGAATGTCGTACCTTGATGACCATGGGGAGAATTCTTAGAATCTGTTCTGTCATCTTTAATATAGGGTACCATCATCATATCTTGAAATGGTATGGTTTGACCAGGACTAAAAGGTACTATGAAATGACTTTTTGGCTTCAAATGAATGATAGTATCAAACTACAATATCTGAATTAATTGTGCAGAGACCATGTAAGGGATTTATCATATTCTATTCTTCCCCTTTAGACTTAGATGTCCTTGTGAATTCTCTGCATTTATATTATTATATTTTTTGGTAGGAATGAATTTATCTCCTACATCCTTTTCTTTTTCTTTCTTTTTTTAATTAATTTATTCTTGTTACATCTCAATGGTTACCCCATCCCTTGTATCCTCCCATTCTTCCCTCCCTCCTATTTTCCCCTTATTCCCCTCCCCTATGACTGTTCCTGAGGGGGATTACCTCCCCCCTGTATATGCTCATAGGGTATCAAGTCTCTTCTCAGTAACCTGCTGTCCTTCCTCTGAGTGCCACCAATTCTCCCCCTCCAGGGAACATGGTCAAATGTGAGGCACCAGAGTATGTGAGAAAGTCATATCCCACTCTCCACTCAAGTGTGGAGACTGTTCTGACCATTGGCTAGATCTGGGTAGGGGTTTAAAGTTTATCGCCTGGTACCTTAGTTTGAGAGGGACCCCTTGACCCAAATCTGCCTATCATAATGTTATACTTGTAGGTTTCTAGGACTCTCTGGATCCTTCTACTTTGCTATTCTCCCATGCTTCTCTCATCTAGAGTCCCAATAGGATACCCTCCCCTCTGTCCCAGTTTCCTTGTAAGTGAAGGCTTTTGTGGGACATGCCCCTTGGGCTAGTATGCAGATATAAATGAGTATATACCATTTGAGTCTTTCTGCTTCTGGGTTAACTCACTCATTATGATCATTTCTAGCTCAACCTGTTTATCCACAAATTTTGGGAATTCCTTGTTTTTAATAGCTGAGTAGTATTCCATAGTGTATATGTACCACAGTTTCTTTATCCATTCTTCTACTGAGGGACATTTAGGCTGTTTCCATGATCTGGCTATTATGAATAAGGCTGCTATGAACAAGGTTGAGCAAATTTTCTTGTTGTGTGCTGGTGCATCTTCTGGGTATATTCCAAGGAGTGGAATAGCTGGGTCTTGAGGAAGCCCTATTCCCAGTTTTCTGAGATAGCACCAGATAGATTTCCAAAGTGGTTGTACTAGTTGCATCTTCAACAAATGGTGCTGGTCTAACTGGAGGTCGATGTGTAAAAAAATGCAACTGGACCCATATTTGTCACCTTGCACAAAACTCAAATCCAAGTGGATTAAAGACCTCAACATAAAACCAGAGCCACTAAATCACTTGGAAGAAAAAGTGGGGAAGAGCCTGGAACATATTGGCACAGGAGACAACTTCCTGAACAGAACACCAACAGCCCAGGCCTTAATGTCAACAATTAATAAATGGGACCTCATGAGGCTGAGAAGCTTCTGTAAGGCTAGAGACACTGTCAAGAGAACAAAGCGACAGCCTACAGACTGGGAAAATATCTTCATCAACCCTACATCTGACAAAGGTCTAATATCCAAAATATATAAAGAACTCAAGAAATTAAACACCACCAAACCAAATAACCCAATTGAGAAATGGGGCTTGGAACTAAACAGAGAATTCTCAGCAGAGGAATATCAAATGGCTGAGAAACACTTAAAGAAATGCTCAACCTCCTTAGTCATCAGGGAATGCAAATCAAAACAACTCTGAGATTCCATCTTACACCCATCAGAATGGCTAAGATAAAAAATTCAAGCAACACCACATGCTGGCGGGGATGTGGGGAGAGAGGAACACTCCTTCATTGCATTTATATTATTTTCCTCATTCCAGTTCAAAAAATGACATATTGTAAAAGAAAATTGTGTTTTTTATTATCTTAACTACTTGTTTGAACATAGGTATGCTTGGGGCTAATTTGTTCTGAAGAGGGTTTGTCATAATTTCTTGGCTCAAGGAAGAAAAGACCTATTTTTTTGCCTTTTTTTCATCTGTACTGTTTCTATGTATATTGAATTTAAAAAATATCCAACTGAACTTAAAGAAAATAGCCAAGTCCATTTCCAAAACCACAAACTTACTTCCTCATTGCCACTTGGCCCCGCCCTTCACTCCAAGGCAAAGGGAGAGGACAAGCAAAGCAGAGCTCCCTGACTCTCAAGGAGTTCCACATCTATAAGAGGAAACAAATGCTTGCTTGCGATTTGGTGTGATGTATCTTGTGAGACAGCTGCATCACACAGGGCAGGAGAGCGCACACTGTAGTCATCTAGACAGAGGAGGTGGAAAGAGCCAGCACAACTTCCTGCAAGTGCACTCACACCAACGAGTAACTTAATAAATAAACATAACAAATCTCCAAACAGCTCCCTAGCTGTAGCTCAAGAAGAACCCACTACTCTAGGAAATATCTTCATGTTTACCATTCCTTTCTAATTCATTCTGTGTATGTTAATCCTAATTCTTTTTTTTTTTTTATTTATTTCAAAGTCTTAAAGGTAATTATTTGCCAGCCAAGCTCCAGCAATGTCTCAAGGGATGTTGAACGTTGGGTGTTTTATAAGTCAGTTAATTTTTCTATTCCTAAGGTTGGTGACAGGATTTTGATATGGGGTTTGGGCTTTTAAGAGAATATAACTAGCTTGATTTACTCTGTTTGAAGCCAAACATCTTTAAAACTCAGTCTAGGTGTGACAGCTCTGAAGGTCCCATGGGCTGAAGGGAAACATCGGCCTGGCTTCTTGCTAGAATCCACTATGTCTCTCTGTCTCCTTTTGTCTCAGCCTTTCCCTTTCCCCTCTGAAGTCATACATTTTTACTCTATCTTGAAGGGGAAACATCCTTTCAAATTCCTCAATTTATAATTTAAGAAGTTTTGTTAGATCAAAAGGAAAAGGAAGAATGAACAGAAGCGAAGCGTGTGAAAAGCTTTAATATTTGAGTGGCCACACTGAATCTGGGGCAGCTTTTCTGCCGGCCGCTATGCAGCACAGGCAGAAAAGAAAAAAAAAAAAAAAAAATAGAATCCAGAGTGATTTGCTCAAGGTTGCTCAAAGTGAGTCGGAAAAGATTGGGCATTTCAATGCGAGGCAGAGCTGACATCTTTCTTCCTTAAAAAGGTGTTTTTTGTGTGTGATTGGTTTCAATCCCCAAAAAGTAAACACAATCAAAGTTCATACATTTCAATCTGCTTTTGCTTAAGGAGCAAACTGTTGGGATGCTGCGAGGAAAAAAGGCAGTTTGCTGCATAATACACATACAACCATGGCGCTGAACAGGAAGTAGTGGAGAGGGGAGGTTAGTGTGGCCTTTTCCAGATGATTATTGAAGGTAGGAAGATAATGCATAAGGTGGGATATGGAAGGAGGACAAGAAATTAAGGAATGACTAGACCCCCTATGCTGGGCTTTCCAGAACCACCTTAAACATCTTTATTCTTACATTTGCATTAGCTCTTACTTCCTGCTCACCCTTCCTAGCTGCCCTAAGCAAACCTCATAGTCATTGTTCATAACTTCATTCAACCCAAAATCTCTTTTCAACCTGCCAAGTGACTTTGGGCAAACTCATTTAGATCAATGAGCTTTGGGCTTTCCTATTTAAAAAAAAAAAAAAGATGTGATCATATCTAAGGTTGTTATGTCATTAGATGAGGTTCCATGTATTCAACACACTGTAATAACTAAGTGGTAAGAAATGTTATCATATCTATGATATATAGTCCATAGATAGTTTTCATTGCTTGTCTTTACACAAAGAAAGTTAGGTCTCTAGATCATGATCTGAGTGAACTAGGAGGTTGTTTGAAAACTCATCTGTAGTGAAAGTTTTGGTTTCCTTTATGTGTTTTTTGTTTGTTTGTTTGTTTTGGCACTAAATGTGGGATATGAGAACGTTTTTTGTTCATCCTCAGTTGAAAAAAAAAAAACCCATGAGTGGGCATGTGATATTTTACTGGAAGATGTCCTTGTGAGAGAGCATGAGATGTCTTGCCGAAAGCAGACACGTGAAAGAGTACATGATGTTTAGAAAGAATGTAAATAGAAGCCCACAGACAATGAGACAATCCTTTTGTATCATTACAGCTTTTAAGAGTTTACATCACCTTGCTTCTCTTCGTTTTACAGAAAGGAAAGCTCCAGAGAACTTCTCATAGTACTACAGCTGGTTCTGGCTACTTCTACTGGCTCTGTGCTGATTTGGTGGAGCTCTGCTGTTTTTGCTTGATCATGGCACTGTTGCTGATTCTTGTTGCTGTTTAGTGTTTGCTATTTGACTGGATGGCTGGTATTACAAGGCAGAGTGGGATCACAGAGCCCCCACTCCCCCTGCTGCAAGGAACTACTTCTAAACAGGCCCACAAACCCCTTTTCCTATTAAGCTTCTTTTTCGCCTACTTCTGGGAGGTGAGTTGTAAGGGAGGTAAAGCATTTAAGAACCCTAAATAAAGCAGGGTTATTTTTTCGAATCTAAGACTGTCCCCATCCAACAGACTTTGCTATAAAACTCAACTTCCTATTACTCAGTGATTATAGTGGAAATACATGTGTTCTGTCCACATAATGACAACATTTTACTTCCTGATAATACAGTTTTTATTCATCCTTATCAAGATTCTGAACATAATGGACCTACATATGGCATCTTGGAAACTGAGAAAACGTCAGAAGCAGGAAAGTGTATCTGACTCCTCTCACCATTTCCCTGAGATCTTTTATGAAATACAGATCTTATCTTTTCAAAAGAAGGAGGGAATACTAACAATCAGGCATGTATAGAAGAAACTAAACAAAGGAAGTTGCTAAGATCCCCAGTGTATGGGCATAGAACCCCTTTTCTCTACAATCATATGCAGAACTATTTATAAAAATGCAGCTGTTCCTGGACCTTTGTGTCTTCATGTCCAAAGTCTCCTGTGATGCATGCTTTTCTACGGACATTTTTGCACTCTTCTTTTTAAAATCTGTCTCTATTGGGAGGAGTAGAAACTATGAAACTTGTGGACAAATACATCTTTTTCCCCCAGTTCTCTTTTGTCTACCTCAGGATGTTGCACCCTAGTGAACATTATTCCTAAAATTATATGCTTTTCTGTTCAGTAGACTATTAAGCCCTAACTATTAGGAGGTCCATGCGCTGATTTTTATGTGCTTTCATTCACCCCATGTGTCAATGGTGTTAAATAATGGGATAGAGTTATAAAGCTTCTTTGGCACGGAAGACCTCCATTTGTAAGTGGAGTTACCATTGGGTATCATCATAAACCTCCCTACTGAGAACATTCAGTTTCCCGACAGAAAGGTGCTTTGTTCCATCACTATTTATCTACACTTTATATTCAACATCAATTGAATTGTCCAATTAATTCTGTAGGAAAGTAGAGGCATGGTTTTTCCTGACACTGAGGATAGAAAGTTCTCATCAGAAGTACGTAATGCTTTAAGTGGAGACTGAGAAAAATGGGGATTCTAGAGAAAGAATGAACATAATTTTAGGAAAGTGATCTGAAGATCCAGGTGAGAGATTGGAGTACTTGAGTCTAAGCATAAGCTTCCGAGAAAATTATAAAAAAGACAGGGTTGTAACTAAGCTCATACATGACTGTCTCCCTTCTGATAGTTCTTCATCACTGACGTTCTCTGAAGCTACAGTGGATTTATAAGAACAGGAGGACCAAGAGAAAAGGACAGCAAGAGGAATGATGTAGCCCCTTGACTAAGTGAGGAGGAAAGGAGTTCTTAGCCAGACTTGCAGAATAGCAGAAAAGCATTACCAGGTTTCCAAGGCATCAAAGGCCATCAAGTAAAAAGCATGCCATGCATTAGCATCTTTGGAAGCCACAAACCAGTAAGGAAGGACTGAGCAAGGAACATCCTTTAATTGATACACAACAGTTGTACAACAACTTTGAAAGACTGGTATTACTGTCTTCATTTAACAAAATATATATCTCGAGTGTGGGGAGGTTGGTGATTTGTCCAAGTCCACAATGAAGGTGAGAGCATCACCCTCAATGTAAGTCTTCATGGATTCCTGACCTAACTCTTCTCATTTGGCCTCCATTTTCCTGGGTATTATTAACAGACTGAACATCTGTAGAATATTTTATTTATGTTAATGAGGCATTCTGAAAGAGTCAGGCTGAGGGAGGAATTCATGTTGGTGAGAGGAAAAGTTTAATTTAGATATAAGTATTTTGGACTTCCAAAGTTTATCCTGTGGAAAATGTAATATACCACAACATAAACTTCTTGTGTGTCTAGGGATTTAGAAATTGGCTTAGGGTATTGAAGACCATTTACAATAAGTAATCGTCATTATACTTAATTTTGGAGGAGAGTGGGTTATGGGGAATGCCACATATCAGAGGAATGGGGTAAAAAAAAAGTTTGAAATGTGCATGAAATTAGTGCTCATCCTGGGCAAAAGTACAGTTACATCACCTAGTGAATTTCAGAATGAAAGCATAATGTTTTCCTTCTTTTTCACATCTGAAATGTCACCAGCAGGAAGATAAATGTTATTATATGAATTACTCACAAAGGGAAACAGAAATGGGCCAATTATGACTAGAAAGTACTGCTAATTATAGATGATTTACTGACTCTGTAAATGTAAACATGAGAATAGGCATGACTCCTAGATTGCAGTGTTTTCATCCAATCTAATATTTATTAGGCTATGCATGCCTCTGAGTAGAAAGCCTCAGTCTTGTATATCTACTCGGCACTTCTGTATTATTTTCAGTTTTGAAAGTATTTTAGCACTATAAAGTTTAAAGCACACAGAACACTCCAATATATATGACAGTGCCCTTATTTAACATGTTCTGAATTACTAGGCAAGCAATTGTCAACCTCAGCACTTCATTACATAATACCACAGTAAAAAGCTTGATGATAACTTTTAGTACTTATTTTGATTCTTTTCTTTTTTTTTTTTTTTAAACAGGAACACTTCCATCAGGCTTAAGTATTTTTAAGATGTCAACTGCACAAGAATAAATTAATAAAAAAAAGATGTCAACTGCATATTTCTTAATTACTTAAAATAATAGTCATATAGCTTATATGAGAAAGTTGACTTAAAAGCAAGAAACAATAAGGTCACACTGATAGTTTCTTCTTCTCGAATCCAGATCTCAGCAGAAAGCCAGTTCCCACTGACACTGTATTTTATTCTGGTCCTCATAAGTCCATCCTTTCTGTCCTTGATCCAGAATTAACTTTAAAGTATGTGTTATAACTAGACTTCCTTAACTTAGCTGAATTCAGAGACCTTCATGGCATGTTTTCCCAATAGGAAAGATAGAAGGGCCTTGAGCGCTCAACCCCCTGTGTTCTCCCAACAGAGGCCAGCAAACCAACCTTCCCACAACCCATCCAAACCCTATGGTCATCACGATCTGCATATCTGGTTATCACCTCACTTGACTGAACAGTGAGATCAAAAGACTGAAAGAGCTGCCCATTGGTCTGCTCTGATACACTTGGGCCCTTGCAATGGTCTGGCTGAACAGGGTATGTCTTTAATGCAGAAATCCATGTTTGACAAATTTATGTGGGTTACAAGAGTTTTGGGTTGAATGTATGGGTGTGCACAATAGCTCCCCACATAGCTTACCTCATGCCTGTCCAGCAGTCAGTCCAGTGGGAATACTGACATATCTAGGAAAAGGAAAATAAAGGCATGTTAAATAACAAAGAAGATGTGTGGACTAACTCATCCAAGCAAAGAATTTCCTTACTACAACTACTATCAATTTATTTCATAATTCATGAAAAGAACAAAAATGCTGTAAGTAAAAATAGGGTTCCTAAATCACACACCACCTACAGAATCTCAAGCCACATGGAGTCTAAATTCAGAAATGGCCTGGCAACATAAAACAAGAATCATTTTAGAGCCAGTTAATCTCTAAGTTTAATTTTCTGGATGCAAAGAACCCCAGCAGTCCTCAAGCTCATTAGCCCAGGGAGGGGTCTGGCAAATGAATCCAGTCTAATTACAAAATGCCTTTGAGATAGCAAGTGCAACATGCATCTGCTCTTCCGTGATTTGACTGCGCCAAAGGTGTAACCCACATGTTAATAAGCAACTTTAATTCATGCTGATAGGGAAGTGATGTGTCTAATCCTGCCTGTAATCATATATTTGGGCACAAATGATTTCTGCAGTATGAAAGAATTCTGAAAGTGCTATGATGCAACAGGACTTCATATTTTTTGAATCATCCTAAAAACAGCTTTGTTTTTTCCATATTCATTATCTTTTCAAGAAAATGCATAATTTGATATAGTTAATATATTTTGTTACTTTTCTTCATGAAAGGATTTAGTACTAGAGATTTCTGGCAAGCTTTGTGACTCCATTAAGATACCAGGGCTTTACCAGCCCTAACACCACTACTGTTTTAATATCCTAGAAATGTTAGACATTAAGATATAAATTCTTATTCACAAAGGCTAGGTGAAAAAAACATTTTCATTTATATGTGTTTTAAATATCAGTACAAACCTCTTTCTCGAATATATATAACTCCAATCTAACCCTAACCCACTTACAGTCTCAATACTCTCTCATGCTTTATGCAACAGTGCAGAGGAAGATATTTGTGCCTTATAAAGTTATAACGACAATGAAATGATACAGCCACAAATCAATATTCATTAAAATCACAGGAGAAGACAAATTAGCACAAGAACTTTCATTAGAAAAAGGAAAGGGACATAGAGGCAGGTGGACCTCTGTGAGTTTGAGGCCGGCCTGGTCTACATAATGATTCCGGGACAGCCAAGGCTACACAGAGATATCTTTTATTGAAAAGCCATTTTAAACAAAAAGGGAGAAGGAAAGGGTTCTTGGCTTTGCAAAAGACCTTCTTTTAGATACAATACTTCTAGTTTGACATTTATCATCCATCTCTATATAAAAATGCTGATAACCAACTTAGATGTTTTATGATGGAGCTTGAACTTAGACTTATCATCAAATTTTGCTTCTGGGTCCCAATTCACATTTATATGTCATCAACAAGAAAATGGAAGTGTATTATCTTAAAATTGTTCATGTTAACTAATAATCATTTCCTAATACTCTTGTTTGGGATTTGTCAATCTCGAGCTGAACCAGGTGCTTTTGGCTGTGGTCCTAGAGCACCTTTTATCACAGTAACTATCATGTAATATTATGGATGATAGCTTAGGATATTCTTTTCTATGAAATGCAATGTAAGCAAGGAGGTGATTCACACGTAAACTGTATCTCCTCTTTTTTTTTTTTTCTGCCAATCCTCCACGTTCTCTTCAACTCAATCTTTTTATTTCCTGATTGGTTTTTAGATTTATTAGTTATGAGTGGGAATAATTGATAGAGAATTAAGAACCAGGACCCTACAAGTAAAGACGGTAGGATTGAGAATGACTTGGGTAAGGCAGGTGATGTTAATAGGGGTAAAGAGAACACACAGGGGTAAGATAAAGTATACTGTAAAGGCACAGAGGTCCAAAAATATAGGCATCAGTGGCATCAAAGAACAGAACAGAGAAAATCAGGGAAGGCTTTTTGGGTAGAGAAAGGGTACGGAGAAAGAGGTGGCTTCTGATTTACTGAACATGAAACCTGCAGGATAAGAAAGTGATGCCTGAGAGGAAATCAGAGGGTGTATTTAAGATGTTTTATTGGGATCATATCCTCTAATATGTTTTACTGCTCTTAGAGATTGATAATGACAAAAATATCTTTAGGCATTAGCTGACTTTAATAGACATGTACATAGACTTGGTTAACCGTTTTTTATACTAAGTGGTGTTATAGTCACCTCTGCATCTCCATTGTCCTGATAGTGTTTGGTACAAATTTTACTCCTAGTAAGAATTAACTGCATGAAAAGAATATTTGAATGAGTATGATTCTGCAGCCACCTTCTCTCAGTAGAAGATATTAAAATATGAGAATATAACATATATGCAATATATCTGACACTCAGTCATGCATGTACAGTGACCTTGTTCATCATTCTTCAATCAATGATTTTTAAAGTGTCCAAAAGAGGTAATTAAAAGGAGAAAATACAGTCTGGCAGTAGAGTGGAAATACGAAGAAATGAAATATCAAGATTCAAGTTAAGGAAGATGAAAGCCTAATTAATTTAATACAAAAATTAAATTTGAGGCAAATTGTCCAGGATTGAAATCAGAGGACTTATAAAGACTGCTCTGAATGGTCTTGCAATCTGGTAAGTGCGAGAAAGAGAGGCTAAAAAGCAATCACAATGCTGTTAGCAGAGGGAAGCCAGGCATTCCGGGCTCAAGAAGAGGAAATGCTAGCTCTCTCTAACTTGATGCCAAGTGTCAGGACTGCCTTCATAGACCTTACACTTCAAAGGTGAAAGCAGCTCACTAGGTAGACAGGTAGGTATGCCTGACAGACAAAATTGTATACACAGGAAGACTGAGGTGAAAATCCAAAGGTTATGTTTGGCAATGAGAGTGCCTGTAATCAGGAACTGTAGGCTGTGGCCTGGGCAACCTTGGAAGGTACAGCTGGCAATGCAAGCCATTCACATAGTGAATACATGACTAAAGAATACTATGATATAAACATGACTGTTCATGAAGATGAGATGGAAGTCTCTGCCTCCCCTCTGTCTTTTACATACACACACACACAGACACACAAACAGACAGACACACACACACACACACACACACACACACACACACACTGAAACTATATGGAGAAGGAGACATAGAGTAAGATGGAAGGTGTGTGTGTTATAAATGTTGTGAACACTCAGTTAAAGTCTATGCAGTAAACACCACCTCCTGCAGAATACACTGTACCAGGCCAATCTAATCCTAGGAAGTCTATATTTATGCTTAAAGATTTAGATAGTGTTGCCAGAGATGCACACATTGTTTGGTCCATGATCTCTGTACATAAACGATGGCCCAAATCAATGAAAGACTTAATCCAAACTGATGTGAATGCAAATACCCCAGCCAGAGCCAGCTGCCATGGTTATTTCTGTGCATCTGGGAAACAGCTGTCTGGCCTCATGGATGCCCTGCTTTTGTTCAACTTCAAATGGGTGTCAAGAATAAAAGAATGCAGGTGATTAGAAGGTAGTTCACATTTCAGAGAGGCTCAAGGGTTTCTGAGTATTTCTGTGAGCAGATTCTGAATTGCCCCCCCCCCTCCATTGGAGTGAACATGATGGAACGGTTTTTTACCACCTTTCCCATCCACACTCTGAGGGTGCCTGGGCCAGCTGGGAGGGGTAGCTTGTTTAATGATTTTAAAAGCCCTCTTCTCTCCTGATTACACAGAGTCAATGATGGGAGAGTCATTTTCAAGGCCAAGCATAAGTGATTACTCACCGGGATGCAGAGGTTATGATAGGATGAGCCCAAGCCGCTGCTGACAGTCAGAGGCAAGATGCAGAGTTTGACCCTCTAAGGCATGAAGCGGCAGAGCCAGTGCCTCTGAGCTAGACAGCTGATGAGATGCCTTCTCCTTGGGATTCATACTACAACAATAGGCTAATAGATTTATACTATAAGGCGCTGACCTTTGTAGGCAAGAGCAGTTTCTCACAGGAGAGGAAAAGGTGCTTCAGGCCCCTGTGTGCTACAGTTTTGACAGTGACTGACAGCATGGGCTGGCCCCAGTCTCCTGGAACTGTATACATAGTCTTTTGCATTGTTACCCTTTGATTAACTTCTGACACACTTTGCAACATAAAACTCTTACAGGGAAATTGCTCTGTGATGCTGGCTGTAGCATCTAGAAACCTCGCCAGTGAACTAAAATGGTCACTATGGCTGGAAATAATATGGCTAGCTTCGTGTGTGTGTGTGTGTGTGTGTGTGTGTGTGTGTGTGTGTGCGTGCGTGTGCGTGTGTGTGTGTGTGTGTGTGTGTGTGTGTGTGTGTGTGCGCGTGTTGAACATTTTGGTCTTTAAGTCTTTGCATTCCTAATGCTATTATTCAAATGCAATGTTCAGAAAACTATCCTCACGTGTTTCAGGCATATTGAGCCTGGAGAGACTTAAGGTCACAATGAAAATAAATAATGCATGGACTCAGGGGCCTGAAGCAAATGTTAACTAATTTCAAAATGGGTCAAAATCACAACAATTAAGTTCCTGACATGTGAAGTCATTTTTTTCCTTCCTAAAATATTAACCAACTTGCTTCACTTCTTCTAGATTGATTTGTAGAGCATAAAAGGTCATTTTGGAGGCGGGAGGGTGTGGGCATTTGGCTTCTACAAGCCATCCATAATGAGAGCCAATAAATTAGGTAAAGCCCCTGTTTACCTAAGCTGAAATATTGATGTCCACAACCACATTGAATGCAAATCTCAGCATTAATCATTTTTCTCCAGTCAGGGAATTCAGACCATGGAAACACATGCTTTGATAGACCTATACATCATAGTTACAGCAGCATTAGACAGTGCCTCAGTGACAGAATACAAATATATGGCAATGGATTGCCTTCATTTTCCCCAGCCTGACTTTGTGTCTGCTCAGTCTTTTCTTGGTGTATGAGGTGGTTTGGGTAACCCTTTTTGCTCAAGCAATAAGAATGTTCTTCCATTGGTAAAGGCTAAGCAAGGCTGGGGGGCTAGGTGGCACACATGGAGACTTCCTTAAGCACAGTAGTCATAGCATCCTTGAGCCACCTGCAGTGGTGGTTTCTGGGAAATACAGCTTCCGTATTTCTACTCATAGCATATATAGATCCCATTTCCACAGATAATATTCATTTTATGAGATTCCTGCATCTTTATAGTGCACAAAATTTAATACCTTCAGTGGACAGCAGTCACATGCTGGATTTGCCAATTATCCTGATCCAGGCATGTTGTATAAAAGGGTCTTAGTTTAGTAGATTCCAAATCTTTTTTGTTTTATACTCAGCTCCCTTTCTCTGCTTTAATGGAGAGCCCAGTCACTCTCACTTTCTGGCAAGACTGCTATCTCCTTCACATGCAAGTCTCCTCAACTCCGATTTCCAAAAGAGGCGTTTTATCTGGCTTAGACTGACTTATGAAAGTGCCTGTTCAGTGTCTGTGCTTGACACTTCAAAGACAAGCATTGCAGACTAAACTCATCGTAACCCTTATGCAGGCAGTATTCTTACCATTCACCCTGTCATTCTCCATTTTTATTAGGTAAGCCAGCAAACGAAACACCCGAAGCACCTACCTGTAGCTGCCACCACCGCCCATCCTGTTCTTCTTGGGTGTTTCTGCCACTCCCTTTGACGCTGTAATAAGCCTCCAGCCTTCAGCACTGTCTTTTGCCTTCAATTTCTCAAATTAATCTTCCACATGGTAACTAAGCACTATTTAAAAATACATTCTGACTGAGTCATATGCTTCTTTAAAGGAGTTCCTCATGTAAAATAAACGCCGCACGTCTAACCCACACACAACTTCTGTCTCCCTTGTCTTACCTGTCTATCAAAAACAACTTAGAAACAATAAGCTTTTCAAAGCCCGCGCCCCCATTCCTGTTTCCCTTTTGCCTATGCAGGCCCTTCTTGATTATTTCCACTTAGGAGACTACCAGTCAAAACTTCCTTTCTATAATGTTATCTACATTAATGCTATCATCTAAGATCAATTGCTCACTGTGCGTATTTAATGAACTCCATGTAGCAAAACAGTAGTACATAGTAGCTTAAATGTTCTTCTTGAGTCTCACTAGAATCAAATATGTAGCCATAATTGTCACTCTTTCCATTAATCTCCACTGGAATCATTGTTTTCCTTAATCTTTCTTCTAATGCTTGTGCTGTGACAGTTGACAATCCCTGTGCCTACGTCAACTAAAACCAGCAGCCTAATCTTTGAAGATGCTGCGCTTACACCACTCTTTCTCTCTCTTCTGCTATCATATGACCTATGCCATAGGGCAAGGCAGGACTCATGGTCATTGTCCCTGAGTTTTAAGAATGTAGCTCACTTTGCCATGGACTCTGGTGCCCAATCGTGAATCACTTCCCCCTGGCGGGGCAGCTATCAGGCCACAGAGGAAGAGGATACAGACAGTCCATCCAGATGAAACTTGATAGAATGAAGTCAGATTATAAGGGAGGAGAGTCCTGCTTTCTGAGGACTAGGGGATGGGGGTGTAGGTGAAGGAGGGAGGGTGGGACTGGTAGGCAATAAGGGAGGAGAAGGCTATAATTAGGATGTAAAGGGAACAAATTAAAAAATCAATTGTTAAAAAAGAATGTAGCTTAACCTCTGGGATGGGGAAAACTGCACAATTGGCATTTCTTTCCCTCCATCTGGTATATGGAAGTAGAGAATATTGCCACAAACTGCCTTCAACACAGTGAATAAAATGGTTTGATTGAAGGCCTTGACTTTTAGTGTAAACATAGGGCCGTGAGCATGTTTCTCTCCATAGTGTCTGGTCCTATATTATCTATACAATCAGTTTCCAAAGGCATTGCTAGAAATCCACTGGCCAGTGTGCATATTTTAGGCATTTCCCAGTGATAATCAGCTCCACAACATTTTTAAAATACAGAGTACATGGGTATTGTGAAAGAAAAAGATAAGTACATTGGCTTCAACTAAACAGTGTGATGTCAGAAGGCATTTTCATTTGACTTTGTGTGTATATATATGTGTGTGTGTGTTTGTGTGTGTGTGTGTGTGTGTGTGTGTGTGTGTGAGTGTGCTCATGTGTGTATCAGACAGAATAAATGAAAGAAGTTAGGATATTGTGCAAAAATGAAACAAAATGAAATCCTGTGGTCCAAAAAAAAAAAAGGTAAATGGTAACTTGTAAAAAAAAAAAAAGATAAATCCAAGAATTAAATTATCTCATGAATATCATTCTTTAGAACAAAGACCCTTTAAAATAAGTACGTTTTTTTTCGTGACTTCTGTTATAACATATATAGATCAATACAATCATGGGTGATTTTTTTCCACTTATTAAGTTCATCCCCTGACCCAGATGTTCCATATAGTTCAAGATAACTGCTAGCGATTTGTTTCCTCTATTTCTGTAGATGAGGAAAGTGAGTGCCAGAAGAATTTAGTAACTTATTCAAAGCCATGCTAAAATGCATGCATATGCAATGCACTGATTACTCTTTTATTTAGCTGGCATGTACTGAAAATGAATTTTGCCAAACATTAAATTAGAAGTTAAGTAATCAAGCCAGGTGTAGTGGTATAAGCCTTTAATCCCAGTACTCAGGGGGGCAGAGGCTGGTAGACTGCTGTGGGTTTGAGGCCAGCCTGCTGTCTATAACGCAAGTCCAATACATCCAAGGCTACAGGGAGAAGAAACCCTATCTCAGAAAACAAAAAAGGATTGAGTAAAAGTTCAAATAGGTTTTTTTTTTTTTACTTGTGGTAGAGCAATAGAGGATAATATTTAGGTTGTAAAGTGGCAGGCATGCTGAGAGTCCATTGTGGGAGCTGCTACACAAAGGACCCATAATGACCCGGGAGAAAGACATCCTGTCTGGCTTGACTAGACGGGTCATGTAAACCATATAAAAATACTTCTCCAAAAGTCAAAAAGCACTTGAATTTTTGAGGGAAGAATCATATTTCAAAGCACAATGTTCACAACTTGGCTGCCAGCATTTTTGAGAAGATGCCAGCCGACCACTATGACATTGCAATCTAAGTGGATACGTGAAGTGACACTGTGTACTCCACATGACTGCCAGTACTATAACTCTCAGGAAGTGGATGAAGATGAGACACAAGCTTTACCATAGAGTTTTCTAATATGTAGCTAGGCATGGATATGAGTGGCACCCTTTGTTGATGGCATAGAATTCAGCATACGTATTATAAATGACAGCACTGTTCTAGGCATTGAACTGGGCTCTTTGATGAATTTTATCTGATTTGTCCCTCATGATGATTCTTCAGTTTGGTTTGTTGGAATTTTGAATAAGAAGACTAACATTCTAGTGGTTTAAACAAGAATACAAATAATAGCAAATAAAAAGCCCTCAGTTATGAACCAGAAATTTCAAGGCCGTGGAGCCCTGTTCCATCAACCTCATCAAAATAAAAAAAAAATTCCTCTTTAGCCTTTGGAACATTTCTTCTTTGACACCACAAAAGGTACTCTCTTCTGCCAATGTCTAGTTTCAATGTCACAAGACAATGAATGCCCTCATTAACTTCTGCAAAACCTGCAGTGCATCTGGCTGTATTCTCTTCTGTCTTTTCTGCTTCTTTGTTATTTGATTTTTTTTTTCTACTCCAACTTACTGAACAATATAGCTGAAAAAGGATTATTTCCTATTGACTATGCACAGGAGTAAATTTGTTCTTAGTATGCTTGCCATTCTGTGTCTATTAAACTGTCTTACCATTAATCTAGGCTGTGGAAGACCAATAGACAGCCCCTACTCAAGCAATATATCCTCAGTTCCATATGTTATCAAATTTACAAGATCTTGGGTAGAGTCACTATTGGGAAGAGTAAACATCGAATAAGAAAATAAATATGAGACAGTGACTATAACAAGTGTGCATTTCCCTTTGACTACCCTTCTGTCTCATTTCCAGGACCACAGGGCTGTTAAGCCTAATTTTATGACCAATGTCATGATGTTAAGCTTGTCAGTCTTTATTGGACCCTCAGCTGTGAGGTCTCCCTCACCCTCCCTTTACATGTTACTTTAATTCGGGATGTGGATTAAAATCCCAGAAGCGGTGAGCTTGGGCTCTGAGCACACTATGCATTAATTTATTGCACACTGACATCCATTAATTTTGACTACTGCTATCAATTATACTACATGACAGGGAGATAACTATGTTATCACCTTTACAGAGTGTCTTTCTTAGGAAATATATGTAGTCTTAGCAAGACTCTAATGCTGATGGATAACTCCCTCTCCTGAAAGCACAATTTGATGGTACTTTCTTCTGTGAGACCTTAAAAGAAAAACAAGCTAATAGAATGCTTCCTAGGCTTGTATTGTCTATCTGCATACACAATTAATAAGACCACCATGATTATTCTGATAAAAAGTAAGAACTTGTTTCTAAGTATTGTAGATCCTTGAAATACATCTACTTTGCATGTGTGAAATTTCATATAAAGCAGTGTTACAGGTGTGTTTAGCTGTTGGAGTTTCCCTGGATTTATCTATCAGGTGTCACTATTAGGATTCCTGCTCTGTTTTTATGGAGAAAGAGCCTAGTAGGCTGAACTCAGTCCCACTGTATGGTTGATGCTTGCACTGAATTGCTGATTCTGTGCTTCTACTTCCTTAGTGATGGGGTTACAGGTATGTGCCGTTACATCTAGCTGACTCTTCTCCCCTTTAAAATCCCATTTGACTTAATGTCATATGATTCTTTTCTGTTGGATCCTATTGCATTGCCAATCTAGATTTTCCTGTCCAGTCTCCCTTCTAGATAGCTTCTAGATCTTGCTCTTCTGAGAGAAGTTCTAACATCAAAAAATAAAATGAAATAAATGTTTTGTTAAGCTTTAGGTCTCTTAAATTACCCCTATGAAATCTATCACAGGAGAAGATTAGGAAACAACTGAGAATTCTCCTCTGGCCTCCAAACTCACTCAAAATGAAAGAGAATCTTTGCCAGGAACATCTTCTTGCAAGGCATTCACCCAGGAGGAGCATGTGGCAGGCCCTCGCTCTATGCCAGGCATTATTGTAAGCTGCTGTTATCAAGAGCAGGAAGTCACACCTTCTCAAATTTAACAAGAAGAAGGGCAATACCAGGAGCAATGCGTACTGGGTGGTGAAGACTATGGATAAAAGAAAGAAAACAGGAAACGGTCTACAGAAATGCATGATAGAGTAAACGTTGGATGGCAGGAGAGTGGAGACTAAGAAAGGCAGGGTCACTGGAATAAGTTAGTTTGCAAAGAGTATCCAGAGATGTGATGTTAAAGCTGCCAATGAGTGAACATCTAGAGACAACATTCCCAGAGCAAGAAATCACAAGGGCCAGCCAGGTCCTGCGGCTGGAGTGAAGGTAAGGAAAAAGGATGAGGCAACAGTGCTTACAGAGAAGGGCATAGTGTCCTGGCACAGTGGAGCCAGATTGGGTAGGCAGGATATGCTGGGAAACCTATGTTGCCAAGGGCTATTTCTCATCTCTCTCTGCAGGTCTGTCATGGAGGAAAGGATCAAAAGCTTCTGCCCACTTTAACACAGGTCTCAGTGTTTCTAGCAAATCGTGCTATCACTGTGTCAATAAAAATAGATTTACAAATCCTCTTGACACCCCTTTAGGCTGAATTAGCAAATAAGCCTCCCACTTTAGAGGAATATTTAGTGGTATTAGAACACACTCATTTTATTTCATGACAACAAGTTTCTGGTCCCATTTAACCTTCAAAATTATATAATACATATATATGTACATATGTGTGTATGTATAAATAGATCATATACTTGTTTTCATTTATATATTCTTTTACATAATTCACATGTTTCATAAAAATCATATAGGATTAGTCATAGTTTCAGAGTGATATTTTTAAAAAATTTACTGGTGGTGAGGCATTGGACATTAGCCTAATTTTCATTATTTAAGAAAGTATGTTTCCTGATATTTCAAGTATTTCCCAATAAGCATACCTTTGAAGATCCAAAACTAAACATGGTTAGCAAGCCATTCTATTTTTTTCTTTAAGATAAAATGGAGGTATTAGTTATAGCTTCAACCACACACAAAGAATTAATGAATGCTGAAAGTGGAAGAAGTTATTTTCCTCAGGGAAGAACATACCAATTAGTTATCCAATACCAAATGGTCAGCTCTGAAAACATATATACTATTAATTATACAGACTGATCAGGTTATATTTAGGAATGTGTATGCATACAAGAATTAATTAAAAAGAAGGCATGGATTTTAAAGAGAACAAAGGGTTATATGGGAAGGTTTGGAGGAAGGGAAGTGAAAGAAAATGATTTAACAATATTTAAGTTTAAAAAATAAAAGTAAAAAAGCAATGCACCAAGCTGAGGGAGACCCCAGACACAAGTAGATTGCTGTGCACTTAGACTTTCTTGTATATCATATTAAAACAAAAATTAGGGACAAAAGGATAATATGGGGTATACTTTTCCTCCATATTTGCAATTGCTAATTGTTTCTAATGTTATTTAACAAAATGATGACAGACATGCTGTTTAACTTCACCAGATATTAGTTTTATCATATAGCAATCAGGAAAACATTATGTATACATATATATGTATATGTGGTGTATGCGTGTATGCATACATACATTGAAAAACATATGTTCCTATATGTTACAATAATTACAAGAAATAAGTTAAAAGCCATGAAAGCAGTGCTCACTGGCAGGCATATCTTGACTGTATTACCCTGGAATTCAGAACTGTACTATACTTACAGAGTATCTGGCAGAGATTATAAAATGTGCTTTTTGCTGAATAATGCAAGTTTTTGGCTGCAAATACTAAAGTATTCTCCACCAATATGTACAAAAAATGAAATCACTGTCTTGAAACTCAACTTGAAATATCTATCTCACAGTCACTCCAATACCCTGTCAAGCGGAGCCCAGCCTACTCTTCTCATCAGAGTGCACAGCCTGTCTTGGGACACCAGTAACAGTGGCCTCTCGTTCATTTGGCAACAACTATTCTACATTAGGACAAAATCACTTAGTTTGTCCAAAATCCATTACCTTTTCCTTCCCCTTCACACTCAACTTCTCCCCTTAGGGTCTTGATAAGAAGCGCGGTGTGTACATGGGAGCTGTTTCAGTGTCTATTGACACCTGGTCACTCTCATCCCACTAATCTACATTATTACCTCTGTCCTCTCCACATAATCCACAGAACACACCTTTATAAGACCCCTTGATTTTTCCTTGTAGCATATTTACAATATAGTTCTGGAATTATGGAGTATAAACCCTAATACACATCTGAACAGTTTCGACTGACACAGACTCCACTTTACTACTCATTTTCATTCCTCATAACATCAGGGAGCATCTTCTGTGTCCTACCATTGATTCTCTTAAATGGACTTCTAGCACAATACATGAGGACGGTGGAAATGTCAAGGATCCACTATCTGATACTGTGTGTGGTGCATATGTATACACTGACGTGTAGAGTGAAGGGGTCAAACACGCTGTGTGTCCTCTGTCTTCTCCTCTCTGTCTTCCATCCTGAGACACAGTCTCCTCATTGAGCCTGGAGTTCCATGATTTGGTTAGACTTGCTAACTCAGGAGAACTGCCTGCTTCTTCCATACACCAACATTGGGGTTGCAGATAACATCTCATTATCAAAACACAACATACCTGGGTGCCAGGGATCTGAACTCCGGCCTTTATTCTTGCATGCAAGCACTTTACACCATAAGCCATCTCCACACCCTGCAGTGTAATTATTTTAAAATGTAAGAAGTTTTACGTTTTCAATCACTAAACCACATCTCCATGATACTGGGGGGGAAATGTGTGTGGTTTCTCATATCAACAGATAGAATTTTCTCATCCCATTAGAAATCATCCCCTTGTAGTCTTATTAAACTCTCTTTGGGGAGCTAAAGAAGTAGTTCAGTGTTTCCAAGCCCTTGGTGCTCTTCCAGAGGATGCAAGTTCAACTCCTACCACCCATATAGGGTGGATCACAACAACTGGAAACTCAAGCTACAGAGTATCTGATGCCTTCTTCTCTCTTCCTTGGGCATCTACATAATCTCTCTCTCTCTCTCTCTCTCTCTCTCTCTCTCTCTCTCTCTCTCTCTGTGTGTGTCTCTGTCTCTGTCTCTGTCTCTGTCTCTCTCTCTCTCTCTCTCTCTCTCTCTCAATTTTAAACAACATCTTTGTGTCCTGCCTTATTCTCAAGCCACATACTCTTTCTTTCTTTGTCCCTATGTGTGTGTGATGATCCATCTGCAGGCTCTTCCTCCAGATAAAAATGTTGGCTGCAGTAGAGTCAAAACCAGAGGCACAGGTGTCATGTATCAGCTGAGGTGAGGAAGAAAGTGACTGATTTTAACTGCACACCTGTGCCCATTTGAAAATGGAAGAGTGAGACCTTTTTAACCATTTAATTTTAGCCTACTGGCTCACTCCATTTATGATGTGCATGTGTAAAAAGAAAAGATCCAACATCATTTAGAAAATGTCACTATCAGTCTTCCTGAAAGCACAGACTGAATCATATTTGAAATGTGGAAACCTCTTCCTATGATTGAGTACTGTAGCTGAGGAAGACGAGTTAATTCTTTAAAACAGGTTTGGTTCTAAGCTTCAATGCTGAGCCTGAGGAGTTCTGGTGAAACAAAACCGTTCTTCCATTGACATACACTCTGACATGTGCTCGTCAATGTGAGAAAAGAAAACTATGAGTATTTCTGAGGATTTGTCCTTACAATGATAGCCACAAGATTTTAACAATTTTAGAACTGAAAAACAATTTTTAAAATTAATTTTGAAATTTGTGTCAGATTCATGCATCTATACAACTTTTTCTGGTAAGTTTAAGGCCTCATTACCCATTCCTTCTGATTGCCTCTCCTATTTTCATGTGGGGTATGTGTGTATGTGTGTGTGTGTGTGTGTGTGTGTGTGTGTGTGTGTGCGTGCATGCGTGCTCACCCATTCACAGTTTCTGTACATGGAGTTTTACAACTTTACTTTGTTCATGATAGCAGTGGCCACATTATATCCAGAAGATACCAGATCTTCTGATTCTTAAAATCTTTCTGTCCCCTCTTCTTTGATGCCTCATAGGCCTTGAAGGAGGTATTATAGATGCTCCATTTATGGATAAGTATCCAATGATTGCCATGACTAGTTATGAAGTTCTGCATTAACTATAACTCTTTGGCAAAAAAAAAAAAACCTCTCTAATTACAGCTGAGAGCATAACTAGTCAGTGAGAATAAACATAAACATTTAGGAAGTAATTTGACTACTTGTCCATTGCAAAAATTCAATACTAAATTTCTCTGTATGACTTGTGACCTCCTTAGCTTTTGCCAATGCATATAGTACCAGACTTGTATTTCCTCTTGTGGAGTTGGCCTCACTTATAATCATAATCTTTACAATGGTCACGCCACAGTTATTTGGATATGTCTTGTGAGGTAGTTCAATATTGTTGAGCACAAAGTCCACAACTGGGTAAGGCAATAGGTGAATTTGGTACTATAACAGCCTGCGTAGCACCTTCTGTCATTGTCAAAGCTGACAAGCCATAAGGAAGCTTCTAGACCAATTCTAGCTACATTGGAGTGGGAAGATATAGAAAATAGAGAACAGGTAAAAGATCATTTAAGGCTCAGGAGGTAAAAGGCTATATAGAAATTATGATTTTATAAGCCAACAAAAATATAATTAAAATCAAAGGGCTTAAAAGCAGGAACCCTGTATGGATGGAAATGCTACTTCAAGAAACTATGGATATTTAATTGAAAAGCCCATGGCCAGATAGGAAATATCTGTGAATGAGTTGTTGGCCAAAGAATTCTCAGAATAGTCATTAGAAGCACTTGTCATTGTTTTTGGCATCCTTACAGAACTACATGGCAAAATTCTATTGTTAAAAAATCTATAAACTTTGAACAATATTTGTTGAGACAGTGTTTCTCTGTGTAGCCTTGGCTGTCCTGGACTCACTTTGCAACCCAGGCTGGCCTCGAACTCAGACATCCACTTCCTTTTGCTTCCCTGATTTCTGGGATTATAGTTGTGCACTATGGTGCTTGGCTTTGAACATTATTTTATAAGAACCGGAACCATTCTCTTTGATACACTCAGAATGAAGCATAGGAGAAGTATGAAGTTGTCCAGATTCATGCAGCTTAAAGATCAACAATAACTGAGACTTGATTACCTACTGGTCAGATCATTATTTCTTTTGTCTTGTCAGGGTCCTCTTACACCTATAAATACATACATTGTTTACTTATGATGATTACATATGCTGTTTAAAATTCTTATTTATGAATATAGGACCTGATAATTTGGGGTTGAAGATATCAACAACATAACATGAAAATGAAAATGCACATATCTCTTGAGTCTCTATGAAAAGAATATGTATAAGGAATGAAATGAACACACTCATATACAATTAAATTTCCTTGAATTCTGTTATCTTGTCATTGTTCAGGTTTCCTTCACAGAGGAGTATAGAGAACTAAAACATCTTTTTGAATGAGGCTTGCTACTCACATTTTCCTAAATAATTCATTCTGCAACTATTCGACTATATGAAAGTTCTTCTATAAAATGTAAGGTACCTCTGGTAGCAATCATGTCCTTAAAGGAGCCCATCCATCCTGGTCGTCTGCTGTCTAACTTACAAGGCAACACTATGTGTTCTTTGACTACAAGGTATCACTCTAGATTCTCTTAACCAAGAACACATGGGTTAGTGGCACATTGTGCCTTCTCCACCATAAATTACAAAAGTAATAAACATTTATTGGACATGGGTGACAATGACAGTTGAGTTGAGTGATGATTTCTTGTTTGGATCTCTTAATCTTTCTGAAATGTAAATGTTTTGTTTTAATTATTCCCTAGTGATTATAGCTTAAAACCTAATGTTGCCTGATGCTAATTAATTTGTCTCTGGTCACAAGAAGTGAATAAAGGACTCAGAATGTGAGCATAAGTCTATGTGACTTCAAAGCCCATGTTCTATACACAATATATATGGAATATTCTGGTATTAAAGTGGGGCGACAGTCATGTTTGTCTTTTACAGATGGAATGAACTGGTGAGAGGAGATAGAAAGAAATACACCCATCACCGAACTCAACAACTCACCTTTGTGTGAGTTCTGTAACATAAAAAATAGTTTTCTATAAACCAGAAGACATACATTTCTGTGTACATGCATATTCTTTATCTGTAAGTGTAAAGTTCTATGCTAGACTTTTTAAATTATTGATTTAACGATTTCCCTCTCTCTCCTGAAGATTTTTCTCCTGCATTTGCATTAAGAGCAGTTCCCTGTGGAGCTGCTTCCTGTAAATTTCCATTATTTTTCCCAGTGTGGATGGTCCTGGCAGTGAGTTTATCTCCTGCTAAGCACATGTCTTCTTGGCTGTGCAGTAGAGCTATGCCAAATTGCCTTAGCTCTTTGGTCTTGCCTGTGGTATAATTCTTGCCAGAAGTTTCCCTTGGGGACATTAGCCGAGCCAAACAGTTCTCCAGATCTTTTTGCCCCAAGTGTCCTCAAAATAACCTGGACTTTGCCCAACTCCTTGCTGGTTACCTTGCTGGTCCCTGGACATGCTGTGTAAGCCTCTTAGTTGACCTTGATCGTTCCTAATTTGAAATCACCACAGGTAGCACGAGGAATATGCCTCTGGCATTTGTGTTTATAACTGCTTGGCTGCTTTGCTTATGATAGAGCAGGGGTTTGGTTAGGACGAGGCATCCCTGGCTTTTGATAACAAATCAGAGATGAAACACACCAGGCAGATGCCTAAGCCCTATTCCCTTTGCTTTCAGAAAGTAAATCTTAAATGTAAAGAGGAGATTTAACTAGTACAGAGTTAGTTAATCATGCATTGCCAGGTGCTGGGGACAAGATAGAAAACAGATAGGCAGAGAATGTCCTCCACTCATGAAGCTTGCTCTTAGGCTCCTTTCACTTTGTCCAAAAAAGTCAAATATCTCAGGAAAAGAATTACTAAATTTTCTAAAAATGGCATCAGACTTGGAAGCACAAGACTGGTCAAAGTCTACTTGTCTTCAAAGCCTACATTTATAATTTAATCTTACAGGTGCTTATAATGTACTTGCCATGCTCAAAGTGCTATGCCAGGTACTTTATAAACATCAAACTAACCTTTGTATTATTCCTTGCTGACAAAAACATGACCATCCATCATCAACCTCACTTTATAGATGAGGAAACAGGAACACAGGGACTTCTAATAACTTACCCAGTGCTAAACAAAAAACAACTAACAGAAATTGTATTTGAACATAAAAGCAGTGTTTGTTGTTGTTGTTTCAAAAAAAAAAAGGGGGAGAGCACCTCTAAGCTAATGCATTGAAAAGTAAATTTGTTTGAGTTGGGGTTGAAGAAAGGCTAGTTATTTGACTGTAAAAGAACCCTATATGCTTTGGATCTGTCTTTTTCTCTGTTACCCACCTGCTCTTCGAGGGTAGCCTTGTGGTGTAATTGATGAGAGTATTTGACACTGAGGTTGTCATATTATGGAGATAGACGCTCAAAAAACTTAACTATACCATATTGCTCTACAGTACTGAGAATGCTTGGGGATAGAGAATATACTTCCTTTCATGGCCTTGGCCTCAAGCTGACAGACACAGGGATACTGACAGGGACAAGATCTGGACAGAGCAATAGGATTGCCTGTGACAATATTTCACCAGGACCCTGGGATAATCTATTGGTATTTTCTTTCTGAGTGTATCTGAAACCCACCATGACCTCAGAAAGTACCAGTCCCTAAAAAGTGCATATAAATGATCTTTTCCTGTCCTGAAAGCAATATTTGCAGATAGCAGCTGCATGTGTCTCTTGCACATGTAGAAAAAGGATTGATGACAAAAGAGCCCACTCCATCAGGCAAGGAAAATCTGTCTCACATGGGTAGACTTGTCAAAAGAAAGGAGGGAGCAGATGTGCAGAAAGGGAAGGACTCGTCTTCTTGTCACCATTTTCCATAACTGTAAGTGAAATTCTTAAGATCTGGGCAATTTGATGAACAGAGTGGGAAAAAAGGAGTTGATTTCTCTAATTCAGAAAACACTAAAAATGAAAACAAGGCTTCCTGAAATAAAAACTGACCACCAAATGTCTTCTAAGGTACACTTTAGTTTTCTTTTCTAGTTTTCAAATGTGCCCCCCCTTTCTCTCTCCCTTCTTCCCTCCTCATCCCTCCCTTTCTCCCTCTTCTTTTACTCACTCCCACCTTCCGAAATTCAGAGAGGTATCTGCAAGTATCCCACACACTTTGGATGTTAGTCTTTCTCTCTATTATGATTTTGTCCTTCTGATCTACGTGCAGAATTCAGAGGCAAACATCAGTGTATTCCTCAAGTGGTTCTCCTCCTTATTGGGAAAGGGTCTATTCATCGGCCTGGATCTTAGCAATTGACTAGCCAATGAGCCAGGTAATCACCACCTCCCCAGAGAGAGTACTAGAGATGCAAGCCTCCCTGCCTGACTTTTCAAGAGGGCTGGGCTTTCACTTGTGAATCTCAGGTCTTCTTGCTCACACAGGAAGCCCTTTATATTTTGAACCATTTTTCCTGTCCCAGTAGAAAGGATTTAGCATGAATATTCTGTTCCTTTCTCCATAGTAAGTACTTTTCTTCTCCCATTCTTGCCTTCTGTCTTTTTTTATACTGTTGGCTTTCTATGCAGCCTTTCGAAAAATACACTTTAGAGTATGCAATTCTATACTATGGTCTAGTTCACATCATTACAAGGGGGAGTTATCAGCTTGTCAGCTCCCATCATAGTATCTACACATCTCCAGAAAACATGTATTTTTAGTCATATTTCTCCATGAATATTCATTTATGTAAATGTGACTCATTACCCCCTTTACTTTTTACTATCAGCCTCTGTGTTGTTCATTACCACCCAGAGGTTGCATTCACAATCTTTATTTCCTCTGCAGATTATGTTCCCATATCTCCATCTTACAGTTTGTTTCTTTCTAACATCCCTCTGAGCTCTGTGATCAAGCTGAGTGGCACTTACTAAATTTGGGGGTATTCTTTGCAGCTTCCCAGCATTGATTGGGGCCACATGATCTGCTTGCTCTTTTTAATGAGCTGTCCATCAAGAAGTATATTTGGATATTACTGTTCAGAACATGAGTGAGCTGTTCCTTATCAACTACCACTTGTGTTGGCTTACTCTTTCCTTCAGTCTTTTTTCTTCTGGCTCTGGTTCTTAGCTTGCTTGATGCTTGGTTCCCCATGACTGTATGCTGTTCTCTGTCTCTCATGCCATTCTTCACAGGCAACACGTGTATCTCAGATGCCCTGTAAGCTGTTTCTCATCACCTATAAACTCATTTTGTGACCTCTCACTACAAACAAAACTACATTTTAGGTTCCTGAGAGTTTCTTGTGGACTATTCTCTGACATATTTATTCTATCTCCCACTTCTCACCAACATACTGGATAATTGGTTCTTGATGCTTCTCAGCTTGCAAACATTATCAGTTACTATTATTGGCTTGTAAAAAGGCACTTGATTTAATTTATATATGTCTGTATTTTCCATTTCTGCAATGCCTGCTTTATACTTGCTCACATGCATATGTGCATAACTCACCTTGGCCATCACGCTTGCCCTCTGCCCATGAATCTCTTCCGACATCACTGACACACACAACTGCTGAGCATAATATAAATTTTATATTATGTGTAGTCTTGTTCAGGATGAACACAGTAAATTTAAGAAATCACACACCATAAAGCACACACACACACACACACACACACACACACACACACACACACTCGCATACACCCAACCTTTTTACTAGTTTCCATTATTCACTGGGTATGCATGTTATCATCCATACACATCTACAGTTAGTTGTCATTACAACTTTCTGACTGGTGTCAGACATACCCTGCTCCCATATATTAGAATAACACAGACTACAACACTTCCTATGCCCCACCCTTTAAAAAAATTTTTTTTCAAAACAGGGTTTCTCTATACTCTTGGTTGTCTTGGACTAGCTTTGTAGACCAGTCTGGCCTCAAACTCACAAAGATCAGCTTGCCTCTGTACCCCACCTCACCTCTGAATGCTGGGCTTAAAGGCATGCACCACCAACCTGCATAGTGGTACTCAAGGGAAAAGTTGTGTCATGTACACATTATAATAGATACTTCCTTAAAGCTATTTGATGTGTATATATTGTGTTGTGTTTTAAAAATTAGACTTCAGTCTTTATGTATCACTGCTGAAATTTGTGAGTGTTGTATATTAAACCAGGTTTCCTCAGAAACACTGTTGTTTCCATTTCTTAATTTATATGGCACAAATATTTTAGAAGATAATATGTTGTTTTATGAGAAACTGTTATTCCATATACATGTGCAGTTATTTTATGAAAAGTAAATTGCACATAAATGTCATTCTGACTTCTTTTCTTTTTTCTTGTAAGTACTGCACCTTAATATCCTTATTTCTTGCTGTGTGTGGTTTCTAATTGCTAAGTAATCTTGTAATTTATCATTAACAGTTCTATGAATAGATACCAACCAGGTAATTTTAAATTCCTAAAACTCTAAGTAATGTTAAAGTCAACAACCTTGTACACATCTGCTTTAAATGTGCACAAGATTTTCCTTGACATCATTGCCTAGAAAAAGAATTGTTGGGTCATGGAACATGTACAGCTTTAGTTTTCCTCAGGGATGCCAGCTCATGCTTAGGAGGGGTCTGTAAGTTTGCACTTGACCAGTGTTTAAGTATGTATGCAGCCCACCAACCACCCATAATTCTCAATGGTTTGTTGTAGAGTGTACATGTTTGTTGTGAGTTTGTATACACTTGTTCTCATGTGTATGGATGCACTTGTGTTGGGGAAAAGGGTACTGATCTGAGTGTCTCTGCATGTATAGGCCAGAGATTGATCCATGTGTTTTTCTTTAATGGCTTGCCTCCCTATTTACTGTGAGGGTCTCTCACAGAAATCAGAACTTGTTCATTGGGCTGGTCTGGCTAGCCAGGATTCTCTGGGGAGTTCCCTGTCTCTGTCTCCTGAGCACACAGATTACAAATGGGTTGTATATCTGCTTGCATTTTTATGTTAGTGGGAGGCTCAAGACTCTGGTCCTCATTCTTGCATTCTTGCATAAAAGCACTTTATCTGCTGAATGATCTCACAGTATTACACTCTGTTTGTGTCATGCATGATATTTCAATTTATTCTTCGAACCCAATTTCATATCACTTATATTATCTTGATTCTGATTCTCAATGATTTCCATTCTTTAACTTTCACAAATGTCATACCTTTTCTTTTTTCTTTTTTTAATTTTCTTTTTTTTTACTTTTACATATACATTTATATTATTACCCATATATACAATGAACTACATACATTAAGAAGGACCACAATACAATCAGGAATTAGATAAATGTTACATTCATAGCATTTTGCCTACTTGTATTTGGCAACCTTGGAAAAAACATCTTTCCTATATTGGTGAGTCTACCTATTTGAATATCTATCATAGCTTATCTCTATCAACCTAAAAACACCTTAACCCCTGAACAACTAGGCTTAATTGTAAAACTAAACTATCTCATATTCAACCACATCAGAAACTCGAGAAGGAATAAAATTAATAATCCGAGTAAGCAGGAAGTACAAGTTAGCAGCTTCCAAAATGGAAAATGACAGAGACTGCTAAACTCTGCCAAGACAATGCAAGCAAGTCCTCAATAGTTCCTGCTTCACAAATATGTCTACCAGATATGATGGCCAGAAGGCTGAAGACAATTCTCTACTGTTATAGAGAGTTTTGGGTGACTGTCTCAGCACATGCCTTTTCTTTATGGCTTACATCCTATCCTATAGATACTGATTGGCACCATGGTTGCCTACATTCTTATGTACAACTTTATTTTATTGTATAAGCTATTACTGTGTGTGTATGCTCACAAGATGTGTGGCTGCTGAGAAAGCATATGTGGAGGTCAGAGAAAAACCTTTAGGATTTCATCCTCTGTGCATTCTGGAAATTGAACTCAGGCTGTGAGGCTTACATGGAAATCTTTCACTGGGTGAGGCACTTCACCAACCTTCCCCACATGTTAAATAAATACCTCACCTACTTTCTAAGGCTCCAGGAGTCTGACTGCTAAGTACACATAAATCCTTATCTCTAATTCTCCCACTGTATTCATGTATTTTTGTAAGCAACACTGGGCCCAGCGCATTTCAACTGAATCTCTAAGCTTTATAGCCTTCTGTGACTGTTCCACTTAAGGAAGAAATAATTCATTTCTCTCTCCATACCTGATGCATGTTTATTGCCTTTTATTTCTCCTCTTTTGTTGGTTAGTGTTTGTTTATAAAGACCTTTACTAAGGGAATCATGGAATACTGGAGGGTAGAATTCTTTTCTTGTTCATCTTTGTTTTTCTCACATTTATTAGGCTCTCAAAAACTATCCATTGAATGATTGAATAAATGGAATAAAAATGAATAAATCAAGTGTTATTTCTATCAAGTGCCCTTAAGTAATCAAAGTTTGTAGTGCCCAACATATTAGTCACAATTTAAAATTTTTTATTAACATAGGACAAAAACATGATGAAAAAACTTTAATTACCAAACTCTGCATCTTAAAACCAATTTATAAAGAAGACTGCTTGATTATTTGTTAGTTCCCTCCCCCCCTTAGAATAAGTTGTTTTATTAATTAGCTTCTCTGGTCTATAACCACTTTTATAGTTATAATATTTCACATCAGTAGTGCTGAGACGTCCAAAATTGAAATATTCCATCTTATAGCTGTCAGAATGTCTAAGAGTGAAAACTCAAATGACAGCACATGCTGGCAAGGATGTGGAGAAAGGAATATTCATCCATTGCTGGTAGGAATAAAAACTCGTACAACCACTTTGGAAATCAATCTGGCACTTTCTCAGAAAATTGGGACTTGATTTACTTCAAGACCCACCTATACCTCTCCTGGATGTATACCCAGAAGACACTCTGCCACACAACAACGATACTTGCTCAACTATTTTCATAGCAGCTTTATTCATAATAGCCAGAATCTGAAAACAACCTAGATAGATGACCCTCAATAGAAGAATGGAAAAAGGAACTGTGCTACATTTACACAATGGAATACTACTCAGCTATTAAAAACAAGGAAATCATGAAATTTGCAGGCAAATGGATGGACCTAGAAAAGATCATCCTGAGTGAGGTCACCCCGAACAAGAAAGGCATGCATGGTATATACTCACTCATAAACGGATATTAGCCATATATTATAGGATAACCATACTACAACCCACAGATGTAAATAACAAGGAGGTGCCTAGGGAGGATGCTTGATTTGCATTCAGATAGGCAAATAGAATAGACACAGGAAGTGGTTGAAAAGAGGGAACAGGATGGAAGCCTACCAAATGAGGTCCTTGAGACCTGGTGGCACTCAGAGGAATGACAGCAGGTCACCGAGAAGAGATTGATACCCTATGAGCATATACAGGGGGAGGTAATCCCCCTCAGGGACAGTCATAGGGGAGGGGAGTAAGGGGAAAATGGGAGGGAGGGAAGAATGGGAGGATACAAGGGATGGGATAACCATTGAGATGTAACAAGAATAAATTAATAAAATGTAAAAAAAAAAAAGAAAGACTCTACCCAGCAAGGAATCAAAACAATGCTAATACTCACAGCCAAACATTGGGCAGAGCACTGGAAGTCCTGCGATAGAGTAGGGAGGATAGAAGGAACCAAAAGAGACAGGAGCTCCACAAGAAGGCCAATAAATCCAGTAAATCCTGACCCAAGGAGCCCTGCAGAGACTGATGCACCAACCAAGGACAATGCATGGTGGGAATGTAGACCCCCCCAGTTCAAATGCAGCCAATGTGCAGTTCAGTCTTTATATAATAAATAGTGTTTTATTTTTGGCATTTGTTGTTTGCATCTCTCTCTCTCTCTCTCTCTCTCTCTCTCTCTCTCTCTCTCTCTCTGTGTGTGTGTGTATGTGTTCCTATTCCAAATTAATCTCAATCTAATCTGATATGTGATAATAGTATTTGTAGTTTATTTCATAACTCCCCTCATGTAAGTACTTTATTAAGATTATATGACCCAATATAGTGAATCTATTCCTGATAGGGAAAGCATGCTGAAGTTTGATAATTTTAAGCCCTGAGTCTCCAGTTTATATTTAGGCTGAGTTACTAAATACTCCAAACTTACATTGCCTACCTTACCCAGATTCTACGAAATTATGATCTATTCATGAAACACAGTAGGAATCTTGGGAATGTTTGGAGCAAATCAGTAATCAAATCACCAACCAAATCTCTAGATCAGCTCTTCTCTGCTAAATTTAGTGTCTTGCCTCCTGACTGCCCTCTAGCCTCTCAGAGGACTTGTTTCTATGATGCCATCAGTCTCACTTTGGGTTGCAAGTTTTTGAAGCAGGAACATCTCTCAGACCAGGTGAAAAAACAGTAAGCATTAAAAAAATGGGGAGGGGAAGGGTACATTTACATAAAACTTAAAACTTTTGCAACAAAAGATGTCACAAAAGAAACAAATTATGAAACACAGCAAGGATCATAAAGCACACATCTCACAAAGGACTGGAAGTCAGGAGGCCATGTAACAAGAAAGAAGCCTGAAAAGCTCTTACAAGTGATTGATAAGAAAACAAAAAAGATAAGTAACACTATGAAAGGTGTGTAAACAACTTAGAAGTCACTTCACAAAGAAGACGTAAATGGTCACTAAGTATATGAAAATGCAAGTGAGTTCATTAGTCATTATAATGAGAAACTAGGACACATCTCACGTTATCTACAATTAAAAATATTGAGTACACTAAGTACTGATGAAGTTGAGGATAAACTAGAATTCTCTAAAAAGTGTAGTTGAATACAAAATAGAGCAAAAGCTTAGACAATACTCCCTTTATAACTGAGTACATACCAATTCAATGGCCTAAGAATCCTGCCTCCAGAAATGGAAATATGTTTACATGTTTACAAACATGTGTAGCATTACATAAGAACAAACTTCTTGGCTATCTTAGTTGATCATAATCAAAGGAAAGGGGGTAGAAATACAGAGTAATTGAGTTTCATAATACAGTCCTGCTTATATACACAATTTTAAAACTATATTTATGTCTTAGTTAGTGTTTTTATTGCTGGAACACAATAACCATAACCAAAATGTAAGTTGTGGAGGGCAGGATTTATTTGGTTTATACTTCCATATTGTTGTTCATCACTGAAGGAAGACAAGACAGGAGAAACTCAAATAGTCCAGGAACTGGAAAGCAGAAGCTGATGCAGAGACCATGGAGGGATGCTACTTACTGGTTTGCTTCCTGTGGGTTGTTCAGCTTGCTTTCTTATAGAAACTAGGTTACCTAGCCCAGGTATGGCACCACCCACAATGGGATGGGCTTTCCCCATCAAACACTAATTAAGAAAATGTCTTACAGCTAAATCTTATGGAGGCATCATCTCAACTGAGGTTCACTCATTTCATATGACTACTTTGTGTGTCGAGTTGATATAAGACTTGTTAGCACAGATTATAAGTAACAGAATTGATAATTTCCCCACCATGGCAGATGGCTTACACAAAAGAATACATATTATGTGTATCAAATGTACAAATTTTTCAACAATACAATGATCAGTCTGTGATAGGGAAATGTCAAAATAGTAACTGCCCAACTTTAGCATCAGGGCAGAAGAAAACATGTTGCAACCATTACCATTGAGTCAGTGTTCTAGATATTTTGGTTACAGAAGTACATGGACTTCTTTAAAAATCTGAAAATGGACACATAGTATGTGTGTTTTGGTATGGATAAATTTTACAAGTTAAAAGAAGTTGTAAATAAAGTGAGTTTGTGATAATTGTAGTCAATGGGCCATTCAGATGGGAGCATGAGAATATGAGATATGTACATGTCAATGTATCAGAGATAGAGTGGATTACAGGGGGCTAAATGGATTCTGATCAGGGTGGACTGGTACATAGAAAGGAATCATAAGAAAGAGTTTAGAGACTAGGTAGGAAGCAAACAGACTGTTAATATAAAGTTCTTTCATCTTACCATTTGCTATTACATTTTTCCACAATGAAGTACCTTTACAGAAGGCAACTTAAGAGATATTGTTGACTTTATTTCAACTATATCCTAGTAAATATATGTTCCTGTGTGCACTCACTCATATTTAAAGATCTCTTCTTTAAGAGAAGTGATTGACCCATTGTACAACAGGCTGACACCGCTGTGATTTTCAACCCTACTGCTGCTAGTAGACAGTCCTGTCCCACCCTATGCAGAGCAGTCTATTCTTTCTTGTCAGCCTTACTTTGAATCAAGACCAAACCAACTAAGCTTAGTGAATTCTTCTTAGAAGCTGGCATGATTTATACCATCTCTCATTGTAATCTCACTGGATTAGCCCTTCATTTTTCCTATGTAAGTTGAGTCTCCAGTATGACTAATAGTAGTTTTTGCTTTAAGAATGAAAGACAGAATAAGATCATTGATATAATTAGATATGATATGAAAGTAATATTTAACTGGACTATAACTACTTTGTTTATATATATGATATATTACATATACATATATATGATTAACTATTTTTAACTTTTATTATAGACATGCCCAAGACAGGGCTTAGGTTTTTTTTTTTTTTTTTTTTTTTTTTTTAACGTCTGGTACCTTACAATTGAGGCATGGCCCTTCTATGATACGGAAGACAAAACAAAGACACTTACTGGACTGAATTAAAATGTAAAGCTGAAAATGACAATTCATTTTGTCACTTTACTAGATCTCACAGATCCCATATATTTGATTAAACACTGCTTCAAGAGTGTAAGTGAAAGTCTTTCTAGAAAATATCCATGCTGATTCTGTATATTTAGTAAAGTAGATGGTCCTGCCTCATTTGGGTGGGAACAGCGAGGACTATGAGTCATACATAAGAAGAAGTGCCTCTTCCAAGACTACTTGACCTGCGACATGCTTCTTCCCCGTCCTCTGGACTCCAGATGAAACACTAGGTCTTTCTGGCCTAAAGTCTACTATGGCCTCCAGATGATAACACCACCCTCAGCTTTCCTGGATCCCAAGCTTGCTAACTGGAGTCTTACGATTTCTCAATTTTCAATTTTTATAAAAATTACTTGTCTGCATCCCATTGGATCTATCTCTCTGCTTAACTATGACTAAGGCAGTGGGTCTCAATCTTCTATTACAAATAAATCAAGAAAAAATAGCTAAATTTTGAGATGAAAAACTACACACATACATGTCTGCTAAGCTGTGTTTTTCTCTACCAAACTCAATTGTAAGTTGTCTTCATGTACAGGAAACATTTTCTATCTGTCTTTGATTTCCCATTGCCAATGCATCTGTGCCACATTGGAGGTTCTCAATCATCAACTAAAACCAACGTAAAAATAATTCAGACAAAAATTTCTGTGTTCTTACAACTCCAACATAATCTTTCCTATTGTAAATGCTCTATCATCCCAAGGTATTTTGTACAATTTTGGCTGTATGTAAGTAGAATATATAAGTATTTGTAAATTATACTTATAGTATGTATGAATGTATGCTTTGTGTGAGTATGTGTGTGTTTGTTTGTGTGTGTGTTTGTGTGTGTGTGTGTGTGTGTGTGTGTGT
>OU015752.1:111285732-111311830 GCA_907169655.1 Acomys percivali | reverse complement strand
TGTGTGTGTGTGGTGCAGATGTGGAGGTCAGCAGACAATTTCTGAGAGTTGGTTTTATCATTCCACCGAGTAGGATCTGGGGATCAAAATCAAATTGTCAAGCTTATCAGCAGGCACCTATACCTGCTGAGCCTTCATGCTGGTTCAACATTAGTTTTTATAATTGAGAAAACAGTAGTGTATAGAGATAAAGTAGCTTGCCAAAAGTGGTGTAGGCAGAAAATGAAGGAATCAATATTCTATCCCGGGACAGCTAAACCCCAACAGCTAAGTGCTTTCCATGACATCATGATAGCAACAAAACCAAACAGAAGCCAGGGACACAGACTATTCTTCACAAAGCACATTCTCAGTGAGAACTTCCTCTGCCCTCTCACATACTTGAACAGAGTTTATTGGCATAACACTGGCAACATACGCATTTATCTGATAAGCAGAGAACAGACATGCCTTTTCCTTTCTTTATCCGTCATCAGACAACTCCGATGCTTGTGTGGAAGGACTGTGTCACAGGCGTCGTCCATATTTGACAAAAAGGATCTGAACAAGGTGCACTGCAGACCTAAATAATCACACCCACCACTGTTGACATAAAGGAGAATGAAAGTTCTGGCAAAGTATCAGAGCCATGTCAGCTTGCACATACTGGTAAACTTTGAGGCATTGTTTACCTTTGTTATCAATACCCAGCATAGGCAGGAATGAATTACAGAGTAGGGACTTTGCCTGTTGAATTACTTTGGAAAGCTTTAAATAGTCATTTTGGGGCATGATCTATGTTTTACTATGGCACACTCATGTTACCTTGTCACTGTAGTGAGAGTATCAGAGGCTACACAAAACTGGATGCTCTCCTATAGCTTGGTGTATATCTGCAACCAGTGTTCTAAATACAATTCCAATGGCTGCTTGGTAGGGGTAATATTGAGAATAAAAAGTATTATGCCTGAACATGACAAATAAATCATATGGGGATACTTATATATTATCTCTCTAATATCTCGCCTTCTCCTCTTCTTTCTCCCTTTCCCCCTCTTCCTCCTACAGCCACTCCTTCCTTTATTTAAGAGGAGGAAGTTCTGTTGAAAAGAAACAAAATTTATGAGATGGAATCTTGGTATTTGCCTTCTTCATCTGATGTTGCTAGTAACTTTGTAGATTTTGGTTCTCCCAGAAACCAATCTTGGACATTCATGGGATGTGACCCAAAGGAAGGAAAGTGAGACAGGAAAAGGAAGAAAAGGAAATAAATAACCGTCACATTGATGAGCAGCTTACCACCATGTGCAGGTAGAGCTCAGCCCTACTGCTGGTGTCTTAAAGAGGTGGTCACACCTCAGTGGCAGAGAATCTGTTTTTCTTCCTACCCTGATTTCTCTTGATTGAGAACTAGTCTCAAGGGTTAAATTCGAAGGTGCCCTGGTTTGTTTTACAAAAGGCTGAATACATGTCTGATGAAAGGAAAAGCCTGGTGGAGAGAAAAAGATATAGGCACTTGCTGTGAATCAGCTCCTGCCATGCATGGGGCATGTGAGTGCTAGGGATACGTGCAGACCATCAGCAGCATCTGCTATTAATTCTACTTGGGTTGGATCCAAAAACATGGGATACGATTAAACAAACAAACCCAAGCTTAAGAAAGTAAACCCATGCACCCCATTCTTTCCTTTTCATAGACTCTAGACCATGATAAATTATTACATTTCAAGGAGAAAAATGAATAGAAACTTGTGAATTTACACAAAGCATGTGCTTAATTGTTAATACACAAAAGGTGAAGGAACTGCCAGCATAGATTGATTAAAAATTTTTAAGGTTGTTATTTTGCTTTACTCATGTTACTACTATAACATGTCACAGCCTGGGGGTCTTAAAACATTTTTCATAGTTGTGATGAAAACTGAGGTCAAAGAGATGACCACTTGTGATGAGCCTCTAACTGGCCCCTAGAGAGCCAACATCTTTTCTGTGTTATCTTATAGAAAAGGGCCAGTAGTGTGGAGAGAAAACACACACACAAGCATGGTGGTGGAGAGTTTCTCTTCTCTGGATAGATGCCCCATGAGTATCTAGGTCATCTCCTAACTGAAGTCACACACTTCCTTCTATGTGCCCATGTCTAAATACCACCTCTAATAGCACTGAATTGTGGGGGACTAGGAGTTAAAATATTAGTCTCTGATGATTCATTTAAGACTATGTTTCTGTCAAATTAGCATAAATCAGAATTTATTGCCAAAGGCAATAAATTTTAGATAAAGATATATTTGTCATACGGGATGATATTTTGATTTCTATCACAAATTAGACTTCATGACATCCATGTATACACAATAATTACTTACTAATTGAATTTCTTGGCAAAATAATCATTGACTGAATTTTTAACAAAAACTAGCTGTGTTTTTAACAAAAACATGCCTAGTTTTTAAAAACTTTTTTCTTTTTATAATCAATTTGTTTGTATGAAGACACAATATAGTTTGATTGAAGTTCAGGATATAGAGCTAGTGTACAGAACAATTTGGCTTCAGAAATATCTCTCTAACAAAGTAGCCACGTGACACAATTATGATTTACATCCACAGGGATATTAGTAACAATAAAAGTAATCAATGATGTTTGTGGAAAACAGCAGTAAGCATGCTCTATGTAGCTATCTTCACTAAGACATCACAGAGAACCACAGGGCTCAGCTTCTTTCTGGCAACATAGAAATAATACTCATCTTGGTCACTGGGAAGGACTAGATGTCCTTCCTTACCTCTGGCAGATCAGAGTCAGTTTTAAAGGGAAGATTAGCTCATTCATTTGCAGTATGCTAGTGGACTTTCATGAGTAAATAAGGGTTGGGATGGGAACTGATAATGCATACAGTTATTTCTTTCCCTCATAGACCAGAGGTTAGTTAGAAGTTGACATAGATGCATAACTTAGTTGGAATAATGCAGCTCATAAAGGAGCACCAATCTAAAACCTATGGACTTAGTTGTTCTCAAGAATACTTTCCAATGATTATGGCATTATATTAAATATCTAAATGATGTATAAGAATCAACAGGTTCATAGATGGTACAGGGCCAGGTATCCTTGAAAGAAAGGATAGCTGTTTTAACAGAAAACACAGGCCTAGATTAGAGTCTACTAAAATTAAAAGGTGGGAAATCAGCAGCAGGACTTTCCAGACTCTAGATAATCTTGTAGGAATTAGCCATCGAGAAAAAGTCATAGGAAGTGCCAAATAACTGCAAAAGCTACAAGATCAGATTAAAGATTTGGCAATGTCAGTCGTAAGTTTCCTACAACTTTCCCACCTAGGGATGCTGCTGGCTCTGAGTGAGGGGCGAATGAAGAGAAACTTTGTAGGCCCCTGAATGTTTTGGGAGATATATATGGCATAGAGTTAGGGGAAATTGAAAAACAAAGAAAGGGAGAAGTCTGAGTTAATGATGACATTGAGTATTCTGCCTTGGGCAGCTACACCAACTCTAATTGCAACTATTAAGAAATATCATAGGAAGATCAAGTCATTAATGATTTAACAGATATTCTAGAAATAGAACAATGACTTCAACTGTCAGAAACAGAATCCTGACTCTTCCATTTTACACTAATTCAACAGCATGTAACTTTATTCAAAAGCATTGCTAGATGTTATCTCTATTAGAAATGTACAGATTTAACTTTTACTTTGATGATTTTTTTTTGTACTTCAAGATACCATTTATAAGCTCAAATTTATTCTAATATTTTGTTGTATATACAATTAATCTTTCCTCCCCCAAAGCATAGCACACTTATTTCAAAGATGGCATTGGTTCTTTCATTGGTAACTACACTTAGATTTAAGACCTTGGACTTTGTATTGAACACCATAAAGAGAGCGGAGATTTTGCATTTTTAATTCATAGAAAAAAGACACACACATTGTCACCTGCAATACTGTTTTGAAAATATGTATGATGGTGCCTCAGACCTCATATGCATTCCACACATAAATAAATGGGTTTTTCTTGGTTGGACATTTTAAAAGACAGATTATTTCTCTTTGAAAAGCTAATTAAGCTTAGAGCTGACAAAAAGCACAAATATAAATGCTCTGGTTTAGGCCTTTAGGTTCTTTCACACACTCAAATGCTTAAGTACTTTAAGGACAGCTAGGTATGGATGTTCCACAAAACCCCTGACCCATGGATGAGTAACAGTTCAGTATTTGAAAGTAATGTTGTGATTAAACTTGGCATTCTTTGTATTTATATTATTTAACCCAAATAATCAATGATCTGAAAACCAATCTCAATATGGATTATATTAAAGAAAATAGTTAAGGGAGGACTTTTTAACATGAAACACAAATAGCAAAGATAATGTATATTATAAATTATAAATTTTTTTGAAATGATACATTTTTATAGTTTTAAGATGTATATTAGTAATAGAACTCCAAAATATAAAAGACCAAGATATCTGAGTTTTTGTAATCATGGGGATTCAGATTGAATTGAAAAAATTTTAAATAATAAAAACATCTTTAAATGCCATATTCTATAGGTCTCTGAGACTTTTGAAGACTTTATGTAAATATTTTACCATATATATATGGTATAATCATATCTATCTGTTAAACCTAGGATATATATTCTTGTGATAAAAAATAGAGTAGTATTTGATGTGACAATGATTTGATCAACTAACAATTAGCTTGTATTACTTAATTATCCTAAACAGCCTGCAATACCACTTTCAAGGTATTGGAAGTGGAGCTTGTATTATAATTGAGTTGGGTGAGTACAATACCACATATTAGAGTAGAAATATATATATATATGTATATATATACATATATATAGTATGTGTGTGAAGAATAATCTTATATTTGAATTCTATACAAATGCATCAAAATTAAACTTATTTTACATTAATAAACAAAATTCTATACTAATGAATTAAAAATAACCTTATTTGTGATTCACAATTAATTCCTTAAATTGAGGAGTAGATTAAATAATCTACTTTTTGTTCTATCATCCCTAAATAATTCTTTAGCCCCATTTCTTTCTTTTCAACCCCTATCTCCATACCTACAAAAGATAAAGGAAAAGAGAGACATCCCTGAGTCCAACTTAGTTTTCTTTCTGTATAAGACCAATAATAACTTATAGCCAACTCCCCATGAAAATAAGCATCTGTATCCCAAGAACAACCAAAAAAACCTATCCATCCTCCATTGGGGCAATGGGCATCGTTCTCTTATGGTTTTTTCAGGCTGATTTGGGACAAATAATACCTTTGTAGGGGCTCAAATAAAATTGGGAAAAATGGTTAAACAAGCCAGGAATAGCATTTGTGGTCCAATTTCTGAATGATGAGAAAGTCCAGGTTTAATAGGAGTCCTGTGTGGGACAGTCTGAAATGCTGGACCAATTGGGATTGAATGCTTTCTTCGAAGCTGTCCTGTTCTGATGAGTAACAGCAACTGAAGCACTTGGGGCTGGAACATGAAGGATGTCGTATGTCAGTATCTAGCATGCTGAGAGGAATGAATCCTGTCCAGTCTGATCCAGCATCAGTATCTGGTTCTTTGGACTTTCTATAACATTTACTCCTTCTTAAAGGGGTCTAACTCTAGGCTGAGTAAGCTTGCTTGTTTCTGGACATATTCCTTGTGCTTAAAGCAAGGATTATCTGATGCCTAATTGTGTGTGCTTGACAAGTTTACATATCCATGAGGAATATTCTAAGCAAGTATACTTCAGCCATTCGAATGAAACCTTTCAGTGCTGGCTGCTAAGACCTACTTTGGAGGGGCATGCTTCTGGCTCACCTGCAAGAGATAAGGCTAATGCACACAGAGCAGAGCTGATGAATGAACAAAGACCCTGACTTTCCATTTGATTCAGCACCAAGGTGAAGGCTTCAACGGTGTCTGCCAAACAATATATAAAGAAGTAAAAGAGAGTTAAGTTGGGGAGCAGGGTAACAATATCCAGCGGAGGATCAGGACATATGCTGAGACATGCTGCTGGACTCCAGATGAGAGTGGTATGGAAGAATGGGGAGATAGGACCCAGAGTGTTTAGGAGCCCTACAAGGAAACCATTAAGGCCAGCAGATCTGGACACCAGTGGGGGGCACTGCACAAACTCTTGCACCAACCAAGGACAATGCATGCAGTAAACCCATACCCCTGTTCATATCTAGCCAATGAACATCTCATTCTTCATGGTTGTGAGGAGAGCAGGGACTGCCTCTGACATGAACTCTGGTGCTACCAATTTGATCTTTGGTAGGGAGACCTGGCTGCACACAGAGGAAGGGGAAGCAGGCTATTTAGTTGAATTCTGATAGGCCTGGTCATACGGTAGTGGAGGAGGTCCCCTTTTGTAAGAGATCTAGGGGAAGGGAATAGGTCAAAAGAGGGAGGGAGGGTAGGGCTGGGAAGATACAAGTGAGGGCATAACAATAGGCATGTAATCTGAATACATTATAATAAAATTTAAAATATATTAAAAGGAACAAAAATGTATATAAAACAGTCTGGGAACATTGAAGATATGTAGGAAACGAATAGTCATTGCTCATGTTACTCATAATATTTAAAAAGTCAGCCATTTCTTTGAACAGTTGTGGTCTTTGAAAACACTCTCGATACTTTTCATTTGCTTTAATTTTCTGAACAAATACGTATTTCCCTTATAGTTGTATAAAAAGCAAAAACAAAACAAAACAAAACCAAAACCAACAAAAAACACGAAACCAACCTAACAAGCAAAAATGATTTGGAGGATAACTAAATTAGGAGGGAATGAGTGATTAAGTCCGCTTCCTTATTTCACATCTGAGTGTGTTGACCAAGATCTCCGAAGGGTGACTTTAAGGCTTAAGCATCTGGCTGTGTGAGCTTGCTAAAGTATGGCCAGTCTGGTAAAGGACTACCTTACATTTTCTTGATTTTTATATCTTTTTTTTCTGACCCAGGATTGTACTTGTACAGGGACCTTCACATGTAAGCCTTCTAGAAAACACAAAGTAAAGTACAGTGTGACCACCTACCCTAAGTCAAATACTTGGAAATAATCATTTGTAACACATAGCAAATACTTACTAACAGTAACTATTGACCTTTCTTGTTAAGTATAAATTTGGCAAATAAGTGATGTGAAGCTGTCACATTAGACAAATGGATTAGACATAGACAAATGGCTAACTGAACTAGGTTCCGCTCCTCCTGATGCTGCAGTCCTTGAATTGTTATAGTTCCTGTACATTCTCACTGTTAAGTACCAACTCTACAGTGTGACTTTAATGCCAGTCTAACAACTATTTACTTCCCTAATATCACGTAATTTCTCTGACTTCCTTAACAGACTAAGTTGAGCCATACTAAGAATATGTATGCTATAGTAACAATAGTACTAATGATTTTGAGTGTTTTTCCAATATGAGGCAAGTAAAGAACGTGTGTGTGTGCATGTGTGTGTATGTATATTTGCTAATTATTTAATATTTATTATGTTCTACTCAACTCAAAGCTCTGTGAGTCTCTGCGGACTCTTAAAGGAACAGTCTAAGTCCCCACTCTCCGGATAACTGCTTCCTCTGGCCCACTTCTCCAATTTTCTTCTATCCATTCCATCTCAGAACTTCATAGGTATTTTATAGAGCACAGTCTGGGCTCTCCCCTCTTATACCTGTGCCATAAGCACTCTCAGGCAGATGTGCCCAGGGTGACTTCCATACCTCCTAAATGATGCTTCAATGTTTCATCTCTCCTGGAGGATATCTGAGAAGAGTGCATTTGATCTGTCACCTCCCTTCTCCAAGACTCTGTGCTTTTGATCTACCCATTTAATTCTCTATTCATGTCTGGTTCAGTAGTGTTCATTATGTTACAGTTTTTCCAATCAACATAATAACAATACTCATTGCTCACTGTCAATCTTTTTCTGGCAACTTGGAAAATCCACATAGCTAACTAAGAGGTGTTTATTAGCTCAGTGTGATATTTCAAATGGCCCAGCCAGCAGCAGCATCTTGTCAATGCTCAACGGGTGAAATAATGCATATGTGTTTATGACCTCTAATAAATAACTTAGTGGATATGGGCATTTTGCAAAAGTAAGATTCCATAACTACCCATTGGTTGATCAGCATACTTGCAGTGGACTCAGGACTCAGACTACAGTAGTCTAGCTTAAGAAATGAATATTTTTTAATTATTTTATTTCTGTACATACACATTTATATTATTACACATATATACAATAGATTACCTATGGCAAGAAAAACCATGATACAATCAGGAAATATATAATGTTACATTCTTAGTGTTTTGGCTATTTGAATTTGACTGCCTTGAAGAAGACTTCTTTCCTATCTTGGTGCATCTAAATATCTGAATGTAAATCAATCTCTATCACATATTGTCATTATCAACTTAGAACACCTATGTAGACCTAAAAACATCTTAACCCCTAAACAACTAAGCTTCATTGCAAAACCAAGCTACCTGGTCTTCAACTCCCTTAGTGACTTGAGAAGAAGTAAACTTGATTATCTGAGTATGCTGGGAGTGCAGGTTAGTAGCTTTCCAAATGAAAAGATGACAGAGACAGTTTTCTACCTGAATAGTCACGCAAAACTCTCTATAACATTGGAGCATCTTCTTCAGCCTTCTGGCCCAATATATCTGAGAGACATATTTGTGAGGCAGGAACTATTGCGGACTTGCTTACCCTGTCTTGGCAGAATTTAGCCATTGATTCTGCCTGCATCCATGTTTGCTCTTTTTAAAGGCAGAACTCTGTCTGTGGTAGAAATGAGGACCCTTTTCCCAGTGGCTAGTTTGCAAAGAAATGAAGATTTTAATTCATAAATCCTTACGTGCTTTGTTGTGCTTATTTGTTTGGTTCTTTCACTGGATTTTAACTCTTTGGAGCATCCCCATGTACATGCTACCACAGTCTGTAAATGACCTCTTAAGTACCACAGAGGTAAATGGTGTCTGTAGAAAAGCAATATATAACTCGGAGACTCCAAGGAGTAGGAAGGAAATAACCTTATAATTCAGTTAAACATGTCAGACTCATACTCTACATGGTTACAAGTCCTCTAATATTAATATATTAGTCGACTTTCTTCATCTGTACCAAGGTGCTGAAAGCCTGACTATATAAACTATTAAAAAGAAAACTGATTTTGTTGGTTTTCAACACTTTGTCGTCACACTTTCTTCCTAAATTCTAAGTGTTAGGGTTAAAGTTCTTTTCCTGTTTTACATAATTTCACTCATTTACAGTTTCTTTTCCTATAAAGAGTAACACCACACAAGTTGGGCTCTGTGTAAAACCAGCTATAAGCCAAAAGTTCTACTTGCGGAGGCATGAGGGTTGTGAGTTCAAGGTGAGGATTCAGCAGAAATAGCTGAACTTTGTTCTTACTTCCAAAAATTTTTGCAATTGTAAATATTACTCATTTACTAATAAAACCAAGTACACTCTGTCATAGAATTAATGTATAGTAAAATCCTGCATCCAGTATATATTTATATGTGTGTGTGCATGTGTGTATACATGTATGTGTGTGCACGCTCATGTATGCATGCGCATGTGTATATAGTATATACACACATGCATACATACATTCATTCATTTATGAAGAAATGTAAATAGGTAACTTCATTTCACCCAAGCATACTTTTTTTCCTAGAATCTCTAACATGTGGACCAACAGGAACATGGAGGTTCATATCTTATACTTTAAAAGCCTCATATGGACAAATGCTGGCTTTGCATATTAATCAGGCTGACTTAACTTGTCTGCTCTTGGTCTTGCACACTGAACTTAGTTCTGGTTTCCAATAGTCCTATTCTCAGCCTTTTGTGCCTTATTATTGTTCACCCTAACATCCTTCTACTGATGGCTTAACTGTTACTCTAGTTTTGGTGCCAGCACATCCTAAGGTCTTGTTCAAGAATATGAGCTCAGTCTTTTGCTAGTGTGTTGTATATTTAGCAAAGTCAAGACCACCATTTCTCAGAGCAATTGCATTTCCTAACATCGCAGATGTAAGCCATGGCATTGGGCTATAGCCATAGTCTTATCTTTGGCATAGTTTTCCACTTTGCAGCTTTAAAGCATAAGTTACTAGGCTCCCTCATACAGAGTGCAGCATCACAGTGCTGTTTCTGCCATCCCCCTTCCTTTAAAGCCATTTCCTGATTTTGTTGTTTGACAAAATGTCACTAATCCTTTAAATCCTTTCATAGCTTGCATCCTTCTCTGATGATTGCTTACAAAGTACCCAGCCATCTAAAGCATAGTCCTGCATGTCCCACACATATTGAAGACAATATTTTATGACATGTATTTATGTATTCATTCATTCATATTGTTTTTTGCTGTATACACACACACATGCACATGCACACACGCATACACACACGCATACACACACGCATACACACATGCATCACAGTCCCTTCTTCCATCATGTGGTTCTAGGAACTGAACTCAAGTCATCCAACCTGGAAACAAGGTCTTTCAGTCACTGAGCCACCTCAGGGGTCATGGAGATTACATCTTTTACAGAGATGTATCTTGTACAGTTCAGCATCCCTTGCTAATATGTTCACAGAAAGTAGGGAGCATATCTTAACACTATGTGTGTTCTTAAAGAACAAATCCGCAAACGGACCTCTGACCCACATCCTCCACAGCAAGTCTGAGACAGCCAGATTTTTGTTCCCAGTTTTAGGACAAGCTGCTTAAACTCAGTTGGTTTCAATTCAATTACATAACAAACTCGGCCTCCTTTCTCCTACCCCATTTCAGCTTCCTTGGGATGTAACCTCCGGAAAAACTCCCATCATGAACCTTACTCTCTTCTCTGTCTGCCTTTGAGTTTCTGATCTGCCTTAGAGTTTCTGACTCCTTTGTTATGTTTAGATTGAACAGAGTGAATATACAAGCTCGGGTTTTTCTCACCTGCATGGCCTTCACTGACCTTCTCAAATCCCAGCACTAAGCCTAACTTAATGCTTTATGATTGTATTCTGTGTACCTATACCAATGGAGAGAGTGTAGGAGGGCCCAATAAACTCAGTTTGGAAAAGCTATGTAGAGGACTCCATTCAAAAAACTTTCAGCATAATATTAAAGGAAACAATTACATCACACATCCAGCATGATGCCTCACAGTTTGTAAATGTGGATCTATGGAGAAAGACATGGAGTTAAGGAATAAAAGAAAGCAAGAAGGCTACTGGGTAAGTCCAAGAGGTGACTGTAATTGTATGCTGCTGTTGCCAGACCCTCTGATCTGAAACTTACATAAAGGAGCTAGCGTAGAAAGTATTGAATGGTTTTCAAGTAAAAGAAACACTAGATAAATCTTCAAACACTGAACGGATACGCAAATCTGTGTTCAGACTCAGCTGCCTCTCCTTATTCTGCAAAACAAAGCAATTTCACTTTACGTTTTAAGTGATATATTTTATAAGGCAATGCCCATAGGATAATCAATTTTACACTTGGAAAGGCAACAGAGAGACTTACATGACACGAGGATGGGTGTGTCTCTGCAGCACTCCACCCAGCCTGGGGTGCACACCAGTAAACCTCTGATACTTGAAATTAATAGGCAGCTGAGAGAAAGCTTAGTCATTCAGGCTTCATTCCCTGCTGAAAGCAAACCTAACAAGCCACACATGTCAGTGCAGGAGGTTGCCTGTGAACCTTAAAGGTGCAGTCTCTGCCATAGCAACGCCATGACTCTCTCATTCACCAAGTTTAAGAACAGGATAAAAAAAAAAAAAAAAAAAAAAAAAAAAAAGAACAGGATAAATTTCCTTCACTTATAGTGTGCAGTCAGGTAACAACAGTGGTGTTTTGTTTTGTTTTGTTTTTGTTTTTGTTGTTTTTAGCAAATAATACTAGTTTAGAGATTAAATGATGGGTCTGGAAATCCGAGTTTCGGTATTGATTATTACCCCATAGATAAATCATCATGTCACTTAGCCTATCGAGCCTTGATGTTCCTAAACAGTAGAATGGGTATATACATTTGATATCTTAGAGATATTTTGATAATGAACTTCTGATATGTGAAACATATTTTGTGCAGTGTATCAGAACTAACAACTATTTCATTATTGTCTATCCATGTATTGAACAAGCATATCTAATAAAACTTGATTTTCTTAGGCATTGCCAGATTTATAAATTTGTGTCTCAAAACATTCATTAATCTCAAGAGCACCCACAGAGAAAATGGAATCTGCACAATGTAATGTATTAAATATTGCTATATGTTTGGTGATGCATTTTAAAACAATGAAACTACATGGCAATAGGGATGTTGGATGGACAACTGGATTTCTTTCCTTATGGAATAAATCAGCCTTGAACACCAGCTCTCAGCATGTGTTAATCATGCTTTTTCCTAGAGAAATTTAAGAAATTTATAAATATGTAATTATATGTCTTTATCTATTTCTATCTCTACCTCTGTCTATCTACATATATACATATGTGTGTGTGTGTGTGTGTGTATGTGTGTATGCTGTTCTCAATGCTTTTCATGGTCGCTATCAAATACTCAGATCTATGATGATTAGATCTACAGACACTAATGATCCTCTACTTTGTATTTCATGTGTTCTTACGCATTCTTCTCCTCTCCTTCCTTTCCCTGAGGTTTAGAGAGCCTCGGAAATGTCTCCAACTCTTGGTCTCAGAGCTGAGTCAGAAGTCACCTGTGGCTGCCCCATGTCTCTTTATTCCCCCCTTCCCTCTGTGTGTGCACAGCTTGCTGTTTTCCCTGTGTGGTTTTCTCTATCACTTAAGAAACTGAGTTCCTCCAGGACAAAAAAACTGTGTTTATACATCTTTGTAGTTACAACATTTAGTAAATCAAAAGCAAAGACTTTGAGTCATTTGTTTCACAAGTTCCATTTTGTGGAATCTCATTGATTCTTTTATTTATACCAGGTGGTATGCTAGATTTAGTTTCACCACTGAAATAAAAAAGGAAGGTTTCTGCATCTTCCCAGATGAGCCAGGAAGATTTTTCAGCCAGGGAAACGGTAAAAGGTAAGGAGAAAATAGCTTGAAGTTGAAGGGAAGGAAGGATTCGTATCGCTAGATGTCTTGGGTTAGGGTTAGGGCTAGTTAGTGTTTCTATAACTGTGATAAAACATCATGACCAAACAACTTGGGGAAGAAAAGGTATATTTCATTTCCATTTCCACATTTCAGTCCATCATGAAAGGAACTCAGAACAGGAACTCAAGGTAGGAAGCTGGAGGCAGGAACCGAAGGAGAGACAACACAGGAATACTGTTTAGTGACTTTCCCCTCCAGGATTGCTAAAGTTACTTCTGTAACAAGAATCCCTGTCTAGGGATTGCACCACTAGCCGAGGGTTGGCCCTTTAATGTCAATCATTAATGAAGAAAATACCCCCAGAGTCTTGCCCAAAGACTGAAATTATGTGGTCATTTTCTCAAGGGAGGTTTTCTCTTCCCTAATTATTCTATCCTGTATCAAACTGACAAAACTCTAGGCAGCACACAGGGTATCTGGAGGGGGAGAATGTCTGTATGCAGAGACAAAGTTTGTACAATCTGAGTCAAGGATGGGCTAAAGCTAGTAAAAACGGAGTTTTAAAGCCAGGGGGCTAATGGCACATAATTGGCTTGGAAAGGTTACAAGATTTCAGATGGGTTATTTTGTACAATTCTAAGTAATACTATGAAGGCACATTTTAAGCAGTTTTTATTTTTAACTGACCCAAAATGGGTACATAGTTATAGGACAGTATCTTCATACATAGAGATATTATAAGCATACATAGTATGCTTGTAAGCACCCATGCTTACTAATCTTAGCATCCTTTTTATCTCACCTTTCCGGAAACATTCTATATCGCACCACTTGGTTTCTTCATGTAACTTTGGCTGTCCTGGACTCCCTGAGTAGATTAGGCTGGCCACGAACTCACAGAGATCCGCCTGCCTCTGCCTCCGTGAGTATTTGGATTACAGGCGTGTGCCACTGCACCTGGCTAGCACCACTTTTGAATAAGTAATTGAGATGATCATAATGATGATAAGAAACAATGTCTAGGTGTCATATAAATAGCCTCTGAAGCAAAAGTGTTTGTTGGGAGAATATTTAAGCATCCAGGCGAGACATGACTATTTTGGTGGTGGCTCAACTCAGGAGAACATCAGAAGCATGGGAAGGGGGGTATTTTGTGTAGGAACTTAATATACTATTATGTTTCCCTTAACTAACTGGAGGAGGTGGCACATGATGGGAAGAGTCAAAAGTGTGAAAGTTAGCCATACTTTTTGAACAGATATATAAGGACCTGAGAAATAATCTTTTCATCCAGATGAATTTTTAGCATTCATGCAAGAACTCTTCATTGTCTTTCCTTTGCTCTAGAGTGAGTCTGGGTCCTTAGCCCCTATGGTAGGTGAAGATAAGCTATCCACTACTCTTTGTTTGACTCTTTATTGTACCGATGTCATCTGTGTCCGAATCTGCAAACATGGTCTACCGTTCCCTCTTCTGGCTCTGCCTGGATTCTTTCCCTTTGCTATGTCTCAACTGCAGTTCTTTCAAATATCAAAATTCTCCAAAAATTCTTGCCTGTTTAATATTCTTGTAAAAATACCTCTACTAGCCAGTTCCTTGCTCTCTGTTGTCTTGGCATTGTATAAACTTATATTTCTAAAATTGCCATACTCCTTTGGAAAATCTGTGTCAGTTGTTATCATTTTTATATGTTACCAGAGGTAATTCAATATGTTAAGCTCAGATAAAAAAGCTTATTAATTACCTCTGTCATGGATTAAATAGATGTTAGTGAATAGGATGCTGACCCAGAAAGTCAAATAGTTTCTTTTTTAATTTACAGAGACCAACCATGAAAGTGAGATACAAACACACAAACACACACACACACACACACACACACACACACACACAGTTGCTTGTGACATTCAAAGGTATTTACTATGGTGAGTGCTCTCCCTTTAAGAACCAGAAAAGAGCAAGAAATGAAATGAGAATCCACCAGGAGCCAGCAGCTCTATGGTCACATTGCTCAAATGATTCCAGTTTATCTTTAGAATGATCTTGTGAGGTTGCTTTCTGAAGCCATCTGCAGTACTCAATCTCTACCTTCAGAGACCCTGGGGAAGGATGCACAGTGGTACACACAAGAAACTAAAGACATTGTTTTCTCCAGTTTTCTCATTGTTTTCTCCAGTACAGGCCCCAGATGACTTCTGCCTTGTTTTATATTCTACATTATAGGGAATGACATCATTTATAATAGGTGAAGGGGAAACATTGTCAGAGATAAATTAGATTGCTGTCCTGTCACAATAAAGGTCCCATCTTTCATTGTGAAGACTCTAAATCCTTCCCAAAGCATGAAGGAAATACAAACAGCATTCATACAATAAAAGGACAGCAAGACACTTTCATGGGATTCTGTCTCTACAAGAGACAAATACTTCTTTGGAGACAATTCTCAATGACCCTCCAGTTGCACAGCAACAAATCCCAAGCACCCTGGGGTCATATTTACACATTTTTTTTGAATTTTTGTTTGTTTTCTTAACATACCAAAGAGGTACCACATAACAGAAAGTAGATAGTGGTTAAAAATGACTCATTTCATTTGTCAATTCTGAATAATAACCTCCTGTGTCAAACATCTATTTTCTTTACCTGCATTAGAGTTAATACTAGTTAAGCAATAAAACTGAGAAGCTTGAATGAGTTTAGGACTTAATACTCTAACACTATACATGACATCTAATACATTATCTTCATTTTGTGTCAGAATATTTGCAGTTCTATCAAAGAAAGTTGAAAAGGAGGTGTAGTATAAAAACACTGAAAAAAGTTCAGTGTTAATTTTGGCTGATATTGGCTGCTAGACCTGGGTGTTAACCTCTCCCAAAGCTCGTTACGTTTATGGAGAAAAAGTATTATCAACAAAGGCCACATCAGGAACAAATGAATTTTTGTGTCACAGATAACCTAGCTCATTCAACTTAAGTCACAACAACAAAGCAAGTGTTTCTTTTTCTCTCCTTTTCCCCCTAAAGCAGACTTTTATGGAGAATTAGTAGCTGGGGAATATGATCAACAAAATCAATTTAGATATAAGTGCTTTATACAACATATTAATTATTTGGAAAGCATAAAGGTGTCAAGGACAATACTAAGACATTAATACCCAAGTTTCAAAAATACACAAGAATTCCACGTGGAATCATTAAAGAAGTATGCTAATTCATTTTCTGAAAACAAAAGACACGCCTGAGTGAAAGGACAATAACTTTGGAGCTTCATAATCAGAAGAGTCTAGTCTGTAACCTTGACAAGCCCGTGTTGTTGCCCTGCTTTGTTCTTTGGGGTTGTTTGGAAGCTGATTTGTTATTTCAGTCAAAACATTGGCCTTTGAGTGCTAGAGTCATTCCTTTCCTCTTTAAATTTTAACTTAGCTATAGCATAACACCATCTTTTCTTAAGGCCTTTATCTCTACTTCACCTAAAGTTATTGCTAAGCTATACCCTGTATCCGTCTCGTCTCATTTTCTTCAGCCACATATTTACACCTTGACATTATATAACCCAAGGCAGAGTCTATTTCTGAATATTGTCAAATGAATTCTCTTCTGTACAGCACCACCACGCATCTTCCCACCCAGCCTTCTCCTCTCCACTCATACACTCCAACGAGCTCTTGCAGATTGACTTGTACTTCACTACCCTCTATTCTTCGTGTTTGAGCTAACATTTACAGAGCCTCGGTGTATATCTGCTCATATCAATCGTTAGTGTTTAAGCGCATCGCACGTGGCAGAAGGAAGCATCTCAGACTCTGCATTATTGTGTAACCTCCCGCCGTCTTCCAGCCTGTTCCCTCTCTTGTCAGCCTCTGACTCTAGCAAGTGCTGCACCGACCTTCTTATTCCAGGGTTCTCATTTGCTCTTCCTGCCCCTGCCTACACCGCATTTGACAAACTGACACCTACATCCTGTATGAGTAACGTTTCAAAGACTTGAGAAGCTTTCTGTGGTACCAATATTTCTAAAAGAACGTAATCATCCCTTTGTGTACGTTCCTAGAAGTGTATTTCTTACAACACAAAATCCACAATACTCTTTTTTCCCTTTTTAAAAACCTTACTATAATTTATTCAGATTACATCCCAATTGCTATCTTTTCTCTTGTATCTTCCCATTCCTACCCTCCCTCCCTCTTCTGCCCTATTACCCTCCCCTAGACCTGTTACAGAAGTGAACATGCTCCCTCACTACATGATATGACCACAGCCTATTAAGTCTCATCTGGATAGCCTGCTTATCCTTCATCTGGGTGCCACCAGGCCTCCACTCCAAGAGGAAGTGATCAAATTGGGGGTACCATGTTTCACGTCAGAGGCAGTCCCCACTCTTCCCACAACCTCAGAGAATGAGCTGTCTATTGGTTAGATAGGGGGTCTAGGTTACTGCACGCATTGATTGTCTTTGGTTGGTGCAACAGTTTGTGTATGCCCCTCATGATGGTCTCCTTCTGGAATCCTGAACCCTCTGGATTCTTCCATCTCCCTGAAACTGGTACATTTACACAACGGAATACTACTCGGCTATTAAAAATCCAAGAAATGAAATTTGCAGCAAATGGATGGAACTAGAAAAGATCATCCTGAGTGAGGTAACCCAGACTCAGAAAGACGCACATGGTATAAACTCACTTATAAGTGGATATTGGCCTAACATAGATGCCCTCTGGATTCCAGAGTACTGTTTACTTAGATCTCACTGTGTAAGTTCAATGTGTTAAAAGTACATGCATACATACTAGTCCTATAATCTTATATTTAATTAAGGAAATTAAAACAATCTGAGAATTGCTACCTATTTCAATACCTCATTTAAGATCATCATTCAAATTGTGTCTTTCCTGTTGACCTTTCCTCAGGTGCACAGCGAGACACCCACTCAAGGTCTGTGGTCTGTTTCCCCCTCCTTCTTCCTTGTCATTTATATTTCCTCTCCCTTGGATTATCTTTCAAAGCAAACAGTATTTTTTGTTTAAACTTTCTACTGCAGTGCCTGTCACTTCCTCACCTTCTAAAAGTCAAAGAAAGCTCTTTGGAGGAGCTGTCTCCAATTGCTGTACCAAATTCCCCTCCAGTTTCTATTAAATGGCTTCTCCTTGGACTATGTCACATTTCCTTTGCCAGGAAGATTTTTCAATTCTAGCTTTTCATGCCCTTTTGAATACCACTTTGCAGGTCCCTTTGTGCTCAGGCAAGTAGTGTGAATGGCTGAGTAGGTACATGTTTGTGTGCATGTGCTCGCGAAGCCCTCAACTAGACATGTGGTTCCTCACGTGCTATCTACTCACTGGCCTGGAACTCACCAAGCAGGCTATGCTGATAGACTCGTGTGACCCAGGGATCCACTTGTCTCTGCCTTGTCCAGCCTGGGATTAGAAGTGTGTGCCACTGTAGTTATTTTTTTCTACAACATAAAATCCAGTCCTATGGAACAACAACAACAACACCAGCAACAACAACAACAGCAACCAACAACAACAGCAACCAACAAATCCTATGGGTCCTGGGAATTGAATTCATGTCTTTGTGCCTCTGAGGTAAGAACTTTTCTGATTGAACTTTCTCTCCTTTAGCCTGTCAACAATACCTTCTAAAAAACTGTGTTACATCTGTCCAAATCTTAAAAGCTGCAGTGTCTCCTTCCCCTGAAATGCCAACAGCCCTCAAAATAAATTTTTCAAGCCAATGTGTATCTGGAAAATAAGACTTGTAAGAGACAATGCTGACTTACTTCTTTCTGGTAAAATATTTGCAAATCGTATGAACATGAACACATTCAAATTTGATGCCCTATTTTCTATTCAAGCTATTAACGTGGAGTCTCCATTATCTCATCTAGCAGAAACTCTGCATTCCAGTTTTGAGGCAGAAGTTTTGAAGCCATTATTAAGATCTTTTCTCTTCTACATATCAAAAACATGTCTGCACTCTCACCTAAGCACTATCTGTGCTTTGTTGCATTGCACTCCTAACTGAGCCTGTGGCTTCTATGTCAGACCTCATACAATCTATTCACTATACAGCTAGTACAATGCTAACTTAAAAACGCAAAGCTAGATTAGGTCACTCCAATAAGCAGGTGTTCTCAGGGTATCAAAGACATGCCTTCCCCCCTTTTTTTTCAGTAGGATTTATAAAGGTTTGGTAAGTTTTTAAAAATGAGGAGCAAAACATACCTATCATAAGATGGTCTCGGTCATTGTTTCATATGTTGAAAAATAGGAGGGAGTACAATTACTGGATGATTATTCAATACTTATTTTAAAACAGTATCTTTGCAAAGATTATGCCTATATTTGCAAAAAAAGTGACTCATATTTGGAGACAAAATAAAACCAAAATAAAAGTCAAGGATCTTACTTCTTCTCTAATGAAGATTATGTCTGACCTTGGCATCTTATTTTCATATTATATTGGCGTTAGGCATGATCATCTCTTTGTGCCTTCTTGTGCAGTTCCATGGGCCATATTCTTTGAATATTCTCCTTATACTTTGGCCTCATGACTTCTATTTCCCTGTTCCAAACTTTTGCTCAAATGCCATCTTATTAACACTCACCTTGACTAGCCATTTTATAATTTCACCCACTTTCCAACCTTCTTTATTCCATCTAATTTGTTACATAATATATGTATTTATGATATCCATGTCACTTGCTACCTTCTACCATACTGTATAATCGATGTCCTCCTGTTACTTCTTCAGACTAGAAGGGAAATTCTCTAAGGGTGTTGGATTAGGGTGGAAGCTAAGAAAACTCACTTTAGAGAAGCTTCAAAATGAAAGCTTTATTTTCAGTCTGCACAGAGAGGAGGGCACTTTGGAATCTGAATCTTATCTCCAAAGGAGATTGTACAATATTTTTAAAGAATGGGAAAACAAAGTGAGGGAGGGCATTGCATTGACAGAGGGTTGAGCAAGGAGATAAATATGGGTGGCATCCCTGGTTTTAGGACCCTTGACTCAGCTTTGGCAGTTAGGTCCCCTCTTGGACCTTAGCCCAGAATTTAGAAGGATATGGAAACAAAGAAGTGGGCAAGCTTTTTAAATCAAGACAACACATTCATGACTCGGGTGCCTTAGTTTAGATAACTGGATAAAGGAAACTTCCCTCTTTACAGCTTTTACTGGATAAAAGGCAAACATCAAACACGTGAAGAAGCAGGACAGGAGTTGGTTCTGGGGCCCTGTCCCTGTCAGTAAGATGTTCCTGTTCCTGAGATAGCTGGACTCAAGCAGCTGTCTCCTAATGAGGGAAGTTGTTTTTTGTCTGCTTCACTGCCTTATTTACTCCCTGTTGTAATTAGGAAAATTCCTGAACCCAAGTACGTGCTCTATAAACATGTGCAGAATAGTCATGACTTTCACAACAAAAGGCCTTTCACTATACATTATTTCATCAAAGCAATTTAAAAACAACTATCTTGTTTACTTTCTAAGACCCAAGTCATACCATGAGACTTTCATATAAATTCAGTAGATTTTTCCAACATTTAAGGTTTACCCTTTAGTGCTGGGTGATTCGTGTTCACCCAGTTGCCAATTCAGGGAACCAAGCCTACTCTTCAAACCTAGAGTCACAGACAAAAGTAATTCTTGTCCCTTGTAGAATAATCTCGAAGTTTGAACCACAAAATGAAGAAAATAGTCAAAGTTCTGTGACTCATAAATGAATGGTTAATGTCTATGTGACACTCATCTCCACCCTGTGCATGCACATGCATACACATGTGTAAGATTCGCTGTTTAAAAATTCATTTAAGTCAACTCATTCGATGTGGCTTGCATTTTCATAACAACTGGAACAATGCAATAAGCATAATGAATGTGAAGCCTGCCTTGACCAATAGCATGCCACTTTCATATGTCAAAATATGCATTTTTACCTACTTTAGAATTCTGTTGGTACACCTTTTCATCTGACATGGGGCCATTAATCTTCCCCTTTTAATAATTCAGAGCTATGCACAATTTCTGTCTCATTTGTAAATGTAGAACATCCAGGAAACTAGTAGCACACCATTCATTCCTTTTGGCACAGTTAAGAGTGAGAGGCCCTGGCTATTTGTCAGAATTGAAGTTTATTACCTAGCAAGCAAGCAGCCCTGGTCACTTGCCACTCTACTGTCCTTATTCAGAGCAAGCCTACACACCAGAGAAAGTAATTGATTGGGGCAATTATCTAGCCAGCCTTCACACCTGCTCCCTCAGAACAGCCAACCAACCACCTAAATAACAAACAAATAGAAGCAGACCCATTATTCTCTTGAAAATAAAAAGTGCTGTTTTATAAGCATTGGGATAATGGTACCAAAACCAATTTTACTTGAATGAGATGGATAATTTCACACAGAGGAAAACAGAAAGAATTGCTTTTGCATCAAGTACCAGGTTACTTAAAACAAAACATGTACTTTCAGTTTGTCTGTGTAGGCTTTCCTTTTTCTGGTGTGAAGTGAGGTAAAATTGACTTAAATTTCCAATTAAATTCCATTAGCCTCATGTTCAAGAAGAAAACAGTTCATCTGTTTTCAGTGTAAGAGCAAAAACCATCCCACTTTTTCTCATTTCATAGGCCACCTCTAAGCACAGCCTATGAAGTTTCTATTTGATTAATATGTTATTAATTTAAAAAGCATTTTCATAGATATTGCTGATAAGTCACTAAAGATTTTTCCAATCATGTTTTTTCTTGGCCTTTTCTGTATTCTACTCTATAGGTAAATGTTTGACAATAATTAAAAAATAATAATCAATTATTTATAGTTATGCTTCAGCACATCAAGTTTTCTGTGACTTCACAATGCTAATACAATAGTTATAGATATGTCAGAGGTTGTTTTGGGGGACAAGGATCGGTGCACAGTTTCCTGCAGCCCTATCATAATCTTAATGTGAGGCTGGTTCAGTTCAGTGTTAATATTAATGAAGCCACTAGCAGAATCTAGAGTTGCTTTTTTTTTTTCAGTCTTAACCACATTCTTTTTCAATAGATACTCTTAAATAGAGAGGGGATACAATGAACAACAATTTCCAGCCAAAGATTTGGAAATGAATTCCACTTGTGCGTTCCCTTGGCATCATTCATTCATTTATAGCTATCAAGCAAATATCATGTGCATCATCTCCCCAACCTTGTTCTCAGAGCTGAAGGCACAAAAGCAGAGCAGCCACTTTCGAGCATCCTGGAACTTGTAGGTTGATGCTTGAGATAATGAATGAAAGTGCACATCACCGGTCTGATGTGTGGTTCAATATATGGAAATTCTCCAAAACTACGGAGCCTTGGGTAGAATGGGGGTGTAGCTCATCAGGATCATAAGTGATGTCCAAGGTCACCAGCTAAGAAACAAATACCTAGTAAACAAATGGCATATTTCTAGATTTTATTCACACACTCCAGACCTTCCATAAATGGGTTTTGTGGTTTGGGCAAAATATTTGTTTTATACTTCACTGTGACAAATGCACAAGGGAAACAACAGCCGAGAAAAGCAACTAGTTGGAGAAAAGATTCAGTTTGGCTCCTGGTTTCATCATGATGGGAAGAAATGGCAGAGAACAGGAGCTCATGGGATATTGGCAGAAAACAGAAATTGCCTTTACTCACCACCTCCCTTTGTTCTCCATTTATTGGGTGTCAAGAGCTTTTAGGATAGTGACACACACGTTCATATCACTCGGAAGAAACAATCAGGCAGACACACCTGAAGATATGACTTGAAAATGCCAAGTGCTTTTCCTGCTCTGCCCAATTAAGTAAACATTTGACTTACTCTCACATTACTTAAACATGTTATGATAGTTTTCTTACTGGCTCAGTGATACACAGTAGAGATAGCATCTGTCCCTGGGGTTCTGGTTATAAATAAATGAGCAAAAAAGAGCAAAATATTATGATGCCTGGTACATGTAATAATATATGAGGGCGTTATTGACATCCGCTTCAAATATTTCTACTTTCAGGATTACTCCCACTTTTTACAGGTACACACATGAGCCTCTGAACTTCTACTTAAAAATAAAGTACTAAATTATTGGCAACACATGAATTGCTAATTGAGTTTTCCTTTAAGTTAATTATTTGTGTTACTGTAATTAAGAAGAGCTGCTATACGGTGGAAACACTCCATTTTTCATTATGATGATAAATACACATGATATAAAATTGGCCATTTTACCCGTTTGGTATAGGTTTCAGTGACTTTAAATGCATTCAGATTGTTCTGCCAACACCAATAGCCTTCTCTTCTAGAATACTTCCATTTTTTCAATCTCAGACTCTATACATATTAAAAAGTAGCTGCTACGAGACCTACTCAAAGCCCCTGCAATCATCAATCTATTTTTAGCCACCATAAATTACTTAAACTACTATAAGTACAACCTAAATAGAATCATTAATTGCTGTTTTGAAACTGATTTCTTTTACTCTGTGCACTGTTTTCAATGTTTATATATGAAATATTTTGCCTGTCAATTTGTCACTTGACTTACCTCTATCTTTTGGCTCTACTGACCAGGACAGGTGTGAATGTGCATATACAAATATATTTTTGGATTTCTATGTTTTGGTGATATGCCTAGATGTGTACGGTTGTTTGAATGAACTACCCCTCCTGGACATTGACTATTTGATTACTAGTTGCTGGATCTATTTCAAAGGTTCAGGAGGTGTGTCCTTGTTGGAGGAAGTATGTTGCTTTGAGAGTTTAAAGACTCAAGCCACTCCCAATTCAATCTCATGACTACCTGTCTTTGTTCAAGATGTGAACACTCAGCTTTCTTCTTCTGACATCATACCTGCCCTTTCTTTCAGGTTCTCCCCACAATGATGTCCTCAGATTCCTGGGGAACTGAAGTTAATTAAATCTTCATTATGTTGCCTTAGTCATGGTGTTTTCTCATAGCAATAGAAAGGTAAGTAATACACAGAGGCACAGCTAGATCATGCGGTGATTCTTGCTTTAAGGACTAAAACCACATAGTAGGCTCTTTGATAGCTACATTACTTTTCCTAGCCAGACCCAAGGTTCAATTTTCTGTACAGTCTTGGCAACATTTATTATCTTCTGGTGTTTTGAACCTTGTTGTCTTGATAGGTGTGAAAGAGTAAATTCATGAAGATTATGATTAGTATATTCCTAAAGTTTGAGGATGCTGGAAGTCTTTCACGGACTTACTGTTATTTGCATATTTTTCTTTGTACAGAATAATTATTCAATTCATTTGCAAATGTTTAGTTTGTCTTTTTCATTTCTGGGTTTAAAAAACTACAGTAGATTGTACTTCTTAGTGGAGATGGTGGAATAAATGTTTAACTGTAAATAAATGAATCTGCTTTATCTACATATTACTGTGAATGAGAAGGAAGAGAGTGAATAACATCTGTCTTTCCAAGAAAGATACAACGTGGCTAGATGGGTCTTTTGGGAGGCTGAGTATAATCATATATGAAAAGCCTTCACTTGATTTTTCTTCTCTTTTGCTGATTATCTGTATCAGATGTCAGTCTCCAAATGTCCAATGATCATCCTCATTACTTATATTATTGGGTTTATATTATATACAATTAAAGATAATAAATACACAGTGGTACAGTTTCCCACATAGGAAATGGATTGTTGGGGTAATCTAGCTTGGCTGCTACTTCGTTGCATCTCTGTCCTATGGCTACACAAAACGACATTTAGAAAACTCTCATTTCTTTCTACAATTTAAAAATATTTATTTTTCCTCATGAAAACATTACCATATGTGATGATAATTCACATATGGGGACCTACCTTGAAATTATAGTTTTGTTTATGTTAACAGATTACCATCCACTTGTATGTAATGGCAACAGTCAGGCATCAATGCACACTACTTACATGAAAACCTATGAGGTATTATTGTGCATTTTCAGTTAAAATTCTGATTCTTTCATTTTATAGCTATATTCCTTAAAATAAGTTAGATAAATTAACCTCCCCAAGCCTTAATTTCACTTGATATGAAGCTTAGACTTTTGTATTTCATTCTATTTTATAAAGAACAAGCAATTGTTTTGAACATGTTTAACAATAAAAGCACCATAATAATATTTTGCCTTCTTTAACTTTTTTGCTAGCACCTAAAACTTGTTATAAGATCTAGCTGAATCCAACAGGGATTATAAAAACAAGTTAGAGTGACAGGGATACAGGACTGCACAGGGTGCTAGGTGGCATTTCTTTTGATCAGCATGAGATGACTGAACTTCTGAAAGTGTGGGAGAAAAAAAATTAAGTAAAAAGAAGTAAAAAAAAAAAAAGAAGTAACATCATTAATGATGATGAGAATGTAGGAAAAAACAGTTCATTAAAATACTGGACATTCTCCACAGTTATGTGGAAAGCGGGCACTGACTCTGACATGAACTCTGGTGCTCCATATTTGACCACCTCCCCTTGGTGGGGAGGCCTGGTGGCACTCAGGGAAAGAATAAGCAGGCTACCAAGATGAGACTTGCTAGCCTAAGACCATATAGTGGGGGAGGAGGCCTCCTTGGTCATAGACCTAGGGGAGGGGAATAGGGTGAAAGTGGGAGGGAGGGAGAAATAGGAGGATACAAGTGATGGGATAACGATTTAGTTGTAATCTGAATAAATTAATAAAATTAAAAATATATATAAAATAAGAGGAAAAATATTATTATTTAGACAGTTTACAATTACCATAAAATCTAGGAATTAAAACCATGGTATCAATGGAGTAAAGTGAAAACTTTGGTTCACATAAAACCTGGCTTAGACGGTAAAGGTTCTGACGAGAATCTTCAGCTTTAAACCCAGGCCCCACCTGCTGGAAGGAGAGAAACAAGAAACAACTCCAGAGACTTTTCCTCTTCTACCCATGTGCTGAGACAGAAGCCGACACACACACACACACACACACACACACACACACACACACACACACA
>OU015752.1:111272137-111285722 GCA_907169655.1 Acomys percivali | reverse complement strand
GAAACAGGATACAAACTTTGAAAAATCTGCCTTTGTGTATTTCATAACAGATAGTAACCTGTAAATCCACATGGTAAGACTGCTATTTAAAGCACCTATGTATGTTCACAGTATAACTGTTTATAGTATTTTTTTTCTTACTATCTACCATCTACAAGCAATGCTATAGCAGAACCCATAACCTTAAGCATGATAAGGAAGCACACTATTAATGAACTACACTTCAGCCTCAGGTGAATGTGCCAACCATCTTAGAACAAAGGTAAATTTAGACTTCTTGCTGATAAAAAAAACACCAAACTGTTGATGCCTAGCATGACTTGCATGAATCTTCAGTAGAAGTATCCAGTACAAAAGGTAAAGCACATTCTTCTCTTACATAGCAAGGTAAAATCCCAGATGTACAGAAATAGAGAGTAACGTGGTGGCTGACTGTGGTTGGTGTGCAGGAGGTAAAGGGGCAGCATGAGTGTTCTCTGATGATGGTCCTGATTCTCAACTGTAATCAGTAGGAAATGCTACCATTGGAGTATACTATACTTTTGTGAGATGATTCCTCTATGGGAAATACATAAGTGGTAGAGATTATACTGGCATAAAATTAATCACAACTAAATGGTAACCTACAATTATCCCCACATTACATCTTTTTTAATTTTTAAAAAATCATCTTAGTTAACCTGGGGCAGGGTAGACATTAATCCTCTAAACTACTTCTCATAGTGGAGCATGGATGGGATTCCTACCCTAATCCCATGTCACCTAGCTCTAATAATGTCTATCAAGCTACCTCCCATCCATAATCCCAAATCTCCATCCACGCCAGTCATGTGCTTTTCCTTCATCTAACTCATGGCAACCTTCTTCTCTTCTCTTCTCCTCTGAGTCTCCCTCTTTCTTCTTCCCAGGATTCCCCTGTCTCTCTCTAAACCTGGGAACCTTAGCCACACCCCTATCTCCTCTGCCCTGCCCAGGTGAATGTTGTTAATCAAAAGGTGGAACACAGAGACAGCAAGCAGTAATTAGCATAAAAATATATTAGACAATCCCCCAACAGATACCTGACAACTACCTCACCCCTTGGTGAGGAGAGACCAGTTGATGAGCTTTCTTTTCTTTTCTTTTTTTAATTTTAATGTTATTAATTTATTCAGATTACAACTCAATTGTTATCCCATCACTTGTATCCTCCCATTCCTCCCTCCCTCCCCCTTTCACCCTATTCCCCTCCCCTAGGTCTAAAACCAAGGGGGACCCCCTCCCCCACTATATGTTCATAGGCTATCAAGTCTCATCTTGGTAGCCTGCTTATTCCTTCTTTGAGTGCCATCAGACCTCCCCACCAAGGGGACGTGTTAGATATGGGGCACCAGAGTTCATGTCAGAGTCAGTCCCCGCTCTCCACATAACTGTGGAGAATGTCCTGTCCACTGGGTAGATCAGAGTAGGGGTTCGATGTTTACTGCTTGTATTGTCCATCTTTAAATTAAAAGTAGCTTGGTGTGGTTGATCAACTGTAAAGACTTCCTAACTATCACTATAAGAAACTACAGCAACATCAGAAATTTTGTGTCCCTTATGCATTATAAACCCCCAGAGGGACTAATGACAACTGAAGTTTCATGGGGGTGTGGTTACTATGTGAAGTGGCTATAAACTCATCACTTTCTCTCTATAATGCATTTACGTCATACATACATTTAAGACATACATGGCTGATCAGAAAGAGAGTTAGTATCTTGTTCAAGTTTACATGGAGCTTGTGTGGTAGGATTGGGGTAATCCAGATCATGGTGTATTTAATCCTAATACTTCTTACTCTTAGTTCTGAAGACAGCACACTAGACTCTTGTTATGAAAACTGATCTTGATTAATAGTGCATTCCTAATTTTGTGACGTTCTAAGAGAAAAGAGATTATCTGAGCACCATTAATTACCCATACCTGAGCTATAAATGTAAATGAAAGTGAAAAAGAAATAAGTGGGCAAATCTACTTTTATCTTCTGTAGTATCTGTTACCAGTCATAATTCTTCCAGTGGTATGCACAGTTTATCATCCAATCATAGTGAGTCAGCTGAATATACCCATCTTACATGCTCAGATGCACTGATTCAAAAAAGGCAAATATCTAGCCATATAGTATCTTCAGGGCTACTAGAACTTTGTCAACATCTAGTACACATGGTCTCAATGAAAACATGTGAAACTCACATGTTGTTGTTGTTGTAGTATCATCACCGTGATTAATACCTAAATGAAACTATGAAAAAGGGGACAGATTCATTTCGCTCACAGATTTTCAGGATTTGGTCCACGGCCTCTTGACTGTTTTGATCCTGGTCTTTGTGTAACAATGAGCAGCATGATGCAAGGGCAAGGTGGAGCAGAGCCTCTCACCTCACGCGGGACAGAGTGCGGGAAACACTGACAGAGTGCCCTGACTGCAGTAAACCATTTAAGAATGCATCCCCCTCCTTCCATAGTTCAATCCCCTCTAAGTGTCTGGTCACAGTTTGAGTCTACCAATGGATTAAATCCTTTGATTGGTTCAGAGCCTTCGTGGTCTAATTTTTTTTTTTTTCTGAAATCACCCTCACAGACACAGTCACAAGTGTCCTTGAGGAATCTCTTAAGTGTCTCTCAACTTAATCAAATGGACAAGATTAGCTATCACAGTGCATGAGTATGTGAATTTATGAATTATGAAGCACGTGATGTGTTCCAAATGTGACAGAAAGAGCTGCACTAAAAATGAATAAATGTAATTTGTGCTAGCGAGGGTTTCACAGTCTTGTAGACAGATATGTACAATTAGTTTAAATAAAATGTGATGTGTGCAAGGCTGTGCTTTTCAAGAAGGGGTGTGAACCAGTAAAGGTAGATAAGTCAGCAAATATCGGATGTCTGTGATAGTGGCAGCATAATAAAGGCCTTGTGGGGAAAAGCATGTTTAAACGGAGGCTTTTAAAAACACATATCTGATTTTTAGATAGGTGATGAAATAAAGCAATGGTTTATTCATTTGTAGACACAGAAAATTTAGTGGGTGCTTTTCATGAGCTAGGTACTATTGTTAATATTTGCATTTTTTTTACTATCAACTTCATTGTACTTAAAATGGGGATAAGCATAAACATAAAATGGGAGAAATGAGTCAGTATGAAGTAATTGATTTATATAATATATATCTTATGAATGTATGATAAAGATTCAACTGCAGGTTAAACAGCTTTTATGCTTCATTGGTAACTAATCTCTGCCAAAGGTCACTTCTTACTCTTTCATACTTTACAAAGTTGACGCATCGGCATAATACTCTCCGTAGATGCCTAGTGTTAACAAAAAAGGACCCGGAGACTGAAGATGAGCAACACTAAGTCTCTTTTAGTCAGTCACAGCACCTGAAATAGGCATACCATTTCTGATTATTCCACCTAGGGTTTATGTCTAAACCACATAGAAGTTTGATTTTGAAAAGAGTGTTAATTATACCCAATTTTAAGTAATATATGAACTTTAGTATCATTCCAGTATATGACAAGGAATCACACTGCATTAAAGCCAGCCAGAAAAATCCATTCTTTTCCCACTCAGATACAGAGTATTTCTTAACTTTTTGATTTACCATAGGACATTCTTATCAACACCAGTTCATCAGTAATATGCACCTTTATTTAAAAGGCACTGTTGTAGCTCTTAAAGAGAAATTATGTAAGTGCAAGATAGTGTTTCAATACAAAAAGATACTATACTCACAACTTTTTTTTGTTGTTGTTGTAATTTTGTTGTAGTTTCGATTGATCTTTCAGCAGCCAAAAAGAAACCTAGAAGAACATTTGGCATTGGTTATTTCAAGTTCCTTCAACTTCCCTTCGAATTTTATAGTTTTACTTTTGGTTAGAGTTGAGTAGTATTCCAGTGTGTACATGAACCATCTTGTCTACCTAGTCATCTGTTAATGGGCATCTAGGCTGTTTGGATTTCCTGGCTATTTCAAACACAAGCATTAACTGACATGGATGAGCAAGTGCTTCTGTAGGAGGCTATAGAGTCTTTATGGAATATGCACAGTAGTGGTATAGATGATTTCTAGGGTAGATTTATATCTAGCTTTTTGATAAAACTCCACACTAACTCTTTTGGTGCCTGCACCAGTTTACACTGCAATCAGCAGTTTATAAATGCACCATTTCCCCCAAAAAAATCTTCCTATTATCTATCTATCTATCAATCTATCTATCTATCAATCTATCTATCTATCTATCTATCTATCTATCTATCTATCATCTATCATATCTTATCATCAATTGATCTTTATAGGAGTTATCCTAAAATGGGTACAATACTTCTTCCAAACACCGTAAGCTATCAAATAAAATCCAAGTGTGTTTGCTCTTTTTAAGATGCTGATTGATGTTATCCCATAGGCCACCTCCCCAAACTTAACAGAATATTACCATTGGTCTCGGGAGTTTTCAGAACTTGATAATAAGATCCTATTGTATAAGATATCACATCATATTTACTAGCTAGATTTCAGGGTAACAGAATCTGGAAACAATCTAATGTCCCTCAACTGAGTAATGGATGAAGAAACATTGGTACATTTACACAAATCCAGATGGGGGAGGGGGTCCTGTAGTGACTGATGTCCAACCAAGGACCATATATGGTGAAGACATAGATCCTCTGCTCAAATGTAATAGATAGGCAGCACAGTCTCCTTGTGGGTCCCATAATATGGGGAGTAGGGACTACTTCTGACATGGACTCTGGTGCCTACTCATTGATCACTTTGCCCTGGTGAGGCAGCCTTGCCAGGCCACAGAGGAAGAGGATACAGAGAGTACAGATGAGACTTGATAGGCTGAGATCAGATGTTAGGAGAGTAGGGCTTTCCCTGTCTAAGGACTAGAGTAGTGGGACAGGGGCATGAGAAAGGGTTGGTGGGACTGGGAGGTAACAAGGGAGGGTACTACAATCATGATGTAAAGTGAACAAATTTGAAAAAGAAAGAAAGAAAAAGGTGTTCCATTTCTGATACCTGAGAATAAGTGTGTTCACCTAGTGGTCTGGCAAAATATGCCCACTGTTGAAATGTTTTCATAAATGCTATGGAAGTAACCAATTACTTTCCGATGGGATTTAAAGGATGCTACACATGATGTGACTCATTCCTAGTACCATAAACTGGGCCAAAAATCTATAACTAGATTGGTCATGATCATACAGGAGAATCTGATACTGTTATTATGTTAAAAGGACCTGGTATTAAAGTATCTCTTAAATTCCTAACTTTATACCCATAGATTACTCCATCTTTCAATTCTCCCCTCCAAATGGAACATCTATATTATCTCTTCTTACTCCATAAGTCTCAGAGATCATTGGGAGAAAAAGGGCAAAAAGACTGAAAGTTCCAGAAATAGTGAGTGTCCACTGAAAGACACTTATTTATTGCTGGTCCTGAGAAGTCCATTGTATATATGAATACATAATAATAGCTGTGAATGCACACACAAGATTGGTATAAGACCAAGCCACTTAAAGTACCAGCATGGAAAAGGTAGGAGAGTCATGAAGTCCCATTCATATCCATAGCTGAGAAGCTTTTGGCAGTTGATTGTTGCTGGTAAAGTAAGAGTAAGTTTTATTCTGGAATATGGCAAAATGGTCCTATAGTCATGCACATACAGGGAATGCTAAATGTACTGAGTGGATTGGGGGGAGGAATGGCTATGGTGGGAGTCAGATGAAGTTGGGAGGGAAAGATGAAAGGTGATGGAGGATAGGGAAAAACTGAAGGGGAAAGAATGAGGTATAGATTTATTCAAATCACTGCTATATGCATATATAAATTTCTCAATAGAAATAATAAAACTGTATAATGCTTGTGAGAAATTATGTTTTCAGAACAAAAGAACCAGACACTGACTCTGGATCAGACCTGAGAGGATTCATTCCTCTCAGCTTGCTGGATGCTGACATCCTGCATCCTCTTTGCTCCAGCCCCAGATGCCTCTGTTGCTGTTACCCATCACAATTGGACAGCTCCCCAGAAAGCACCGTAGAAAGCTTCTGATTCCACTCGTACCAGCATTTCAATCTTCTATTAAGCCTGGAATCTCTCAACATTTAGAAACTGGACCACAAATGCCATCCCTGGCTTGCTTAATCATTTTTCCCATTTTTTTGGCCCCTTCTAAGGTATTATTCACCCCAATTCAGCCTAAAGAAACCTTAAGAGAGCAACATTCCTTTCCTTCTAAGAGGGGTCAGGTAGGTTTCACTCTGCTCTCTTGATCTACAAATACTTATTTTCATCGGGAGGTGGTTATAAGTTACTGTTGGTCTTATATGTAGAGAAAACTAGGCAGAACTCAAGGACGTCTCTCTTCTCCTTTATCTTTCATCCATAGGTAAGGAGATAGGAGCTGAAAAGAAAGAAAGGGGGATATAGAAATATAGAGGGAGGATAGAACAAAAGGTAGATGATTAAACCTACTCATTAACTCTAGGCCATAATTGTTACTCATACTGAAGGTTATTCCTAAGTCATTGGCATAGAGTTTTGTATATTGATGCAAAACATGGGCATCTCAAATACTAGGCAGATTTGAGCACAATATTATATTTCGTAAGTCTAACAAATATATATGATTCTATAGATATAGGAGTTGAAATAGTTAAACAAGGTCTTCAAAAGCCTCAGAAACCTATAGAGTATGTTATTTAAAGATATTTTTATTATTCTAAAGTTTCTTTGACAACAAGACAAGTTAACTCCTCATAATACCCAGCCAACCTCAAAGAAGATGAGGAGCATCAAAGAACCCCCTTGTGGAGTTGGCTTCAAATGTGGTAAACAAGTCACTGGGAGAAATGTCTTCATTCCTTCCACAAACAGAATTCTGCCTAAAAATGGGCAGCTTAGATGCAGACAGAGTCGACGGCTAAACTCTACCAAGACAGGGTAAGCAAGTCTTCAGTAGTTCCCGCCTTGTGAATATCTGGCAGAGATATTGGACTAGAAGTCCAAAGATGAGGTTCGAACATTATAGAAAGTATTGAGGGACTATTCAGGCAGTAAACTGTGTCAGTCATTTTGTTCACTTTGGAAGCTGCTAACATGCACTACCAGTTCAATCAGGCATTTAAGTTTTAATCCTTCTCAAGTCTCTGAGGGGCGTTGAAGACCAGATAGTTTTGTTTTATAATCAACTTTAGTTGGTTAGGGGATAAGATCTTTTTAGATCAAGATAAAGGAGTTAAGTTAATAGAGATGAGATATGATAGATATTGAATTTCATTCAGAAATTCAGACCCAACAAGACAGGAAAGATGTTCACTTTAAGTATGACAAACAGAAATGGCCAAATCACTACGAATGTAACATTTATATAACTCATGATTGTCTCATGGTTCTTCCTGCTGTATGTAGTTTTTTTATGTATGTGTAATAAAATAAAAAAAATTTTAAACTCTGTACAGATCCTTTGTGTAAGGATGTTCCAATCCAGTTCTGATTCTAGAAGTTAAAAGTTTGCAAGATTTTGCCTTTAGATTTCAGATGTTCTTTTCAAAAGTTTTTGTGTTTTTGCAGAGCTGCGATATTCAGTAATTCAGAAAGTTCTGTCCTAGTAACCTGGGCTGATACAATAAGAATAATAAAGCAAATGCCTACAGAGCAGAAACAGTCTATAGAATATGTGAAGACAAACATTGTATTCTTTGAATAGTTTACTCCAAACCTTGGGCTCTGGTATATGTTAATATACATTTATTCACTATTATATCATCCCTTGGTAAAATTTATATTCTCTGTTTTTAAATATTTATCTGGTGGCTCCAACTACTTGGTGATATAGATAAAAGGTATCACCTTTGCCACAGAGCTTGTCAAAGCTCCTGGCGCTGTCATTCAAATGGCTTTCCTAATTGTCTTCCTATTTCATTAGTATTTCTTTCCTACTGCTTTTCCTCCATTAGAATAAAGCACAGACTTGAAAATATGAAAATGAGCACGCACCAAATCTCTTCTCAGAATCCTTTACAATTTTTCATTCAGCCCAAATTCCAAGATGCACTGAGCTACCCTGGGGCATTGTCTACCTTTCCAACAGAGCATTCCCTAAAATATCCCTTGGATCCTCATGCTGTATCCAGTCTGGCTTCTTGACAGTCAACTCACTTGTCACATTCTTCCTAACTATTCTAGTCTCAAGACCCTTGTGTGTCTTCTAGTTTTAGCTACAACTCTTCTGAGTCCCAGAATACTCCTTACCCAGCCCATGCTGTCACTTTCAGTCCTCTGCTCCTAGGTTCCCTCCTTAGGGATGCATCTTCTGACCATCCATCCTCCCTGACCATCAGGGACAGACACCCTTAGGCCTCAGTGCCGCATGATTCTTATTCTTTCATAGTCTGTTTCACTCTTTAAATTATATATTCGATGTTCAAGTGTGCTAGATTATGAACATTTAGTAGCATCTAGGAGGCTTTGGTTTCAGGCGTCTGGCAGTACCTTATTCTTAGTAGAGTACTCAATACCCAATTTTTAATGGAGACGACCCTGGCTGGGTGGTCCCTGTGAATGAGCCTCGGTTTTAAGAAAAGCTTGTGACACAATACCTTTACTCCACCCAGGTCTCCAGTGAATCAGATGGTGGATGTCCACACTAAAGGTAGAGCATGCCCACTCAGGTTCATTTCACATGCCAATATCCTCCAGAAACAGTCTCATCTGCACTACCAGGGTTGTTCCATCAGCATAAACAAGCCTGTTTCCTTACAGCAGAATAAGGGTGATTCCATGTCCATGGAAGCAATGAGAATTAAAAAAAAAAAAAAAAAAAAAACCTGAGATTGCTTCTGTCCAGTCTAACTGACACCCACTGCCAACCATATTAGGCCAACTGTGATGGTAACTTCTCATGGTTCTTCTGCAAGTGCTTCACCACCTCTCTTGTAACTCTAAATGTTCCTCACCAGTGTTAATTTTGAAGAATACTTATGTTAGATTGTCTGTTATGAGCTGAGACCTGATGATTGTCTCGCTCAGGAAATGTACATCTTTTGTCTTAGGAGTATCAAGAGGCAAAAAAGAGAAGATAAAGAAGAAGAAGAAGGAGAAGGAGAAAGAGAATGAGGAGGAGAATGAGAAAGAGGAGAAGGCGGAGGAGGAGGAGGAGGAAGAAGAAAAAGAAGAAGAAGAAGAAAAAGAAGAAGAGGAGGAGGAGAAGGAGGAGATAGGAAGAGGAGTGTTGAAGAAGGGTGTTTTAGAGTATCTCAGAACTCTTTCTCTTTCAAATTTTTTCTTCCTAAAAAGTAATGAAGCTAATATTTAATATTTAATAAATATACTTAATAAATAGACTTTGGGATGCGTGTCACCCAGAATTTAATTCATCTCAATTTATCTGAGATAAAGAGTATCCTGATCTAACACACCAAACAATATAAAGAATCTTTTTTTTTTTTTTTGTATGAAGACAGAAATAATGGGTATAAAGGTCAAGTTTAAAATTAGGCAAAATGACAGGAATTTCCAATTCCATGATTTTTCAACCTTTATTCTGGAGTCCTCAGGAGAAAGGTGATTAAACCAGGAACCATGGAAGAACTTCTCAGCCCCAAAGCTGTTTATAGTATCATGTATAGATTCAGCTCTCACCCCAAACTCCTTGCAAGTACAGGTTTCTACTCCATAAGAGTTGGGATTTTTGCTATTGGCTTGTTTTCATTGAAAAAATTTGGGAAATTTGAAAACTAACTGAGTCCATTCACAGTTTTTTGTGCTTCTGACATAAAAAACCAAAAGAACAATTTCTAAATTAGGTTCTTGTTGCATAATTATGTAATCCTTGCTTTTCCTCTTATGGTTTTAATTTTGTTTTACACATCATCTTCCATTTAATGTAAGGATGTCTCATATTTTTTTCTCATTGTCTAATTTTATAAACCAATGGGCAATAATGTCTTTTACAAAAGTAATTTCTACATTTCACAGGGGAAAAAATCATTCCTACTCCTTTATTGATAAATCACCCCTTTCCTTGATCTATGTATGAATTTCATTTTATAGTGAGTTCTGCAGTATGGGGAAGTAACTGCCAGTCATGTTGCCCATTAGAGAAAACAACCCTATAGACCAGACCTAGCTATCTACTTAGCTTCTTAGGTTTAACCTTGTTTCCGGCAGCTGGTCTGAAGAAAAAAATAAATCCTTTGTAGATGGATCCTTTTGCCTAAGGAGAGAGGCCTGAGCTCCTGCTAAATGATTGTGACCTTGGCGGTACCCCATGTCCTTGAGACCTCCTGGGTCCTTTTAGGTTGAACTTATATTGCCAGTGCTACAAGACTTTTTGTCCAGCGTGCAATAACTGAGTCAGCTTCTGCTGGAGCATTATACCACCTGCCCGGTCAGCATATTTAGGGAGTTTACTTCCTTTTGAACTCTTTTAAGCTTGTCATTTCCAGCAATTAATCTCACACATGGAGTTCTCTAATTCCCAAGAAAGCTTCAGAGTGCTCCCACTATGTCTCAAATCCCTCCAATTAAACCCATTTCCAAATCAAATGACTCACTTTATAAGCATATAATTTAGGCCCTTTCACAATTAATTCTTGTTTATATCCAGAAGAGATTTGAGGTGGCTCACGGTAGATTATTTATTGTAAAAGCACAAGACAAAGAGGCTAACAACAGTTGAATTAACAACATAATAGAACTAATTGCCAATACTGAATCCAATGATGGCCCAGGTTTATGCTCCACCACTGTACATGCCGTTGCATCTGTCCCAAGCCCTGGGAATAGAGATATTTTCTATACAAATTAACTGTGATGATTCAAATGTAGAGCTTAGGAAGGTGGGATTATAACAAGAATTGTGCTAAAGAAACACTCAGCATCTCAAACAATCTATCTAAAACCAAATATCTAATATTTGCTTTTTCTAGCAGATGAAGAAAGATGAGAAGTAGATAATGTCTTTGTGGAAACCAGTTCATCTTGACTTTGAATTTTACTTTAGCCTCCCAACTAGCTGTGTGGCTTTAGATGAGTTATTTCTATTGTCTGAACCTCATATACTCTCCTATAAAATAGAAATAATGAAGCTATTTTATTTTCCAGAAAAGTTTACAGAGAATATATTGAGGGATGCTCACACAGCCCTTGATATAAAGCATAAAACCAAAACAATTAATTATTATAGATCCCCATGAGTAGCCCAGAATGAGCCTCCAGTTGAGAGTTCATAGCTTGTAACAGAGGAGCACCCAAGGCTTAGCACGACATAACAAGGTGAAGTCTATAAAGAACTGAGGTGTAAGCAGATGCTGACATCTTGGATTTAAGGCAGCTTGAATTGTGATTTTTTAAGTTTATGGTCATGAAGAATGGCATTGATTTGATAAAAACATACTTCAATATTTTGGATTTTGTCCTTTTCAAGGGCTAGCAGTGTGCTATTGGCATTCTTTCCTTGCTGGGCAGCTGAGTTCCTCTTTAGGTACTCAGAATGCATGTTACTTGTCCTACCTAGCAAAGACTCCTAGTAATAAGGGATACGGAGCCAGAACTGACCATCTTATGTAACCAGGCAAGGCTTCCAGTGGAGGGATTGAGGCACTAACATAGTCACACAACCTTCCACTTCCAACTTGTCCTGCTGTGGTAAAAGTGGCACAGAACTTGTGGGAGTGGCCACGCAATGACTGGTCCAACTTGAGACCCACACCATGAGAGATATCTCAGGCCTGTCACTGCTTGGAAGGCCAGAAACTAGAGGATGGATAGACCAGAGATCTAGGCTATAAATAAATATGACTGGCAAAACATGTCAATAAAGTGATTCCTAATGATATGCTGTTATACACATATACCCGAGACTAACATAATCATTATCAGAGAGGGTTCATTGAGGAACCAGTAGGAACAGATGCAGAGACTCACAGCCAAATATTAGGTAGAGTTTGGGGAATCCTGTGGTAGAAGGGATTGTAGGAGCCTGACAGAATCAAGGACATGACGAGTAAACAGCCCACAAAATCAAAAAAACCATGGTTCACAGCAGCTCAGAAAGACTGTAGAGACAATTACAAAGCCTGTTTGGGTCTCAGCTATATCCTCTGAGCATATGCTATGGTTGTGTTGCTTGGTGGTGTTGTGGGATTCCTACCAGTGGGAACAGGGGCTGGCTCTGACTCTTCTGCTTGCTTTTGGGACTCTTACCTTGTCCAGCCTTGAATACTGGTCTGTGCCTAGTCTTATGGTAACTTGTTATGCCATGTTTGGTTGATATCCCTGGGAGGTCTTCTTTTTTTAAAGGGAAAGAGAGGCGGGAGTAGATCTGGGGAGGGGAGTGAGGTGTATCAGAGGAACATGAATTAGAGGAGGGAGAGGAAACTGTGGTCAAGATGTAATATATGAGAGAAGAATAAAGAAAAAATAAAAGAACACAGCATCCTAGTTGGGCATGGTGGTGCACATCTTTAATCCTACCACTGGGGATGTAGACACAGGAAGATCTCTGAGCTTGAGTCAAGCCTGTTCTACATATTGAGTTCCAGGGTACTTAAAGATATATAGAAAGACTCTGTCTAAAAAACAAAAAACAAAATAAAACAAATAAACAACAACAAGCCACAGAGTCCATGAACTACCGATGGAGGCAATAAATGTTTTTCCATCACACATTGTTTTAACAGTTTAATCAGGACGAGGCTGTTTGAGAAAGAAATCTTTCCTATCTTGGAGCTCAGAGAATCCTGAATGACAAGAGTCCTGAAATGGATACAGTAAATACCAACACTCTGAATGGCAGTTTTACAAGGAAGTCAAAGGTCTCTCGAATGTCATATTTTCTTAAATTATAGGAGCACAGTAAACACAGGGATACAGTAGGAAATAAAGTTAAGACACCCCTTTTTTTTTCTGAATAGAGATGATTTGACACAGAAATTTTGCCTTTCCAAGTCTGACTTAATTATGTAGGTCATAGCTGAGGGTCCTTGAGTAATGAACTAATAAAATACCCACCCTCTGTGTTTAGATTGAATTGAGTAAGTGAGCAGTAGATAGAGTTTATAGGCATACCTTAAGTTCCAAGACCGTCCATTGAGGGTCTACAGAGGCTATCACTGGATATATGATGTTATCTGGAAGATGGCATATGTTTTGACAAGAAGTTGTCAAGAATTTGCTGGATAAAAATCCATCAGGCTTTAGAATGAGGGATGAATGTCCTTTGATATGACGATTTGTGCCTAGTCTTATTATAACTTGTTAGGCCATTTTCGGTTGATATCTCTGCAGGGGTATCTGTTCTTTTGTGAAAGGAAATAGAAGGGGAGTGGATCCAGGGGAAATGTGACATATAAATTGGACAAGTTTTCCTAGTTTAATGACTATCAAATAATTATTTCCATATATTAAAATGGAATTAATTCCTATTCTATTAGAGGAACATATTTAAATTCTCACCAGCATTCATGGAGCTTGGCAACATGCTTTTTAAAACATTTTCCTCATTTAGACATTATATAGGAAATACTGTCTTATGCTCAAATGTTCTTG
>OU015752.1:111243812-111264331 GCA_907169655.1 Acomys percivali | reverse complement strand
GAGAGAGAGAGAGAGAGAGAGAGAGAGAGAGAGAGAGAGAGAGAGAGCCCAGAATCTCAGAAAACAGGTCTATAAATGGGGTATCTCCATCAAGTTCTTCAGGACTCAGAATGCTCAGGGTCTGTACAAGTCTGGACCAGATGAAGTTCTATAGGTGATAGAGCCAAGGACATAGTCTTAATCCAGAAGCAATCTCCACTTGATAACTACTTGTAAATGAAAATTTAATTTTCTCCAAGGAAGTCTCACTGGGGAAACAAAATACACTTAAAGGTAGGCTGCATGCCCAGCAGTACTTGCCAACAGAAACTGAGCTCAATGACATCTTTGGAGGACTTTCCTACTGAAGTCAAATATTCCTGTCTTGTGTCAGTAGTTAACATTCAGGGGGTTCTGACTCTAATCAGTTTTGCAGAAAAGTTACATAAGGGGACATAAAATCTCTTCACTAGTGAGGATGATGTTTTCAAATTGCAAACGCCCCTGTGGTTGGGGTATGTGAGAGCTGTTCTGTAAGGCTTATTACTAAACTGATTCTAATGTATTTCCCCCAGGTGCTCCACGGTGCACAGGTGAGCACAGTTACATGAATCTCATTGCACAAAAAAAATTTAAATTCACATAACAGATACACGAAGGAGTGCTTATTCTCAAGAGAATAAGCAGTTTTCACACCACACAAGGATTTCCTTAACTAGCAAGTTCCCCCTAGTGTATTCCAATTAGGCTTTTTATTTACAAAATAAAATCAATTTGCAGGCAAGTTTTCAGTGACATGCTTACCATGTAGAGCAAAACACAACAATATTGCATTTGTAGAGAGTCAAATAGTCTCCTAGCCATGAAGGACTCTGAAAAGAATACACTGAAGTCGCTCATCCTGGAAGAAGATACAGGGAACATCATTCAGTCCCTCAGTCAGTTCAATGAGTGGTAAACTCACCAGTCCTGAGAGTTCACTTCATGCCAAGAAAACTTCCAAATTAATTCCCTCTGATGAATGCCTTTATTTCTAATACATTTCCCCACTTCTATTTATCTGAAAGCAAGCTGACACTGGCTACTTATATGCAGGACTTATCTAGACTTCCAGCTGTTTGGCTGATAAGAAGATTACTAAACAAACTTCTAACTCAGCCAGATGGTAGCTGGTCATGTTTGACTTGAAATATGTTCAGGTCTTTGCATTAACAAAGTGCTAAAAATGTTAGGGATAAGACTTTCTCCTTGTACTTTTCAGGATAGTGTTTATTCAGAGAGATAAAGCTGTTAGACACCTAATAGACATCTCTCAAGAATGCAGAAACTTTGTATATCAGCTGTTTGACCCCGATCAGTTTTCTTTATTGTATAGTTTTACATATTAATTCTGTAATATGAGGCCCCACTGTACCTTTTAATTATTGTTACCTAAAGTTAATAAACTCAAATTCTGAAATTTGCATGGCAAAAAATTGCAGAAACTGATCAATACACAGAGAAAATGAAATCTACTGAAAGCATAAACAGCAACTATGGATGCAGAGAAAGGCTCTTGTACTTGCAATTGTGAATACACTGGGGAATATTTTCATAAAGACTGAATCTCTTACACGGATCTTCCTTCCCCAAAAGCCTTTTGCAGTAACAAATAGTACGTTAGCAATGGGTAGATACAAGGCATCTTAGGGAGCCTTTTACATGGTAAAATAATGCAAGAGAGATCACATCAGTGAGCAAAAGGAAAGGACCAGATTTTCCAGTCTTGGGTGCCCAATGGAGCTGCTGCATGTCCTTGAATTTCTCATTAGCTCTTTAGAGCTCTTTACTGGTAAGCAAAACCAGAACCAGAGTACCTCTGTTGTGATACATTATCCATGGCATATTGTGTTTATATAGTTTTATTATCATTGTAGCATCTCTCTTTATTCAGATCATTTAAAATTAGCTCACATATTATAAGCACACTGTAAATATTTTCTACTTTTAGAGATTTTAGAAATTGTAAATAAAAATATAATAGCTACCCTAACTTGGCCAAATCAACCAACATCAATAAATAGATCTCTGTTTTGTACCAAGTAATTCCTAAATGCTCATGCAAGAAGTTGGAAATGCTTGGTTATGCCTTAGTTGAGCCATAGGATTCTGTATACCAATGTTAATGTGTTTCAATCATATACAAACATCTTACACATCACTCTCCATATCCATGCTTTTTCCAAAATAACAGTCTGAGCCCTTCCATCAAAAGATGGAATGCATTTCACCAACTCTTTCATTTTGGTGGGTCTTCTGGTCTATTCATTAACAAAAGCAATGTAGCTGATGGTTGTCTTGCTTTCAGCTTAAATTCCACTGGGTGTTGGACATTTGTGCTCTCATCTCTGGGCTAGACTACCACAATATGAGATCACACATAGAAGAGAGTCTAGTGTATCAATGAAAAACAATTTAAAGCTTATTTAAGCAGATGAATACTGAATGCTAGGAAGTTCTTCCTAATTAACTCTAACCTGCGTAATTGGTCATAGAAACAATACATATATTTTGTAGAAGCAATGTGCATCTCAAATGTTAAGGATGCCACATTCTGTAAAGACAAGTAAACAGTTTAATTGTTGAGGTAATTACTTATAGATAAAAGATACACTGCAACTACTCCTTTCTGCCATTCATTCACCATGACCATGTGTCTACCTTTAAACATATGTTTGTTATATATGTGTTAGATGTTTATTGTAGGGATAGTGTTGCAAATGTAATCTCCACATCACAGTGCTTATGCTCTTCAGAAAGCTATTGTGACAAATGTTAAATAAAAATAAATAATCATATAATCTACAGTTTGATAAATAGTATGTAGGGGATGCTACTTATTGGCCACAGTGAAAGCAACGATTTGTGGTTTTTAATATCAACTTTAAGCACTAGTTGTTGTCTATGGCCTGAGCATGTAGCTACATATTTATTCTTACAAAATAGGTACAATTACTAGCCCTGTAAAGGTGAGAATGGAATCAAAGTATGCTATACTCCATGCAGATGGCTCTCCTAAGAAGTAGCTAAGTCAGGAATGGAAGCCAGCAGTCAAATCTGCAGAGTCCATGTTCATTCACTGCACCTCCAGGTTCTGCCCATAGCAGAGCTAATTTAAAATGAAGAACCTGACTCTCTACTTTATTAAAATAGATCATAGTCATCTTTTGCCATGCAGCTTATGAGAAACCTACTGTGAAGCTGTCATCAAACCCACAGAGAAACTTAATGGCTTTTGTACATGTTTCTAAATACAGAGAAAATAGAGTAGTGGAATTATGATCATATTCCTTCCCCTATACGTGCCTGGCTTCACTTTCCTGTCTTTGCTACGTCTTCAGTGCAGTAATAAGCTTCACTATTTTGTGCCTCCATTGCATATACACCTTGCTAACTAGAATACTGATCAACTGCTCCCATTCTGTAAGTACTAGGAAGTTACAGATGGAGAACATTACTAGGACACGTGATGTGATATGTCTCCAGCTATAATCTCAACATATAAAATGATGCTTGAAATGCAGTCAGTGCTCAATAAATATTGTTCGTTGAATTAATTAAGGCTCTTACTATCATCACCATTCTTTTTATCCAGTCAGTAATGTTTCCAAGGTATCAAGAGATATATTGATATTCTCTTAACTTGATCTTTACTTTCTTATACAAAGACCTTATTTGCATTATTTTTTATGTCTATAATTTAAAAATACTTATCTAAAAACTATGGTATTATATGGAGAATGATGGGTGAGGGGAGGATTATTTTATACATACAAATCAACGTACTCCTATGTTATATAATGTTCCATTATAGCTTGAGACAACATCCTGTTATCACCATTTTTAAGATTTCTGGAGCACAACATTGACATATTACTAAGAGAGATCGATAATATTTCAACATATCATTTCATTTTAGATTCTGCCACAACTTGAGGTTTGACGAATCTTACAACTTTGAGAGACTTCGCTACCACAGATTGTGAATAAGGTATTGCAGGTTTATAGTCCCTCTCTGCAAGTTATCATGGCATTTTACTTGCAACTCGGCAGAGCTAGAGGGGAGGGGCTTGACTCCACCTTCCAAGAAAGTCCAGTATTATCCAGCTGAAGTTAACCCAGCTCTTCCTTCTTCTGCTGTTCTCAATTCCTCTAAATTATGATAATACCTCAACTACACATGAACTTGTATCCTTTCCTGTGTGAGAACATGCTGGAATGTAAGAGGAAGCACCTTCTTCAAATAGATATCCTTTGCACTAAAATATATTGTTCTTGTCATGATTAGGATTTAAGAGCTAGGAAATGGCTATGGGGGCACTCCAGTCTCAATGGCTATCATCAAGGAAATAACAGCAACAAATGATGGTGAGGGTACAGGGAAAGAAAACTCTTGGACACTGCTAGTACAAATGCAAACTATTTGTAGCCTCTACAGAAATTATTCTGGAAGTTTCTCAAAAAACTAAAGCCAGGACCACCCCAGGGCCCCACTACACACCGCTTCTATGTGCAGTCAACATATTATAGGGAATCTGGCAAATCCATCTTTATTACTGCATGATTCATATTAGGTGAGTGACAGAGCCTGGCTTGTTGTCCATCAAAAGATAAACGAAAAAAGAAAATGTCATACATATAACCAATAGAATTGTATGAGCCATAAAAACTGACATTTTAAAAATAATTAAAACTAGACTCTATTATGCTAAGTGGAAAAAAGTCAAACATAGAAATCCAAAAACATGTTTGCTATTATATGTGTGACATACATTAAAGTGTGTGTGCATGTGTATGTGTGTGTGTGTGTGTGTGTGTGTAGTGTATATCTGTGTGCGTGGGTTTGTGATGAAACTCAAAAGCAGACCATGAAGGTAGTCTCTGGAGCAGAGAGGAGAAAGTAATGGGATACAAGTGAGATGAATACAGAAAAGTTACTCTTTGTAGGAAGAAATGGGACCAGAGAATGAAAAAAAATCCTAAACATTCAATTTTACCAATAAAGACCCAGGAGCCAGATGCTGAGGTGAAAACATGCTAGCTCAGAGAGGCGGAGAAAGCTCTCACCTGAACTCTGTACTCTTTTCACATCCCAAAGGAGTAACCTCAAAATCCCAAAGCTAAAAGCTTGCTAACCCAGCTGATGTCTCAGGAATTAAAGGTCTGCTAGCTTACCTGGAAGTCCAGGAGGAAGAAGCCAAAAGCTAAAAGCCAAAGAGCTGAAGAGATCCTTCCTCTTCTTAACGCTGTCTTAAATACCCTTCTCAAAACTCCTCTTTTCTACCTAATCCCTGTCAGCTGGTTTCTTGTTCTTCCTCTTGACCTAGTGTTGATTTTATTAAATACTATGTATGGATACCTCATGGATTAAAGCTGTGTGCTCAGGCTGAGCCCCACCATAAGCACCTGTTTAAAATAATGAGAAAGGTCTTGGATTAAAGATGTGTGTTAGGGCTGAACCATGCCAAACAAAAATCAGGTTTTTACAGTTCCCAATCTCAAGGTTAACAATGGGATCAAACACCCTGCAACATTTCCCTTTTTTGTCTAAATAAAAGACTTTTTCTCTAACATTAATTACTTACACACTATCTGGTAAAAAATAAAGTACATTCATAATATCTGGTCCATTAGTATCTGGCAACCTTGGAGAAAGCATTGTACTATCTATTCTCTCTTGGTGTCCAAAGCTCTAGCCCTAAATCACTTTGTATCATAAATTGCAGTACTAATAAAAAGCATCTTTTTGGACTTAAAACATCTTCTTAAATCCTAAAAGAAAATTTTAAGATTAATTGTAAGGCTATAACTATTTAATCTTCAACCCAATCAGAGACCTGAGAAGGATAAATGTTATTTGAATAACAGGAAGTGCAGAGCAAGCAGCTTCCAAAACTATAGAAATTAAAGTAACTGCTGGATGCCTGGACAGTCACCCAAGATTTCTCTATAACACTGTATTATCACCTTCAGCATTCTGGCTCAGAATATCTGACATACTTTTCTGTGAAGCAGGTTTCATGAAGGACTTGTCTTTGCAGTGGACTTTTTGCATCCAGATGGTCCAGTATCTGTGCAGTAGAAGCAAGGACGTTTTCTTGCTCAGTGGCTAGCTTGCCACGTGTGAAGCCATCTACTAAAGGAGAATTTTTTGAGATCATCATCTTCTTTGAAGTTGAAAGGGAGTGCTGCCAGGAGCTGACATGTCTCATTGTCAAAAAATTCACAAATTAATAAAACATTTTAAAATGCCATATAGTATAGATCTCTAAGGTTTTTGAAGACCATCTATCTCAGTCTATCTGAATTGCTTGTTTCTAGCTATATACTGTCTGATTAACTTACAAAATACCTGTGATTAACTAAACTAGTACCTAAAGGAACCACTGACTATTAGAATATATTTCTTAATTACCCTAAGCAGTTTAAAAATTACATAGGTACAATACCTTAAAAGAGTTACTGCATAGTATGTTGTAAGCAAAATATAACCTTAATTTTTTTAAATTTTTTTTATTTTTTATTTTTAATTAATTTATTCTTGTTACATCTCTATGGTTATCCCATCCCTTGTATCCTCCCATTCTCCCCTCCCTCCCATTTTCCCCTTATTCCCCTCCCCTATGACTTTTTTATCAATATAGAAAGATTTATACTAATGTAACCAACTATTACCTTAATTTTTGTATCAATATACAAAAATTTATAAGAGTAGATTCAATAACGTACATTTTTTCCTATGAGTCCTTTGACAGCTCAGCGGTAGAGCAGAGGACTGTAGGCATGAGTCCTATTTTATTTCTATATCCCCCTTTTTCTTTCAACCTTCCTCCCCACCTTTCCCTCAACACCAGATAGGAGAGAAAGAAGCAAAGCAGAAATAAAAGAAGAAAATCCTTGAGCCTAACCTCCTCTATCTTGTTTCTTCCAGATAAGAATGAAGTAAAACAAAATATAATGACAAATATAGACAAAATTCCATATTAAAACCCAGTATTTTATTCTAAAAAACAATTTAATGAAAAAGAAAGATGATATGAGATGCGTGAAAGAAGACAAGTTTATATCCTGAGTAACTTGCCATGCAGCAATCAGTAACTGCTTCTGTGTCAGAACTACCAAGCTTAAAAGAGGTAGTTGAGACTCAGCTAGCCTGAGGAAGGCCCAGCAAAAAAGGATCAAAACTCAGAGGAAGAATAACAGGCTACCAAGAAGAGACTTGATACCCTATGAGCATATACAGGGGGAGGAGGTTCCACCTCAGTCACAGTCATAGGAGAGGGGAGTAAGGCAAAAATGGGAGGGAGGGAGGAATGGGAGGATACAAGTGATGGGATAACCATTGAGATATAATATGAATAAAAATTAATAAAAAAGGAAAAATAAATAATATTTATTTATTAAAATAAAAAAAAACCGAATGATTCATCCTTAAGATCACACAATGTTCACCTCAGCATTTCATCTTTTATTCTTCACTTAACTGAGCTGGTGTGGTCCAATGGAACTAAAAGACTCTAAAGAGATCTGGAACACACTTGTAATTCTTATGCAATTATAAACATGTATGCTGAAGAAAGGAGCTGAACAATGTTTCCTTAGGATGCAGCTAAGAACTTGATGGACAAATAAGTCCTCTCATAAGGTTAGGGGGGGACAAAGGAATTTATTACCCTTGTTGCTGCAAGAGAGCTAAGATAATATTTAGACCCAGTCACTAGGTAAATCAAGATTGCAAACTTAATTGTAAAGTTGATCCCCTCTGTGCCATCTTATTAAGCAGCCTGGAAAATCCTTTATCACAAAAGATTTCCAAGGATGTGACCTTTTCCTTCTCTCCATTTCTATTTCACTTAAATTATCACCTTGAAGATTTCAAAGGGGTACTCACAGCAGGCGGATAGATTGGAGCCCCTCTCTAACTAAAGGAACATTGATTGTGTAAAGGGAAAGAAAATATCACAGACAGCTCCCGTAGGTCTCTGTGAATCAAATTTGTACTCATATAAGAGCTTTTAAATTTTTTTCTTTTTTCTCTTTATGACTATCGTTAAAATGGCAAAGTGGCAGTAAGATAAGTAATCTCTGGACTATCACCTTGAGGTGTGATTACACTCAGTAAAGCCAAGGTGGGACGGGCATTGTTGGTACTCTTATCATTCTCTCACAGGGCTCGCCTGGCCATAAAACGGACTCAGGGTGCAGAGATTTCTTTTATGAAGGATGCAATAAATAATAAATCTGTAATGCCACTGATAATAAGTCAAGCAAACAATCTGACAGTGAAATGAGAACCGAACAAAGCGGACCACGGTAGATCTTCATAATTCAAGCAAGTATGTTGTTGAAATTATTCTGTATGCTTAAAAAATACCCTTCTCATTACATCCTCAAAGCAACATGTCAAATCGGTACTAAGTTTATTCTCCTTAGTGATTAATATTTTGAGGGACATTTCAAAGGATAGTTGGAATCACTTAATCAGCACCCAAGAGAGAGGTAGACTCTAGAGGAAAAACTATTTAAACTGTTACAAGTGTCAACACCTGAGGACTTAGGAAATTGCAATGAGAAAACTGCACAGGAGGAAGGGTTTAGGGACAAAAGAAAAATATCACAGAAGTCTCATAGTGGATCTTATACTTATGGAAAATTTAAACATATTGTGTAGTTTATCATACTATGTCCACATGAGCAAACAACAGTTTATCACTTGATAAGACTTTAGGGTTGCTGATAGGAAAAGTGACCTGCCCAATACATTAATTAGATGTTGGTATATCTAGACTTTCTTTCAACTTTGACCCTTGCTGTGCTTAAAGATAATTTTATTATTCTGTGCTCACACACCACTAAATGTATGTCTATTCATACTTTTATATTTATCATATATAAAAATGAAGAAAACTACCAATGAGCCCCTAACTACATTATTTTTTATGCACTCCACTGATGAAGTGGAGATACTTTCCATCTAAACTGAACATATTTTTTCAGTTTGTGAAAGTGTGCAGACTTTTACATCAATGTTACTAGCATCTTACACAGTGACACTTCAAGACGTTGATAGGAGATTTGTCAGATAAGCCAGTAGCTATGGCCAAGAAAGGACACGAGTCCCCAAAATCTCCATTCCTGACCTATAATAGAAAAAAAGCTTTAATTTATTCCAGTTACATATAATGTGCATTTATTCTATTCTAGCCTTCTACAAAGCCTTGGGGAATAAGAGGCAAGGAAAGCAAAGGCTCCAGAAGCTCACATGCCAGTGGGGAGAAAAGCCTTTCCAGGTTCTATGAGAAGCAATTACAGTTCTGGGTATGCTTTGTAGGGTGGAAGAGATTATACTATTACATTTTTTTTTTGCAATTTCACAATTACCTTCTGCATGCTCTTCCTTCCTGTAATCTATCCTTATGCTCCTGTCTTTTGTGTACAAAAACGTATTGTAGTATAGATGCACATGGATATTTTCCTAATTAAACAACCTTGATAGTTCTCCATTACCCATAGAATAAAGTTCCAACTCTGTAAGGTGACAGAAAAAGCCAATCACAAATGAAACTCTTTCTTTTCAGACTCACTTACCACCATTCCTTTGAACTGGCTTTTGCCTTTTCTTGCTATTTCATCTCTAATGAGCTCCTTTTCATCCTTGAAGTCCGTTTCAATTGTCTCCGAATCTGTGAATCCTTTCCTTGGTCCTCCAAGGGAAAAGTAATTGATTCTCTCACACTTCTTCCACATAACATGCTACTGCATTTCATGTGGAATTTTAATGTCTTTGTGCTTTTTCATTCCCAAATAAAGTAGGAATATTGTATAAGTGCACTGCATAGAGTTTATTTATTTTACCACCCTATGAAACAGGCTAGATTCTGGTTGAAAATATTTCACAGTTAATGGTTCTCAATTTATTTGCCTTGAATATGCCTAACTATACTACTGAAAAGATGTATATAAAGTTCAAACAAGTATGCAGAATATGCTTTGAAAATTAGAACAGTGCATATGTACAAGTATCTGTAAGTCATGTATCAATATATGCCATACCTGGCCTATAGCATAGTGGATGCTTGGTACCTGGATGTTGAGTTGCATATTTGAGCACATGTTTATGATGATTATCTCTCCAAACATTTATTGACCTGGTGCAATGTGACAAACTTCTTATTAAATTCCTCATGTGAACTTTTATGGCAATGGTTATTACAGTGGGCTCTATCATTATCCTGTATTTTAAAAGAAGGAAATCTACCTTAAAGTACATGCCTTGCTTGTAGTTACTATTTATAGAGCTTGAGAGCTGAGTTTCTAGTTGTAGTATATTTGATTATGCAGTGGTTTTATTTTTAACAATTTCTGGATAGATTATATATATCTATGTGCATGTGCACATATATGTGAATCCACTAAAAAACACACAAAGATATTTGGATAAGGACTGTGAATTATGCATATAGAAAACTAGACTATATAAAATAGGGTTCTAGATATGCTTACACACAGTCCATAAAGACTCAACTATTGTTCATAAATGTGATGAATGTGTGTATAATTATTTAATGTGCATTCAATATATATTATATTATATATCTTACATATAGTATATGTATAGTACACACACACACACACATGAGTGTTTGTATCTCCTTCCCCCTCATAAATATATCTTTTGTTCACAGTACCCACTTTCTTTCTCTTGCAATAAAGCAAACTTCTGTCAATAAATAAGCAAGTATATTCATGTGTTCTCTAACAAGAATGTATTTGTATGTATTCATATATTTATCTTTTAGGATTTCACATAGAGGACACAAGGTAGATTCTCTGGGCTAAGAAAATATAGAAACTCTGTCTTCTGTGCTTGCTAGCAACAGCTTCCATTTCCATGTGATAGAGAAGTGTGGACCACCATCAGTAAGTGTTAATTTGTCAGTCTAGTTGAGACAAGGATACTATTATAAAGCTTTGTTCTATGAAAAAAATACAATCACAGCTGGCATTCAAGCACTTGCTTTCATCATGAAAGTAAGGATTTGCAACAAAAACGCCTTTTTGTTCTGTTCTCCCTTTATTTCCCACCCTGTGGGCCACTTGTATTTGTACCTATTGTTTGCTTTATGCTTTGCATATGCTAGCATGGCCCATATTCATCTGGGTTCTTTTTGAACCTAAGTAAGACTTTATAGCTTTGAGATCCCTTGAAACTCTAAGGCAGGAAAAAAAATCACTGCTATACCTTCTGAAAAAGGTTTTGAAGATTAAATCCTTTGGGATATAATGAGGATGCTAATGTCTAAGTCCCTTGATGTTTCCATCTGTAAAATGGAAGCCATAGCAATTGTAACTGTGGATTACTTTCAGAAGCTCAGAAAAGCAAGTGCAAAGCATACACACACACACACACACACACACACACACACACATACACACACAAACACACACCTATAGTTCATATTAGAATTAAACATCCAAAAAGATTTTTGGAAGAAGATGAAAGGGAGGGGTTAGCAAGATGACTACGAGGTTCAGCACATAGTTTCCTCTTTCCAAGGACCTGCATTTGGTTCCCAGCATTCACACTTTTGATGGATCATCATTTAACCTGAGCTATATGGGAGTTGATGCCTCTGGACACAAAGGCCATTAGCATTTACACACACACACACACACACACACACACACACACACACACACACTTTAAAATAGTACAGTTGTAAGAGAACAAAAGTTGAAAGAGTCTGAGCAACAGAATGCTAAAGTGTTGGGTGATGTTAGTGACACATGAATGGCAGCCTTTGACTAACACCAACTACAACTTCTATAAACTATTAAAATAAAGCCAGCATTCTTGCCACTTGTCAGAGTCCAAGTACTGTTGACCCCTTTCTTTGTTTCATTTAATCCTTCTGATAACTAAACATAGTTTGTGTTGTCTCCTCCGCAGCTGGCTGACAGTTTGGAACAGAATTTATGTGATCTACCTGAAATGTGTCACATCTCAGTGCTAACTCTATCCAGAAAGACTGGCCACACTATAAAGTAGATCAAATAGGCCATGGCTTTTAACTACTGGTCAAAATTAACAAAAGAAAGACAGAAAGAAAGAAGGAAGGAAGAAATAAAGAAGGAATCTTCAAGTGAAATATGAGGCAAAAGCAATATCAGAGTTAATATGTAAGGCAAAATAAAATAAAGTGAAAGTCTAGAGCTGAACTTTATCCTAAAGCCTGAGACTTTTTGGTCTTTATAATGACTTCAAGGACTACACAATGATATAATCAAATCAATCAATCACTCACACAATCAGTCAGTCAGTAAGTCTGTCCATCTGTCTGTCAGTCAGTGAGTCAGTCAATCAATAAACTGCAAATCATTGATCTTACAGTGAGGACTGTTCATTCAAAGCCTTGTAGTAGCACCCAATCCTGGCTGCTATTTCACCTCCCATCTGAGCTCCAGGCAGCTGCCCAGGTGGAAATCTGAAAAGCCTCATTTTACTCACCCACATGAATGGAGCCACCCGTGTTTCCAGTGCATGGGCCAGACATCAAACACATCACCATGTAGCCAAGCAACTTCCTAACAGGAAGCTTACTCATCTGTTATATAAAAAACTGGATGTCTACAAAAGTTTAAAGCGTTTGGCTAAGGATGTGATCTCAAATTCAATAAACTTCTGTCCTAAGTTCATCAGGAGGGCCCCTATCTTTCTATTGAACTGTCTGAGAAGATATGATGAGGTTTTCTACATGATCTGAACCCAGGGGTGAAAGGTATTGATGCCACCTACTGGTTATAGAAGGCTATCTTCAATGTTGTATTTTTATTTTTATTTTTTGAAAGACAAATGTGCAGGTGCTTAATGAATAAGCATCCAGTTCTCAGAGGTATCTTGGGAAGGACACTGGTAAAGTTTGATGGAATCATTGTGAGGGCTATTGAAGATATCTGAGATGAAGAAGGTTCACAGGAAAGGGAAGAGGGCAAGAAATAAGAACACTCCATAAGCAAAGGTGTGTCAGTTTCCCCGGTATCCTCTAACTCTAGGCCGGTCCAGGCAAAGGGGTCTTCTTACTCTGCCTTTTCAGTTTGCAGCTCGACTCTCCCTGATGACATCACTTGATCCCAATTGTACCTGAGATCAGACATGCCCGAGAACCAAGATTTAAACAGAATTGCACATGAACTGATCTTAGACGTTAGATATTATCACTTGAAATGAGGACCACAGTACAAGCCTTCCCATATCCAACAACTCTGCTACTTACTTTCCTATCTTACTTTATTGTCTATGAGTAAGAGGTTACAAGTAGTTAGGAGGAAAAGGAGAAATAAGTTCTGAATTCTACTGGGAAGGATAATTTCTATATATATATTCAACTTTTCATATCCATAACTTTAGTTTTGGCAATCTTGGTTTGTTGCTCACATGTAAGAATTATTACTAGCTTTGTTTCAGCAAGCGGGAACTTCAAGATCTACAGATCTGGAAGCTCTATTTCCTTTGCAGTGAGAGAATTGTCAACAGTCTTTCAGAGCTTTGTGCAAATCCCTCACCTTTTCCTTGTGTATACTTTTAAGCAAAAATATCTGTTTCTTACTCTCAATATTGTTATATTGAGGATATTGGTAACTGAATTTACAGGGAGGACTACGAGATGTGCTAATGCTATCTGCAACAGTACATTTATTTTGTGACAGGCATGCTGTCCCCAGAGTAATATCTTACCCTAAGCTCACAGTAGCTCCAAGGACATCTCATTCCCCTATGGAGGATAGCAGCATTTACTCTTTCCATTAGCCAATGGGAGGCTCTCAATAGAAAAGGAGGGAAACAATTTGAACTGAAGCTATCTGTGGTGCTTCTCACCCATGCACCATTATGTTAAGCCACATTGCAGGTGGACGTCAGGTAGAATGTATTCAGAGGTGCTACCTCCCTTTTCTGACCTGTAAACTGAATTCCTGCCTTATAAGGTGAAAGAGAAGCTGTTAAGACGAGAGTATCAATCAGGTGTGGTGTGTAATCCCAGCAGTCAGGGAGGCAGATCTCTGTGAGTTCAAGGTCAGCCTAGTTTACAAAGCGAGTCCAGGACTGAGAAAACTTATCTTGAAAACAACAACAATAACAAAAAAGAATAGAGTAAACATGACCCCTGGACAGTGATATTAACCCAGAAGAACATAGTCAACAGCACTATCCTGTGACTACAGATGTACTAAAAGGTAGTGGCATTGATGCAAGCTTCTTTAGTTAAGAAAATGGCTTACCTGAATAGACAGTATTTATATCATGTTTTTAAAGTCAAGTAATAATAACTGTATGAATAAGAAATTTGATTTTTCATATAATTCATACACTATAAAGCCAGAGTTCCATGGCTGTGCTGTTTTCAACTGATTAGAACTATCAGGGATCAGCTACATGAAAGGAGTTCCAATTGCATTAAGTTGTAGAGTTAAGAAATAAGTAAATCAGATTTTCATTTTTCAAGATTAACAAAGAGCACACCGCTGTGCTACTTGCTCTCAGTAAAGCTAGTGACCACTCGTTAAATCAACCAGAAGGATTGGTATTATCCCCTGGTTCGCTAATAGCACATTCAGATTAGTGGATTGACTTTCAAAGCAAATGTGTATTGATTGAAAGTTAATTCATACTCAGCCCCCAAGCCCTGTGCAGTCACCAGGAGAGGGATGCTGTGAAGGCAGTATCAGACAAAAACTTTTAGCACTACTAGCCTTAGAAATTCTTGTGTCCCTTTCTCATCACGTTGACAAGCGCAGTTCAGCTAAGGGCAGTAACGCCATATTTATTGAACCACTGAAACCTGAGGAGAATGGTAGGGATGTGTCTCCTTGAGGTTTTCTTCCGTGGGCTGTGTCCACACTCATTTAAAAATGTGTTGGAGCTGTCAAGGCACCATTTTCTCCCTTGGTAATTATCTCAGTATACAACAAACATCAACAACAGACTATAAGAACATTTAACCACATCTTTATGAGGCAACCCCTGATTCATTTCAGATACAAATAAAGAATTTTGAACGTAAAAACAATTAAAAATAAAATTTTCATTTTTAGGAAATAAATATATCTTCTGTTATATTTTCATCTGTAGAAAAAAAAAAGACCAAAAAGGTAAGTGGGGGGTGATTATGAGGTCTAAATTTTACAAGGATTCCGAGCCATCCACTACTTTCTTTCCCCCATTTTCCAAGGAGCCTTAGGAGTTACTTCTCTACCCTGAACCCTTTCAAATTTGTACAGTGCTTCTCTTCAGCACAATGATGTATTACTCTGCTTCTCCATAGCACGATGATGTATTCCTTCCTCCAAATAAACAGATGTGCTTCTCCATCTCTCAGTCCTACCCCTATCCCAAAAGTGACCTCCCTAGAAGCAGATTCCGGGACTGTCCCGACTTTGTTTCAGAGTTTTCCGGTACGTTGTGCTTTCCGTTCACTGTCTGCCTTTGTCTGTGATACATTTTATAGCAATTTTCAAAAATGTATCAGGTGAAGTGAAGAAAAACATAAAGAAAAGGAACCCAAAGTAGGCAGTTGTCAGTAACTTCCAATATTTCAGAGAGGATGAATAACATGAGGAACTAGACAAAAAGAAATGATAGAAATTAGTAAGCATAGGGAAGTGCTTCCACTTATGTTCAAACTGGGGAGCAGATGCTAATAGGCACAGGTCAAACTCTTGCAAACGACAACACGGGCTCTGAAGATCAGGTCCTCAGGGACACCCATTTGCCTGAAGACAGGGTCAGTTTTTACATCATCTTGTTGCTCTTGGTAGCAAAGCAGCCGAAAGTTCTCTTTCTGTGAGACCAAGAGGCCAGCATGTGATGAGCCTGGGATTGTAGATGGTAGTCACATTGTCTGTCTAAGTTTTCTCACTTATTTTTCTAAGGGTGACTGAAGAAATATGTTCCTCATTCAAAAGAGCCTCCTCTTTCTCCTAAACACTCAAAACTTTGGCCTAATTGCTGTTTAAAGCTGTTTGTCAAAACTTGAGTATCCAAAGTAGGTTTACCATTGCTGTGATGAAAAACCATAATGAAAACAAGTTGGGGAGGACAGGTTTTATTTAGCATATGCTTCCAAAGCAACGTATATCAGTGAGGAATATCAGGACAGGAACTCAAACAGGGAAGGCTCCTGGAGGCAGGAGCTGATGCTGAGGCCATAGAGGGTTGTTGCTTACTGGCTTAGTCCTCAAGGCTTTCTCAGCCTGATTTCCTATAGAACCCAGGATCACCATACCTGGAGTGGCACCAACCACAATGGGCAGGGACCTCCCCCATCAATCATTAATTAAGAAAATGCCTACATCTTATGGAGGCATTTTCTCCATTGAGCAACTCTCCTCCCTAATGACTCTAGTGTGTATCAAGTTGACATAAGTCTAGCCAGCATAACAACTAACTTCACACACAAACAAGTCACTGTTTAGCTGAAACACGCCTGAAGAAAGTCCCACACTCTTTCTAGTCAAACATATTAAAAATTTAGTCTCTTTAAAGTATCTATTCTCTTTTAAAGTCCAAATTCTTAGTAAAACTCCAAAATCTCTTTAAAAGTTTAAGTTCTCACAACTGTGGTGTTCTGTAAAAAAAAAAAAAAAAAAGAAAGAGAGAGAGAGAGAGAGAGAGAGAGAGAGAGAGAAAGAAAGAAAGAAAGAAATTAAATTAAATACTTTCTTATTTCAAGGGGAAAGCACCAGGGAACAGTCACAATCAAATGAAAGGAAACTATCTCTCTCCTCTGTAGCATACACCTCTTGTTTTCTAGGATCCAGCTGGCTCCACTCCATCATTGCTGCAGTTCATGATTTTCAACCCACAGTACTAGCATCTCCAAAATGCTGAAGTCTCTTGCTGCAACTGGGCTGTCCCTTTTGCTGGGCTCTCTTCAGGAACTCCAGTCCTGGTACACAGTGCTAAGCTCCAACTTCTCTCGGTGACTCCTTAATGCTTTTAAAATCAGTACCACCTCAGTCACTCTTACATACCAAGTTCAACTGCATTGTATGTAAGCATGATATGCAAGCATGGTCATCATGGAACATAGCTCCTATGTGCTGACACAGAGGAAACATTTCTCAGAAGACTTCATCTCAATGATGTTCATCTCTTCTTACTCATAGCTGATTCTCCAGCTCCAGATGACCAGATACCACAGATTCTTTATACAAATAACCTGGTAAAGTCTCTGCTTCCCTCTGGGATTTCATAGGCTACTAAATTCATCATTCTTATCTTTCATGTTCCTACATAACAGCTCACTGTGCTCCCAACACTCATTGGTTTTCTAGCCCAAAGTTACAATGTCCTTCCATACACTTCCTCAAAACAAAATGGTCAGGTCCGCCCCAGCAATATTCTGTGATCCTGGTACTGATTTCTGTTCTCTTTAATTGCTATTGCTGTGATAAAACATCATGACCAAAGAAATATTAGACGGAGGGGGTTTGTTCTGACTCATGCTTGCAAATCACTGGAAATCCCAAGTCACAAGAAAATCAGGGCAGGAACTTGGAGGGAGAAGTAGCGCCATGGAGTATTGCTGCTTACTTGTTTTCTCAGCCTAGTTTTTTATAAAATTTAGGACCAACAGCCCAGGGCTGGCCTTCCACACAATGGGCTGGTCCTCCCAAATCAATATTAAGAAAATGTTTACAGGCTTTCCAATATCCTAAACTTTTCGTGGCATTTTCTCAAGAATATCCCTCCACTTTGATGATTATAGCTTGTGTCAACTTTAAATTTAGCCAGAACACTGAGTTTGATTAAAATCAAACTCTTTGCTGGCATATATTCATTGTACATCGTGATAAGCTTCATAAAAATTATTTTGGAACAAATATATCATGCACATTTCCGTCCACATTCCCCTTTCCCCTAATACCGCTCATATTATCATATGTATGTCCCAGAACAGTTTTGGTTCTAATTTATGTCCTATATTCATAAATTATTTTAATTATCTACATAAAACTTGGGACATACAAATAGAAGGAAACATGGCGTTTGTCTTTCTGAATCTGACTTATTTCACTAAATAAGAATTTCCCTAGTTATACCTATTTTCTTCTGAGGAATATAATTTCATCCATTATTATGGCTAGATAAAGCCCCATTATGTATATGGGGCACAGTTTCCTTATTCATCCATCCATTGACAAACACCTAAGTCAATTATGTAATTGGGCTATTTTGAGTAGTGTGCACTAGAGATTGATATCCAAGAATTCTTATGTCAATGATGTGTTGATATAGAGATTTTTGGACATATCACCATGCATGAAGTTTCACTTTTAAAGTGTTAAGATGGCCAGAGTGCATGCCCGAAGTAGTCCCTAGTCTCCACACTGTGGGTCACACAGGGAGACTGTGTTCTAGGAATGCTCATCCCGATTACCAGAAAGACCAGAGTAATTACTATTCCTAAGCTCTTTTGTAGTTATTTCTCTTTTTCTCTATTTCTGCAGTATTTCCCGAAGAAAACATAAGGAGGACATGTCAAGATATAGATAAAGGCAAAGACTTTCTGAATGGGACTCTAATAGCTCAGAAAACAAAATTGAGTTGACAAAAAGAATTGCATGAATGTTAAAAACTTCTGCGGTGCCAAAGAAATAAATACTTAGGTGAAGAAAAAGCCTACAGATGGGAAAACCAGTCTTCAAATTTTCGTTCTCTCTCTCTCTGTCTGTCTCTGTCTCTGTCTCTGTCTCTGTCTCTGTCTCTGTCTGTCTGTCTCTCTCTCGCGCGCGTATGTGTATGTGTGTGTGTGTGTGATAGAGGACAGATATATAGAATATGTAAAGGCCTCCAAGAAACCATATGAGCCAATCAATAAATGGAGTAATAAAACAATCACAGTTCTCAAGAGATGAAATAAAAATGGCCAATCAGTATACAAATATGTTCGATATTTTTAACCATCAAAATATTATGAATTAAAACAACTGCAAGAGTTCATTTCCCCCTGGTCAGAATTGATTTTATAAAGAAAACCCGTAATCCAATGTGAATTTCTAAAACCTTTTTTTTTTTTTTTTTACATCATTTAAGCAATTCTGAGAGCAGATGTTGCTGCTGCTGATAATGGAGGTCTAAGTTTGGAATAAGAAGAGGAAAGAAAGGGATGTTTCAGAAAGCATTAACTGATGGATTCATGAGGAAATGCTTCAGAGTGAATGGGCTTTAAAGAATGTTGGGGTTTTTTAAAGAAAGTTGTAGGGTTTTTTGTTTTGTTTTGCTTTGTTTTGTTTTTTGTTTATTTCATATGTCTTTAATTAAATAATAATGTGAAAACAATTACATATAATAAAAGCATCCTGGAAGACAGAACATTTCAAAATATAGGCCCCATAGCCAATAACAATTATGCTCAAAATAATGCTATCTCTCTTTTTTCTTTGCCATTCTTTGTATTATAATTTATTCATATTACATATCAGTTGTTATCTCTCTCTTATACTCCAGTTCCCACCTTCCTCTCCTTTTCCTCCCCCTTTCTCCCCAAGACCCCAATGGGGGCTCCTCCCTCACATTTTGGCCACAGTTTATGAGGTCCCATCAGGGTAGCCTGCATGCACCTCCTCTCTGTGCCTCCAAGGCTGCTCTGACAAAGGGCTGCAATCAAATCAGTCAAATCACAGGCATCAGTGTTCATGTCAGAGGCAGTCCCCTCTCACCCCCTCCCCATTCACATGGAGCACGGGCTGTCCATCCGCTACGTCTGAAAAGGGGGTCTAGGTACTCTGCAGCTATCAAAAACAAGCAAATCTTGAAAATTTCAGGCAAATAGATGGTACTAGGAAAGACCATCCTGAGTGAGATAATCGAGGCCCAGAAAGACATGCATGATATATACTCATAAGTGGATATTAGCCCAACATAGAAGTCCTCTGAGAAACTCCACCTAGCAGGGGTTGGGAGAGAGACTGGGTTTTTGTTGTTGTTGTTTTTTTGAAAAAGAAAAAAAGGAGGAAGAGAGGAAGAGAAGGGAAGAGGGAAAGAGAAAGAAGAAAGGCAAGAAGATAGAGAGAGAGAAAAGATGAAAAGAAAAAAAACAAGGGCATAGAGACTGTTTCCTTTGTTTTGTACAGTGATGAAAGGCCAGCTCTACAAAGCCATACAGATTTGGGACCAAATTCTACATTTTCCATATCATCCCATGTTAACTCACAAGGAAAAGCACTTAACCTCTCTGGTATTTATTTTTAATTTTTAGAATGTTCAAAGGTCTATTATTCACTGTATTTTTGCTGATAAGGAGCAGTGCATGAACTGTGTCTATTATAATATATTTATTATATGCCAATGTGTTTACTTCCCCTCTACCTCCCATAACAAATTAGAAAAGATCTAACAGAAGTTGCCAATAAAATGTTGTATAAATAATGAGACAAGTAAGAAAAGAAATGAGTACACACACACACACACACACACACACACACACACACACACACACACA
>OU015752.1:111231236-111243802 GCA_907169655.1 Acomys percivali | reverse complement strand
ACACACACACACACACACACACACACACACACACACACACACACACACGGAAGTCAACAAGTATAAGGCTACTAGGGTCACTTGAAGTAGCAAAGGGTGTATAGAAAACCCAAAATCTTTGTCTTTAGTTCTGAGGTCTGTACAAAGCCCAGGAAAAACATAGCCACATATCTCCTATCTACAATCAAGGTGAGCCAGACATTTAGCTATTCTCTCTTAAATCTTGGGAATTAAATTTCCACTGATCAATTGGTGTCTAACATATTTAACTCACGCAAAAATAAACTGGGAATTGGAAACAGAATGTGAGGTCATCACAATGAGTTTCAGTGGTTTCCAAGAACACCCACTTTGAGTTTGAAATGTTCTATTTTATCCACATTGGACAAAAAGGCCTAGTGAACAGAAGAGTGGGGATATGCCTTTAGCATTTGGTTCCAGACCACTGAATACAAACCTAGTAGGAGAAGTAACTGACAGATGCATAGAATTAAATTTAAAACCTTCTGCAGATAAAAAGAAATAATCGACCTTGAAGACAAAAGCATAGGATCAGTGTAGAGTATCAAACACTCTGATAAGGAGATTATAGAGAAATATATGAGGAACTTAACAACAATAGAAGAAGGAGCCTGATTTAAAAATGTTGTAAAACTTGAGAAGACTTTTCTTAAACACACATTCCTCTTGGAATATTTTACATATCAATTATACAGATGTCTGCAGCACCTGAACCATCTAATGGTCTGGCTCATAGAAGAAATGTGCCAAATGGAGACTCCTTCTCAAAGCAGAAAGTATGTTCAGCACATTTTTCTTGAAGAAACTCTGTACTGTCTTTGATCCTAAAATCAACTATCAAGTCAGTTGTCTTATACCACTGAGGAAATAGCATATTTTCAAGGATCGACCTAGGCATGGCAGGCCAGTACAATTTGTGCATAGACTACTGTATAGAGAAAAAAAAAAGAGCTGATCTTAGAACATTTTAGGAGGGCACTGGACATTTTAAGCTTTTAGGATTCCATTGTGAAAATAAAGAGAAACCCCCTCCCACTTAGGATAACTTTAAGCAGTAAAAAAAAAAATATGAATAAACAGATGAAACCTTTACCATACTAAACAGTCTTGGTGAAACTACTACTGAAAACAGGATGATGATGGCTCTTTCTTATGTGCACTTCTACATGAAACTGATTATATGGGATTTGCATCTCTCCAGTAACTAGCTATCTTACAGAACCTGAATCTCAGACCTGTGAAATAATGCATCTGTCACACGAAGAGTGGGGTGCAATAACAGCGTTCACAGGGAAACCAAAGGGGTGCTTCTTACACTCTTAATTTTAAATTGGTCTAATTGTCAGATACAGCATCAGATTTTTTTTCCTCCACAGTAGAAAGATGGAAGTGTATGGTATTTGATATTTATTATTTCCTGAGGTTGTCATTAGACTAAGTCCAAATAAAATTCTAATTTTGTCTTCAAAGCATAAACATTAAATACATTTCAAGAAATGGAGTTTTTCTGTTAAGTTATGATGGTCATAAAAATACAACAACTTTCTCAAGATGAAAAAAGGTTAAATATAAAAAGGCGCTGAGTGCTTTGCAGTGAATTAGTGCTGCGTGGGACAGGCATTCCTTCTGAAGGCTGCAGCAGTCACCGTGGGAAACAAAATACAGCCTCATTCTAAGGAGAAGGAAGAGATTATAGAATAGAATCAATTACCAATTTTTGTCATATTCTTCATGAATATAGGACATCTTATATTTGCCAGGATTGTTACGGGAGCATTATTCTGGTCATTCCGAAAGCCCCTTGAAAGTAAAATTTTCATTAAATTAGCTATGCAGCTTCACAAACTTTAAACTCTCATTCCTTATTTAAATCTTAATTAAAGAATATTTTACTAAAAGTTTCCTATATGAACGACCAGTGAAAGTTATAAAGATGATCAGAGATATTTATAAGTTACTAGAAAATGCAATGATGCTTTAGAGTTACGCCACATCTCCAAAGGTTTGTTAAGACAGAAATACTCTTGAAGAAGCTTTATACACTTAAGCTTTATACGTTTATTACATTAAGTGATAAATAACATTATATGAGAAATAGCTCATAGAAAGAATGTTTCACATGTTAACCATGTAGAAATGAAAATTAAGAGTTCTGCTCTATCTTTAGTCCTCTATATCTTGTAAGCAGGGTGAAATTTGAGTCGAAAATTTTATGGGTGGGTTGGTGTTTACCTCCCCCTACTAGGAGACTTGTCTCGTTAGATGGTGCCTTTTTCACTCTCTGTGGTCCATGCTACTAGGAATCTCTGCGAGAGTCCCTCTCATATCTCCTTGGGAGCCTACCTTGACTTAGGTCTCCAGCTTCTTACAGAGATACCCCCACCACAGTATCTCTTTTCTCTACAGGCTTTTTGTCCTCCCTCTCTCCCCAGGTCTAGCAGAATTTGAGGGAAGGTCTAACCAACACCTTACCCAATCCAAGACCCACTCCAGGGGAGAGAGCCAACCCCTGACAGTATTAAGGATACTCTGCTATGCTTGCAGACAGGAGTCAAGCAAGAGTTGTCCTCTGAGAGGATCCACCCAGCAGTGCTTCAAAACTGATGCTGAAACTCACACCCAAACATTGGGCGTTGTGTAGGGGGCCTTGCAGAAAGGTGAGTGGAAGACAGGAGTTTCACAAGAAGATCAAAAGAGCCAACTAACCAGGGCACCGGGGGGGGGGGGGCCTGCTGCGACCGATGCACCAACCACGGACCTTGCATGGACCGGACCTAAGCCCCTTACAAAGATGTATCTGATGGGCAGCTCAGGTTTCATGTGGGTCCCCTAGTTATGTGTGTGGGGATTCTCTCTAACATGGTCTTTCTGGCCAACTTTTCAATTAGTTCTCCCTCGCATGACTGCCTTGCCAGGCAACAGGGGAAGAGGACACACTCAGTCCTGATACAACTTGATGAACTACAGTGGATGGGAAAGGGAGCTCCTCTCTTCTGAGGAACAGGGGAGGTGGATGGCGGAAAGGGAGCTCCTCTCTTCTGAGGAACAGGGGAGGTGGATGGCGGAAAGGGAAGGAAAGTAGGGCTGGGAAGTGAGGAAGAATCGGGCTATGTCAAGGATGTAAAGTGAATAAATATATATAAATTAAAAAAAAAGAAAATTATGAGTTCTGGAGTTGACCATCTATCACCCCTATACTAAAAATAAAACTGAACATGGTAAACATATTGGCCATGGAGAGAATTCAAACACTGATGAATACATGGTAGACATATTGATCATGGAGAAAATTCAAACAATGATGAATGTTTATATCTATATTAACAATAGGATTAATAAAGCAAAAGATGATATAAATAATGTGGGTAAATATTATAAGATATTTTCTAGTTTGAATGACAGTATTAATTCAATTTAATAGAAGTATATTTAAATTTACTATAAGACTTCAAAATAATAATCACACCTCCATCCTCTAAATATAATTAAGTGAACAAATATTAAAGGAGGATACTGTGCATTCTATAAATTCAATACCAATAACTACTGTGCTAAATCTAGCCTCTTAATGCACTGTTAAATCAGCATATGGTTTATAAAAAACTAACAAAACAAAAGTCAGCATTTTAAAAGGCAGACTTTGCACACAAAGACCAGGTTTGTGATCTCTATGGAAAAACCTTTCCTGGAATCTTGGAGTCCTTGGATCTGTAGGCAGTAGCTGGCCAATGTAGAGGACTGTAAGGATACTGTCCTTATTCCTCATGCCTGGGAGGAGGAATTCAGTTAGGAAAATAGCTAGTTCTTTACTTGTGCTAAAAAATAAACCTAACGTAATCCCTTTACAAAGAGATCTGAGAAACTTCTTTATTGTTGTTTCTTTCCTCAGAAGACTAGCCAGGGAGACTTGGATAAGAGATGCACATGTACACAAGTCCAGTCTACAGGACACTCCATCAGGGGCAACTTCACTAATGCTGAATTATAGCTGAACCAAAAACCAGACTGTATGAATATATCACAGTGTTCAGCTCATAAAATACCCTCAGGATGTAGTCATGAGTATCACTGTCAACTAAGGAACTGTTTCTAGTTATGGTTATGTTTATATAAACAAAGAAAAGAAAACACATATGCTCTACCTGTCAGTAGTGCTATGGTCCATCACTAATGTCACAGATTATGAAATATTACAGCATAGGTAGTGAGGGCCCAACTCTGAGATTCATTAAGAATATCATATAAAACTTTATATTAGGTGAGGAAACTACACAAAATTCTTGGCTGCTTACACTTGTGCCCATTTAAAACAATTGCTACCATCTTAAGAGCCATATCCTATAACCTTGGTAGTTTCACATCTTCCTTCTAGCTGATAAGACATCTTTCGCATGTGTGTTTTCTCAGTCATCTACAGCATGTGAGAACTGACTCTGCTGAAAAGAAATTTCTGGTTCTCAGTAATTTCTAAATCATGCTCATGCCAAACCAAGTCCTCATAGTCACTGTAGTTTGTACATTGCAACTTTATGGTCTAATTTTATTTTGATAAAAGATCAAAATTATAGGTGAGACATGTAATTTATAAGCCAGAGCTGTAAGTCAAATTCAAGGCTTGGAATTTGTAACCTTTATGGTGATCACAGGACATTAGAGTTCTGATTTATTACATGAGTCATTTATAACTCAAGTGAAAAATAGGGTTGGTGAAATCAAGCCCTGTTATTTCGGATTTATTTCATAATTTGAACACATATCCCCCTGTGTGTATATTTACTACACAGTAAACATAAATTTTGAATGTTTCAGGATTTTCTTATGTGTCTTATATCATCAATCATATGCTTTCGAAAGTATGTTGCTCACTGTGATCTCTAAAGAATGGTAATAAATCCTATTCTGGTTATGCAGTTTACCAGGAAGTGATTTGTAGATATTAATCACGTTCTGTAGTTTGAGGTGATGCAATTGTGACATCTTAAATTAGAAAAACAAGAACATTTCCCTGGCCTGTAAGGGATTATCCGTCTGAGTACTACCCCTCCTGTACAGCACATTCGTCTACTATCTGCCAGTCCTTTCCTTAGGTAAAGGTGCTTTACACTCTAGAATTTATCAAGGGAAGAACTCGTTTCTATACTGTTTGCAGCTGCTTCAAGAGACTGTGCAGTCAGCAGTGAAACAAAGAGAAAACCATCCTGTGGACAAAGTATAACTATTGTTCTGCCCAGCTAGCCAGCTGTGCAGTTCCTCCAAAGGTTCTGTTCCTTCCATATCGTCCCCTCCATGTTCAAGGGTGGACCACTGATCCTCTGCGGACATGCTTAACATTACTCATGGACCAAGCCATTGTTATATATTATCTACACCAGATTTTTCTACACTTTCTACAGCAGTCTAATTCTGTTATTTCTTCTCACTAACAACAAAAGAAAAACATACTTTACTTCATTGAAGTCTACTTTAGACATAACCACATATTCTGTTGGAAGATATGACCAATATTTCCATTCAGCTTGTCCTTTCTACATTTTCCTCACCAGCCAAGCCCACATGTACCCTTCTTGATGAAGTCATTCATCCAAAGAGATAAACTGAAGAATCACCACATATAGCAGTGCTTACAAGGTTTCCATGGAACTACTACATAGGAAGCAACTGTGCAGGTGATATAATACTCGGTCATGCATACCAGGGGAAAATTGTACAGTTATTTGGCTAAAATTTTGCAATCAGATACTTCCTGGGTTCTCAAGTATTTTATCAAATTCAGTCCTACATAGGTGGAATAGCTCGAGGAATTTCTTAGAGTGCTTAAAGTTCTCCTTTGTGAACCTTCTTCATGAAGGAATTTTCATCTCTCTGTGGCACCTGTCTTCCCTATCCTTATGTAGTTCCTACCATGGTCTCCTGACAGCTGGCAACACTCCATTTTTGCTTTGTAGCACATGTGACCAATTACCTTTGTTCTGACTTATATGCGTCTTAAGTGTTATTAAACTTGTACTTTATAGAAATATTTTGAAATATAACATCAAACTTACCCTGTTAGTAGGTAAGACAGGAATGAAAATTACAGATTAATAAAACTTGTGATAAAATTTCAGGCTAATCATTTTATAGGAGCTTCAGTAAATTATTCTATTAATTCTGATAATAATCTTTCATGGTAGATGTCATTATTATGATTTAAACTTAGGTGTAAAAGTTTGGTAAGTCTTTTTATAGATATAGACAAACACTCTGACTTACTTTAACTCTCTCTTTCAAAACTAGATTTTATTAAAAGTTTTATTCCATGGTCCTTACTGCTCAAACACTAGAAACAATGTCTACTTGGAAATCATGGTATAGATGTCACAATGAATATATTTTAACAAAAATCTTTCTGACATTTCTTATTTTCAATTACTTCCAGATGTTTTGAAATATTATGGTGGTCCTAGAGGTCTTCATGCTGAACATTTTTGTAATTATAACCATATGTATCTAGGAGTGAAAGCCCAAATAACTTGATATTCCTTGCCAGATTTATATCTTAAGAACACTTAAAACTACTTATAATACATTGGCATTAATGTGCTCAAGTGAACTCACCTTTTATCCAACACATACAGGTTGAAAACGCAGGTAGTTCATTAAATCTTCACAACTCTCTTATTTAGCCAAGACTATTATCTATCTTATTCAGTAAAGAGACTATTTCAGTTGAAAAATTCAGAAAATTCCCCAGGTCACATTTTGAAATTACATGATTCTTCCTACAAGAAATTCTGATTTTAACATTTTAGGCTCACTTTAATAGACGTAACCTCACAGTACTCCATATTAAGCCAGCCTCTATCATGGGTTTGCACAGCATCATTCCCAAATTGGTATATATGGTAGTAACACTTAGAATATTTCTATGATGACAAACCATGCTTTATTTCCAAATATTAACTATACAAAGACATTTTAGACCTTATTTCATGTTTACAATAGCATAGTACTTTTTGTCCCACATCAGTATCTCAATTTGTCAAATAAGGAATCTGAGGGAGTTGAGAGAGGATAAAGAGCTTGATAACAGAAAAAATAGTTCAGAATTGGAGGTTAGATTTAAATGTGTCTCAATATAGAGGCTATTATGTTAAATATCACATCATCTTACAAGTGAAAGCCTAATCTGAATTAAAAATGTGGCATACTGGAAAATGTTGTTTAATATTAGCCTATTTTTTCCATTTTTTATTATTATGTTTCTTTTCTGCATATACATTTATATTATTACACATTAAAAAAACTACATACATCAGGAAGAACCACGAAATAATCAGGAATCATACAAATGTTACATTCATAGTGATTCAGCTATTAGTATTTGGCAAATGTGAAAGAAACATCTTTCCTAGCTTGTTGAGTCTAAAACTCTGAATGAAAACCAATATCTTTAATATCTCATCTCTATTAACTTAAAATATCTAGATCTAAAACCATCTTAACTACTAACCAACCAAGCTTAATAAGATTAAACTGTCTGGTCTTCAGTCTACATTTTTAAAGGAAGTTGATGTTTCCATTAAAGGGCAAAAACTAGTGTGGATTGTCCAAACTAACAGAGCCATAACAAGGATTTATGGTATTTGAAAAAAACTATATTGCATAAGCAGATAGACAGTATATCTAGCATATTAAAATGTCACGATAGATATATGAGTGATTAGGGAAAAAAGTAATGGAAATTATAAAATATTCTGAGAAGTAAAGTTCTAGGGCAATATAAGTTTGCATTTTCGAAGAAAAGTAATATATTTTAGGCTCAAGAGAACATTAGACAACAAAATGATCTCTCGTCAGTAGTGGTTTGCTCTCAAGGGAGTGCTTATATTTTGGCATCTGGTTACTTATAACAACCTGTGATAACAAGACACCAAAATACAACTAAATTGTTTTTCTAAAGAAAGGAATTTGTGGGTATTTATAAAAATATATCTTGAGTTGTAGAAGAATTTTAATCTATCAACATGGCTTCTCTGGCAAGGGATCAGATGCGAAGACTATGGGTCTATGTGATTCAGTTGGAATGACCTACCTTTAATCCCAAATGATGAAGATAAGTCATTTTTAAAGTCTAATTGGGTGCAGACAAAGTGACAAATCAGAGATAGGTTTGCAGAATGAATCAGAGTTAGGATGCACCAAACTCTAAGGAGAACAGATAGGAAAGAGAAGCTATTTAACAACAGTACAATAGAGTTGGGGCAGTAGAGTAAGGTACAGCAGAGTTCAGTGGAGAAGACAGTATGGTAGAGTTGAGTTCAATGCAGTACAGTACAGGCAGTTGGGCACAGTTCAGTCCAGTGCAGCTGAATTCCTGCAGTTTAGTGCAGTTCAGTTCATTCAGTTCATAAGCAGAAAAATTCGGAAGAAGCTGAGAGAAGCCAGTTTCCATCAGTCAGTTCGGAGAGGAGTTTTGAGCCTGAACAGCAGAGTTGAACCAGCCAGGAAGAATTCAGAAAGAAGTAGAAAAGGTGAGTTTGGTTTGCATTTCCCTGATGGATGCAAACCAAGCTCACACAGGAGGAGGTCCCCCTCTGTCACATTCAGAGGGGAGGGGAGTAGGGGGAAAGTGGGAGGCAGAGAGGAATGGGAGGATACAAGGGATGGGATAACAATTGAGATGTAATATGAAGAAATTAATAAAATATATAAAAAAAGAAAAGAAAAGAAACAAAACAAACAAACAAAGAAACAAAAAGAAACGAAAAAGAAAAGGTGAGCTTGGTTAATAGTAAGCCTCCAAGAAAACAATCTCATCTGGTAAATAAAAGCTACTTTTATAATGGATACACATTTTTTTTTCTGGTGCTAAGACACAATTCTTTCACAAAATAATGCATGAAAGAAAAACTGATGAATTTAACACAACTGAGTACTTCTGTCAAATTTCATTGATTTAAAGAGTTCCACACCCCATTGTTCAGAGTTCAAGTTTTACATTCAGTGAGCTGTTCAGTCACAGACAACTGTCTTGTAAATTTTAAACTCATGATTTCCTATTAATGGGGAGTTTTCTAGGGCATTGAATCTGCTGACATACAATAGCAGTTGTAAAACTTCAATCATTGTGTGTCTACATTACCCAACAGATTAGAAACACAAAGACAAAGGAGACATAGCTCCCCTAACAAGAAGCTCAATATCTGGTTGGATACTTCAACTATGCATATATTTTTATAACCAGCACATTTTCGCACCAAACTCAGACCCTAATGGACAATAGGCTGGTGCTTTTCCCCTGCATCTCCATCCCTACCTGAGATAGTCCAAATCCTAGTGATAAGCAACATAAAATACATGCCTGTGCCATTTCATCTGCCTCCAAATTCTCATACTCAAATTCTCTACTTTAATTCCTCCTGATCATTAAAGACTTGCTTTAAAACCTAGTTCTCAAGAAACATATGGATCCTTCCAACCAAAACACCTTGCAGGTTCACATACTTTGTTCATTCCATGTACATGTATCAACTCAATATCAATTCCTATGTTGCTTCCTCATAAAGACAAGAGTATGGAGAATACTCTTACCCCAGAACAAGTGAAGTGAGTGGCTCGTACATGATAGTTAAACGGTAATGCTGTTGATTGGTTCTTGCTGACTTGGAGTCAGTTCAGTGAGTCGGCTTTAAACACCGCACACCAGACACTGTGCTCAACACTCTAGATGTGAATGTATGAACAGAGAAAGGTCTTATCCTCAAGGACTTAGCTAGGATTATGGTCACATAAAAATGAATGATGACAGGCATATTTGTGAGGCAGGAGCTATTGAGGACTTGCTTACCCTGTCTTGGCAGTGTTTGGCCGTCAACTCTACCTACATCCAACCTTTCCCCTTTTTAGGCAGAATTCTGTCTGTGGCAGAAATGAGGACATTTTGCCCAGTGGCTAGTTTGCCACGTTTGAAGCCATCTCCACAAGGAGGTTTTTGATGCTCATTTTCTTTGAGGTAGGCTGGATGTTGCCAGGAGTTAACCTGTCTTGTTGTCAAAGAATCTTTAGAATAATAAAAACATCTTCAAATGCCATATTCTGTAAGTTTCTGATGCTTTTGAAGACTGTATTTAACTATTTTGCCTTACGTACCTATATAATCATATCTATCTGTTAGAGGTAGAATATCTGTGTCTGTCACATATATTGGGCAAGAAGGCTAAAGATGATGCTTCAATGTTATAGAGAGTTATGAGTGACTATTCAGGCAGTAAACTGTCTGTCATTTTTTCATTTTGAAAGCTGCTAACCTGGACTTCTGGTTCACTCAGGTAATTAAGTTTTACTCCTTATCAAGTCTTTGATGGGGTTGAAGTCCACGTAGTTTAGTCTTACAATTAAGCTTAGTTGATTAGGGCTTAAGATGTTTTTAGATCTAGATAGATGTTTTAAGTTGATAATAATGAGATATGATATATTGATTTTCTTTTTTTTAATTAATTTATTCTTGTTACATCTCAATGGTTATACCATTCCTTGTATCCTCCCATTCTTCCTTCCCTCCCATTTTCCCTTTACTCCCCTCCCCTATGACTGTTCCTGAGGAGGACTTCCTCCCCCTTTATATGCTCATAGGGTATCAAGTCTCTTCTTGGTAGCCTGCTATCGTTCCTCTGAGTGCCACCATGTCTCCCCCTCCAAGGGACATGGTCAAATATGAGGCACCAGAGTACATGTGAAAGTTGATTTTCATTCAGAATTTTAGACTCAACAAGATAGGAATAATGTTTACTTCAAGTTTGCCAAATACAAATAGCCAAATCACTATGAGTGTAACATTTATATAATTCCTGATTGTTTCTTGGTTCTTCTTGGTGTATATAGTTCATTTTATTTATGTATAATAAAACAAAGATATATGTTAAAAAAGAAATAGAAAAGAGAAAAAGGAATGAATATTTTATAGCCATTAAAGGAGTATTTGTACAATACTTCATAATGTACAAACTGTTTAAATGGCCAAAAGCACATTAGGGTCAAATAATATACTGTTAGACTAAATAATTGAAGATTGATTTCTACTTTGCCAATGAGCAGTCTGAGCCTGAGCAAATCTACATGCCTTGTTCCTAATCCCACGAGGCAAAGACAGCATGGGAAGACTCAGGAAATGTCCAGCTCCATGATTCACTCAAGAAATGTCTTGATTCTGAGCCGAGCAGTAACAACTACCAAACACGTAAGAGTATTTTTGAACCTAGAGAAGTGCATCTATCCTTGGATTTGTGAGGGTCCCCGGCATGAGCGACATCATCTTAAATGTGTCCTGGGGGTGTCAACAGATAGTTTATAATTGATCAAGTATTTGGGGAGTGAAGTGACTAAACATCATCCCAAAGGAAGGCTTAGCTTTGGAGAATTATTGTTCTTTGGCTTCCCGTGACAAGGGCATAAATCAGCAAGAGGATGTGCCCATCCTGCATGAGGAAATCGCAGTTTTATAAATAAAACCAGTAATCCAGACTGCCAGTGCTGAGCTTTGCTGCCAGTTCAGGGTCTAAGTTTCTTACCCAACAGATACAGAAAATTTCTGGTTGCCAAGTACTCTATTTCTTTTGGTTTTAGGATATATATATATATATATATATATATATATATATATATATATATTAAAAATTAATGTATAGTTATTTTGACCATCTGGAAAAAATTGAAATAAAACTCTCTTATAATCTTGCTAACAAAAGACAAGATCCATAAGTACTCAGGAAGCTTTTAGTTCATTATGATAATGTTTGGCAATTAAGTTAATTGAATATATGACTTTAATCCTGGCCTTTTTATTTGATAACACATCATACAATCTCATTTGATTTTACAAACTCATTTTCTATGAAAGATGATAGCATTATCTCCATCATGTTGGAAGTAATTCTTTAATTTTCCCTAAGAAACCTAGTAGGATTTTCTTTTCTATTATCAAAAAAAAAAAAAAAAACCCATAAATTTACATAAGGGCAGGCATTTTAGTTGGTACAATGTCCTGTTTTAGATGTTGGTCTTACTTCTTTTCTTCCTCCAAAGAAGACATCTGGATTATCTTTCATACCTGGGGAGCATTTAAGATTTTGGAAATGATGAAAAAACTCGAGAGCCTTGTTCGTGTCTGTATGGCGCTTATATTGTATGGTGGGTGCTAACCAATGAACAGCTTTGAGTGTGAACGTGCCAATGTAGAAACACGGTTCTGGGGAGATGCATAAGGCTGTAAAGTGCTTTCTGCATGAAAACAAGGACCAATGATTAGATCACCAACACTCACACATGTGCTAGAAGTGTGTGGTGGCCCACCTGTAATGCCAGGGCTCAGAAGGTGAAGAGAAGGGGAGCCTTGAAACAAGCTGATTATCTAGACCAGATGTATTGGTGAGCTCTCGAATAAACTGAGATACCTTGCTCTGTGAACAAGATGAGAAGTGATGTTGGAAGACTTCCTATTTAATAGGTGTCCTCATACATGTGAATACACATATGCATGCACATAACACACACCCGCACATAACACA
>OU015752.1:111195655-111231226 GCA_907169655.1 Acomys percivali | reverse complement strand
CACAGACATGCTCGCGGAGCAAATAACACAGATGGGAGTTGAACAATAAAGTCTCTAGGGGGATAAATGATACTGAAGAAAAAAAAGACATTGGGAATAAAAAAGAAATGATAAATAGATAGAACAGTGTATATATGGATCTTCAAGGGCCTGAAGTATATTTGCTGTGTTTAGAACCTAAAATCCAAGATAGCAAGAAGGTAACCCTGATAGTGAGAATTCTGGAAAGCACAGGTTGTAAAGACAAATGACTGGGAGAAGCATGAAGAGACCCTCAATACATTGAACAATACAAGCTAGTTTTCTCAAATGATTATCTTGGTTTTTTTCCCTATGAATATGAGTGCTTTGTGTATTCTTAGATATGCATTTTCAAATGTTTATAGGCAGACATCGTGCGTGGTTGTGCAGTGCTATGTGTACACATGCATGTGGAGGCTTGAAATTGATGTTGTGTTTCTTCTACTCTTCCCTGCTTTCTACGCTGACCCAGAGTGTCTCATTTGATGCAACAGCTTGGCAGTTTGCCTCCATGTAGCTCTGCCTCCATGCAGGGGTTACAGGTGCACCAGCATGCCACCTGGCATTAAGTGGGTGCTGGGAGAGTGAACTCTTTAACTCCTGCCTACACTGCCAGTGCTTTATCCACAGAAGCATCCCCCTGGCCTACTAAAAAAATGGTCCCAGTGTCTCTCTCCCCTACAGTGCCAGGCTGCAAAATAACCCATTTGTTATTGGAGATAACAGTAACTTTCATTTATTTAAATGTTTGTGTTCTAGCTATGGCATTAGGTGATGGTTTACAGAAATTAGCTTAGGAAAACTCTACAGAATTCCTGTGGAATTAACAGACTTTTCTGGAACTTGCAAAGGAAAACTGATTTTCAAAGTCATAGAGGGAGCAAATAGCCATTTGCTAGATGGTCAGATCTAATCATCCTGGAGTCCTAGTGCCTGTTCTCAGTTTGAATGTGCTTCACACTCACCCCCAATGGCCTCATGTTAGAGACACATAGTCCCGTGCACTATTTTGCCAAAGCTTCCAATATGGTCTAGATTTTATGTCTTTAAAACAGGACTGATATAGAATGTTTTGTAGAATATTCTGGAATTTGACATTCTTAGGGAGACTATTTTTGGAGAGGGAAGAGTGAAATGTGAGGTGATGGGAAACTGCGTTAGTTAGCAGCAGACGGCTTGTTTACACAGGATGCTTTATCTTCCCTCTTACCACTATAGGTCAAACTGCCTTCCCCAAATTAATGTTTGCCATAGATCAGAAGCAATTGTCTGGTGAGGTTCCTGACCTCAGGATAAAACAAAAGTAACCAATTTCAGTTTGGAAGGATGCTTGCTTCTCAGCGGCACCAACCTGGACTAGGAAAGGGCATGCAAGCATGCATGGCTATGCCAAGTATTCATTGCTTCTTTGCTGACTCATAATAAAGGAGAAGCTGCACAGACTTAAAGAGGAAAGGCACACATTGCTATGATGTGCACAGATAGTCCTTTTCTCTACTTTCATTATGTCTGCACATGTGTGTGTGTGTGTGTGCATGGGGATTTCTGATATGCATTGAAAATATTTTATTTAAAAGTTTTAAATATCCTTTAACATTTACAGAAACGTTACACTGAGCTGATAATGGAAATAAACAATGAGGTAGACTATTGAAAGACACAAATCAGTTATTTATCTGACTGCTCATAAATTATTCTCTTAAATGTCAGCTTCTTTGTCCAGTTGTGACAATGTGATTATGAGGAATGGCTTCATATGGTAAATTGTCCTTTCAATCTTTCCATGAATATGGAAGTGACTCCTGGCCCCAAGAAGCTAACCAGTGATTATGTGAAAACCAAGAGACTGTAAATAGTAAAGCAGAAGACAAAAGTTATCTGAGCTTTAGTAGAGTGCCTGCATTGGTCCTAGGCTCCCTCGCTCCAGATTTAGATTTCTATTGAAAATGTATTATTATGAGTATCTGGTGATGAATGAAAATATACACCTAATTGTCTCAAACATTTTGATAGTACAATAAGGATCTATGGAATCAATTACATGACACCTTTTTGGCATAAAGAGAACATTAAGGCTAGGGAATATTTATGGTAACTGTGTCTCAGACAAGTGATGAGGGTAGAATAGGTATGTTCATGGTGACCCTGCCTCAATGAAGCCTGGGGGTTAGAAGCAGATGTGTTGATGTGACCATATGTCACTCAAGGTTAGGGGCAAAAGGATGAAATTGAAACAGATTTACCATCCTGTTAAGAAAATGTTGCCCTCTCTATCCTATCCTCCATGCCTTCCTGGTTCTTTTCTTCTCACGGTGTACCAAGAAAGCTGCCATATACAAGCCGCGATGAGAGACCTTACCAGGATTCGATCAGGGTGCCAAACTGACTTCTGGTATCTAAGAAACAAATGCTTGTTTTCTAAGACCAGCTAACATTACATGAGGACCCCTCAGCTTAGAAAGATTTCCAGTGGAGGCAGCAGATGCCCCTCCCTTACTTCTCTTTTCAGGGAGAATACAGAAGAAGAAGAAGAAGAAGAAGAAGAAGAAGAAGAAGAAGAAGAAGAAGAAGAAGAAGAAGAAGAAGAAGAAGAAGAAGAAGAAGAAGAAGAAGAATTCCATCCTGTCTTCCCAAATTGTCTGCACTTGTTTTAATTAATTAATCAATTACTAATGTGTGTGCTATTTCAGGAGAGTGAGAGTGTCTAGGTGTGAGAGAAAGAGGGTGAATTTTCCAGTGACATGAGTGTGAGTTCAGGAATTTATGCCACAGACCACATGAGGAAACCAGAGGCTAACTGATGAAAATCTGTGTTCTCTTTACACCTATGTGAGGCAGGATTACTCTTATAATTTCTGCAACCCTGGATTTGCTTTGCAGATTATGTTTTGCATGCATTTCTAAGGAGTGTTCTAGAAAACAAATGTAAAACAAAGAAATCATTGCAAAAGCAGAACCCAGGTCAACCTTCCCCAGGGCCAGTGACCATTCCCCAGTGCCTGCTTAACCATCATTCATTTGGGTTCATTTGGGTTTGGCAGCAGGTGCCATATGAGCACTTTTTTTAAGTGTTTGGACTCCAAGTCCAAGTGATGGTGGGTTTTGGCTCAGCTCTAGGTTTTTCCTCAGCAATGGTGGATAGCTCCTTAAGTGACCAAATTCATCATGTTCAGTCTCTGCTAAAACAAAGATGGTGGAGAGGAGAATAAAATGGCTTGCATGTTCTAAAGGAAATTCAGTTGGAAAAATGCATGATGGAACAGCGATTGTAGTTATTTTCTCATGTTTGCTGCTCTTTTGTTATGGTTCCAAAGATGTAGCCAACAGAATCCCAGCATTGCTAATTACGGGGAGGTAATCACAAAGCCTCCCAATCACTAGTTTCAAGACATTTAAAGTTACTAGGAGTATTTCCCTGTTAAAGAACAAATTATCCCAACTGAGTTTCATGTTTAGTAGTCCGGCTTTCTAGAATGCTATTCCAAATCCTTATAATCTTTTACCCTCGGTATGCTCAAGAAGATTATTAACACCAGTGTTGAAGACTTCCACAATTTGTATATGAAAAGAGAAGCTAAAAACATTTACATTACTATCTAGTGGGTTCAGACTATAACCAAAAACTTCCATCTCCAGGCCTAGTGCCTATCCAGTTTTATTGCATTGTCTAGCAGCAGGGGTCTTGCTGGATGTGGTAGATACAACAATGATTGAAGTATTGCGTACACCTGCAAAATAGAGAGAGTCAAATACTGTGCCTGAGCATGTCCAAATATACCTATGTAGATATATACATATATGCATACAGAGATACGTACATATACATCCACACCACACACATACAAACTGACACATATAAACACATAGACACCCACATAACCAGATATCTGATCAATGTGCTTATGCAGATACATACACATATACACATACATGATCTTAATATTTGCCACACTTATGCACACTGCTCTGATTTAGTTATATTTTGACATCTAATTTGGGAAATTTTCTTTTTTTTTTTAAACATCCGATATTGAATGCAAACATCTGAAATTCAGACAATGTAAATCTCTAAAGATTGTAGAGAGTCTTGGAGGGGAATCCTTTAAAAAGAAAATAACTACACAGCTAGGCTGGAGACATGGCTCAGGTGTTAAGAATACTTTCTGCTTTTCTAAACAACGTGAGTTCAATTTTCCTCATCCACCTAGTGGCTCACAACAGCCTGTAGCTCTAGTTCCAGAAGATGTAATGGCTTATTCTGGCCTCCCTGAGCTATGCATATGTAGTGTAGCTATGCATGGAAACTCATGTAGTAACACATACATAAACATAAAATTAATAAATGCTTAAAAATAGGTAACATCTATGTCTTATACATCAAGTATTTAACCTTTTGTTCCTCAATAAATACTAGAAGCAAAAACACCATCTTTGAACAAGATGGTTATTAAAACTTCAGTATATTCCCCTTGAAATTATATATATGTATATTAGTGTCAACATATTTGATAATTATATATGTTATCTATGCATAGAGACACACATAAACAAACACAGAGAGAAAAGATGTAGGGAGAGATTTTCTTTAGTGTGTTCTCCTGTGACCAGATTATTATGAGTCACATTTTGACCCCATCAAGAAATGATTGTGTGACTTGGATGTTCTCATGTTTTCATGTCTTCATTGGAAGTAGAAAATAATAATAATAGTATTTAATTGGCAGTATTCTCTTCAAATATACAAATAGCAATTTATATGTTCCATGGAACAAGTGTTCAGTTATTGCACATATAAGTATTGATAAACACATATATAACTTTATTATAATATAATGATAGCTTGGTCTTAGTGGTAGTAAGAATGGGAATGGCTGTAATAATACTTGGCTGTGACTATAGATTTATCTCCCTAGAGAGTAACAATCCTGTTAGCTGTCAACCCTGTTCCACAGAACTTCTACAGATAAAGTGATTTTGCTTTATTTTACAGCATTTTTAAGTGACATAGGAGACAGGTTTTATTTTACTGGAGATCACTATGGTCCTCCCCTTACTTTTCTTCCATCATCAACTCATTTTATACTGAATAAAAATAACCATGATTCTAAGTTTAGAATCCTCCCTATACAGCACATCTCTTGAAACTTAAAAATTGGCCTTGCTCTGTGTGTTTCATGAAGTTTAATCAAATATTTTCTGCCTATTCCCTTTAATACTTTTCACATTTGTGGTTAAAATTAACCTTTTTGAGGCACTATGAATAAAACTTGATGGTTTTCGTATTACCTGTGAAACTTTCATTTCAGTCTAAGCATTTTAGTGTCACAGTGCCCTATGGAAAGACAACAATGATTCTATGATTAGATTATATGCCACACTTTCCTGTGATGTCGCTGAAAAGCTAAACCTTCTCTAGTACTGCACACAAATACATGGATATTTACAGTTTTTTCCACATTGTTATCACATTCTAAGAAAGTTACTAAGACATCCCATTATCATCCTTATAGCTACAAATAAGCAGGATATTAATCACTAATCCTATGTAAGTGGGATCCCCAATGCAGTGGCACACACCTGTAATCCCAGCACTCAGGACGCAGAGGCAGGTGGATATATGTGAGTTTGGGGAAAGCTTCGTTTACAAAGCAAGTCCAAGACAGCCAAGGTTACACAGGGAAATCTTGTATCAAAAACCCAAAATTTATAAATAAATAAACAGCAAAACAAAAGTAAGTGAGAATCTCAACTTTTTTGCAGCGTCTTTATAGACCATTCTAAGCTATAACCAATCAATATATCTGTCTTCCTGAAAAGCACATAGGCAACATGCATGTTGCCTGTTGATCTCCCTGGTGCAATCAAGTGGGATATCTTATTCTCGGGCCTATCCTAAGAGGCTAGAGTCAGAATACTTGGCATATAATAGGTAGTTGAATTCCTATGTTTAGTAGATTAAGGTATGGATGCCAGCTCCTCTCCCTTCTGGAAGAGTACCTTGGTCTCTCAGTTGAGTATCTTCCAACTTCAGTCTGTTAAGTAGATTAAACAAATCCATTTGTCAAAACTTGCTCAGAATATTAACTCATGAGAAGTAGAAAAGCATAACAACAAATTAATATATTATTCATGTATTTATAATCCAACAGTCAACATTCATCAGCCACGAAACATTTCAGGTTGAAGGATGAGTGAGTGTAAGAGCATTTAACCATGTCTTTCTTTTAAAAATTTTTATTATAATTTACCCATATTACATTCCCGATCACTCTTTTCTTCCAGTTCTCACACTCTCTCACTCTTCTGCCCTATTCTCTCCCCTAGACCTCTGACAGATAGGGTCCTCCTCGGCTATTGTCCGAGCACAGCCTATTAGGTCTCATTAGGGCAGCCTGTATCCCCTTCCTCTGTGTGCCCACAGGGCCTCCTGGACAATAAGTGATCAAATTGCTCCAGAATTCAAGTCAGAGGCAGTCCCCACTCCCCACTTCCCACTTCCCACTCCCCGAACCCCCAACCATGGAGAATGAGCTGTTCATTGGCTATATCATAAGAGAAAGTCTACATTTACTGCATGCATTGTCCTTGGTTGGTGCATCAGTTAGTGCAGGCCCCTGGGCCCAAATCTGCTAGCCTTGATAGTCTCCCTGTGGGGCTCCTGACCCCTCTGGGTCTTTCCATCACACCCACTCTTCCACACACTCTTAGTGCTCCACCTAGAGTCCCATTGTGAGTCCCAGCATCTGTTCCAGCCCCCTGATGTGTTGAGTCTCTCAGATGTGTTGAGTCTCTCAGAGAACATCAACTTTGGGCTAATATCCACTTATAAGTGAGTATATACCATGCATGTCTTTCTGAGTCTGGATTACCTCACTCAGGAAGACCATTTCTAGTTCCATCCATTTGCCTGTACATTTTAAGATTTCCTTGTTTTTAATAGCTGAGTAGTATTCCATTGTGTAAATGTACCACATTTTCTTTATCCATTCTTCAGTTGAGGGGTACCTGGTTGTTTCTATATTCTGGCTATTATGAATAAAGCTGCTATGAACATAGTTGTGCAAATGTCCTTGTTGTATGGTGGAGCATCTTTCAAGTATATACCCAGGAGTGGTACAGCTGGGTCTTTTTTAAAAATATATTTTATTAATTTATTCGTATTACATCTCAATTGTTATCCCATCCCTGGTCTTTTTTTATGCTTTTATTTATCTTTTAATTTTTACATATGCATTTATATTATTACACATATATACAATAAACTACATACAGTGAGAAAAACCACAAAACAATCAGGAATTAATATAAATGTTATATTTATAGTGTTTTCGCTCTTTGTATTTGGCAGCCTTGAAGAAAACATCTTTCCTATCTTGGTGCATCTAAAATTCTGGATATAAATCAATATCTATCTTATCACTTTGGTTGGACTCAGGGATGTCCCTCTTTTTCTTTATCTTTCATTCTTTGGTTTGGAGATATGGGTTGAAAGGAAAGGAGGGAGAATATATAAGGGGTGATAGTACAAAAAGTAGATTAGTGAATCTACTCCTCAACTTAGTGCGTAATCGTTACTCACAAGGTTATTTTAAATTCACTGGTATAGAAATGTGTATACAGATGCAAAACAAATTTAGTTTTTGATACATTTGTATAGTATAGCTGAGTCTTGAGGTAGCACTATTCCCAATTTTCTGACAAAGCACCAGACTGGTTCTTACTTCATGAGCATATCACAATTTTTTTTTTTAACAGGCTGCAATTTGCTCTAGATAAGCTATGCTTGCTTTTGCTTCTAGAATCTATTACGTTCTTGTTCACATTCAGGCTTTTGGCATATTTAAATGCTTCTTACCTGAGTTTCTTTCCTTAAAAGGAAGACTTCCCAGCCAGCTCCACAATAGGTAGGTTGTTGTCCTAGAACATGGAGACCTTACTGCACTTTAATTGCCTGACTGTCCCTTTATACATCTTTCCCTAGAGTCACTAGACTGTTAAGATCTGTGAAGGCATTGGCTCTGATTGTTTCTAAATCCCTCAGTACATAAATAAGAAGAAACCAACACACCAGCCAAAGTATGAATTAAGATACTAAAACTCACCCAAACATCATTGTTGCATCCTGTCTTGCAGATAGACAGCCCACAGATCATGGAGAGATCACAAAACCCTCATGATCTCAAAGCTGGTTCATATCAGAATGAGATTAATAACCCTCCAACCAGTCTAATCCTTTCATGGTGTTCTAACTGTTCTTTAGCACAGTTCTATTTTAATAAGCCCCCAAGGTCTTCTACTAAAGTACTAAAGCTCTACTCATTACAAAAGTTTATCTGGCCAAAAGGTATGACCAAAATCCTTAAGAGCACTTACTGCTCTTGGATAGGACCCATGTTCAATTCCCAAGACCCTCATAATGCCCATGACCACCTCTTCAGGTCTCTGTAGGGACCAGACTTGCATATGGTACAATCCATATATACAGGCAAATATATACATAAAATGAAAATAGATCTTTAAAAATATTTAAGGACCAAGACAATAGACAAATTAATAAATAGGAACCCATAGATGTTTTTCAGTGATCTGCTGCCAAGCCTCTAAATTTAAACAATCTTTCTGAAATTTTTGTTTGCATGGCTCTTGTTATATTTTTGTTCATAAACTTATATTAGCCCATGATGGATATCCTCTGAGAGAATCCACCCAGTGGGGCATTAGGAGAGATGCTGGAACTTGCTGCTGGACTCTGGGCAGAGCACTGAGAGTGGTATGGAACAATAGGGGGATGGTAGGACGCAGAAGGCTCAGGAATCTCCCAATGAGACCATAAAGCCTGGTGGATCTGGACCCAGGGGAGCCTGCACAAACTGTTGGACCAACTAAAGACAATGCATTCAGAGAACCTAGACTCCTAGTGCAGATCTAGCCAGTGGACAGCTCATTCTCCATAGATAAGGGGAAGTGGGAACTGCCTCTGCCATGAACTCTGGTGCCCCCACCCACAGAGGAAGGGGATGCAGGCTATCCAGAAGAGACCTGATAGGCTGTGGTCAGACAGTCGAGGAGGAGCTCCCCTCCCTGTCAGGGGTCTAGGGCAGGGAAATAGATCTGAAGAATGAGAGAACCTGGGGAGATACAAGCGAGGGGATAACAATCGGGATTAATATAAATAAATTATAGTTTAAAAAGTAAAAAAGAGGATAGGAAGTTGGTAGGTTGGAGAGGTGGGAGATCTGGAAGAATAATAAAAATGATACAAATACATTATATTAAAAAATCTCAAATATTGAATTTTTAAAAGTTACAATCTCATTATATGCCCTTTCTTTTTTAAGGATTTTAACTGATTGACTTAAATGATTTTCACATAGCCCAACATAGATGATTCATTGTTTTTCTTTACTGAGGAGAAAATGAAGATGGGTCTGAGTAATTTATTCAAGTACACTCACACATTGCTGAGATTATGGGCCATGGGAATGCAGGCCTTGGTACATTTTCACATATTTTATTTTTGTTTGTCATTCATGTCCTTATAAGTCTGAAACCACACTTTGTCTCCAATTGAAAAGCCTTCTTCATTTCATGGGCTTAGCTCAGTTTACTCCTTTAAAGGGTTCTAAATAAGAGAGAAAGTTGGAGAAACTTTCGCCTATTTTTATTTTATTTTTTTATTACTTTTAAATATCAAGGAAGGGGTGACAAGATGGCTTTGCAGGGGGTGTGCTGGTCTGTGATCTGGAATGCAGGCATTTGAGCTCTGGGCCCTGCAATGTAGAAGGAGAAAGCAACTTAAGCCTGCAAACAGGCCTGCAACTGGTAAGCATGCACTGTGGCAACTGAGTGCCTATACATAGGTGCAAACACACAATAAATAAATATTGAAAAATATCAGCAGATGTCTGTGTCAGTTGGTGTGAAGGGTCAATTTCAAATATTTAACTTTTGAAATTTTTTAATTGACAAGCCAATGTGTTGCCATTTAAGTTCCAAATGAGACTACTGAGAGCAAGAATGTGATAAACTGTAATTATGCTGCAAAATCGTACACAGGTTAGTAAAAAAACAGAATCCTTGGCTTAAAAAGGAGTAGGCCGATTGGGTTTATTCATTACAAATTGTCTGCCACCCTTTGAAGCCATGAAGTGAGCAATCTCCACTGTCTTGGGCATGTGGACAGAAAAGGAGAAAATATGTTTCAATAGAAAGATAGACTTTCCTCAGACAAGACGTTAGTAGGAGAGCTGAAATTTTTGAAAAGGAAATCAATATTCTCAAAGATAAGCTTCAGTGCACACCGAATCCTCTGTCACGTACGGGTAGGCTTTTGCCTAGCGCTCTCTCTCTCTCTCTCTCTCTCTCTCTCTCTCTCTCTCTCTCTCTTGAGACAGGGTTTCTCTGTGTAGCCTTGGCTGTCCTGGACTTGCTTTATAAACAGGCTAGTCTTGAACTCACAGTGATCTGCCTGCCTCTGCCTCCCATGTTCTGTGATCAAAAACACGTGCCACCATGCCCTGCTCTCTCTCTCTCTCTCTCTCTCTCTCTCTCTCTCTCTAATAGATAAGAGATAAGATTCCATCACACTTACTTGAAGGTTTTCTTACACCTTCATGAAACTTCTTAGACTGGACCAACCTGCTCTTCAAATGTAGCAATATAGTCCTTAAACATCCCCTAGTGCCAATGGTCTCTACAGGCCTTTAATTTCATCCCTGCTTCAGGTTTTTATTCATACCCATTGCACAGCTTCTGAATGGTTTTATGCCCTGTGTTAGCAACATAGCAAGAGAACTGGCTTGAGCTAGCCAGCACTTATGGACAGGAATTTTATTCCAGAGGAATCAGGAAATGTGGGCTAGCAAAAGGAGGAGGCCACTGCTAAGGGGCTTGTGGAATTGTGGCCTCCTTGTTCCTGTATTGGCTCCCCCACCACCATTACTACTCTGGAAACTTCCAGGTCATTCTCACTATGGCCAGACTTTTCTACTATTCAAATTAAAATTTATCAGTCCTCTATTTGAAATACCATAATATTTCCTTAAAATCTTTACAGGATTATTAAAATTAGCTCCCTTTGGTCTTATCAAATTCCTGAATATATGTTTATCCACTCACTTAATAATTATATATTGTTACACACAAATATCATGTTGATGGAGACAAAGGGAATAGCAAATAAAAAATGCAGAAATACAAAATGTCTTCCAACACAAATACTCCTTTTTCTGAGTATGGAGTTTCTTATTGCTGATGTAAGATTTATAGATCCCTCCAATATCCAACCAATATACACCATGCTTTATAAGGAACATATTCTAAAAGGGTATGCTCTATTAGTCCATTTTGAAAAGCACCTCATTTTCATGCTATATAGTAGGTTATATATTGAATGTTAAAACAGTGTTTAGTATTTTATTATGGAATATGTGGCCCATATAAGACAATATGTATTGTAGTTATATGTATATACTTTCATGCATGTCCAAATATGTATGTATGTATGTATATATATGTATATATGTATATGTACATACATAGGCCAAAATTTTAAAAAAACAATGGCTAGGCATACTGGTTTACTCCTTTAATTATAGCACTTGACAGGATAGCAGATCTCTGTGAGTTCAAGCCCACCCTAGTATATAAAGAGATTTCCAAATCAACCAAGGCTACACAGTGAGATCCTGCCTCAAAATAAATTAAAATAATGAGGAAAATAAATAAATAAGTAAAAGACAAACAATAAGTGCCACATGTAACAGATGCCACATTACCACGTTTTTTATTTCTGTCTATGCACCTTTGTACTCATCAATTTTGTTCTCCCAGAAGTATGGACTACCCTGAACTATGTGTTTGCAACCCCCTTCACTTTGTTTTTACTTTAAGTTTTTGGGCTTTTATTCTCAAGTAATGCATTATTTACTTGGCTTTATTTTTGAGATTTGTAATTGTAATGCAATCACATCGTATGCAATTATTCAGTAGCAAAAATGAAAAATTTCAATTACACATAATACCATTGATGAATGCTGGAAACATAACGTTGAATAAAAAAGCAATTAGTAACAGAATATATACTATGGTACCATTTTATTGTGGTACATTTTAATTACTTTTTACATGTATAATTTTCCTTCTGGGCTACACATTCCTTGTGGAACAAATTCATTTCAAACTTCTGTTTATAATCTTGACATTCCCATACCATGTAACATAGTGCTTGCTACAGCAAACTGAGCCAATACATATTTGCAAAATTGAGTTGGACTTATTAGTTCACATCCTTTTGATTTAAGATCACCTCATGGACGCTAGGCCATCTGACAGTTCCTATTTTGGTTTCGATCCTGATTTCAGTCTCCTTCAAAGCCTGATATGGTTTTTATGTGACATACCTTGGCTAACTCATATTCTCCCATGTCTAACTCTGCATCAGTCCTGTTTAGAGCCTTGCTGCTCTAGTGTCAGGAAGAGAAGGGAGACTAGACGCTCATGATCCAGTTTTAAAGTACTGGACTCTGGCTTCTTCTCTCACAGTGATGTCTGCTGTAAGCCAGTGTCATAAGTAAGAGCAGTGCTGATGAAGGACACGACCTCACCTCTGAGGATGTTCTGGTGTGTTCAGGTACTCATCTCTGGGAAGCAGCAGCAGCAGTGCAGTGTACGTCTCCTTGGAAGTAAGTCACAGATGATACCTTTCCAAATTATTCATATGCTGCCTCAGAGGGGCTACATTGACAATCACCAGCAAGATAGAACCACTACGAGAATTTCTTCTCAGTTACTATGACATATTTGCCTTTTCTTGAACTCTTCCAGAAGCCTAGAAGTCAGCAGGTTTCCCCATTGCTGAGTGAAGGTGAAAACAATAATGCCTTGGAAGTTCGACTTTCATTTGAATTCCTGGAGAACAACTACCCACCAATTTCCCTTACACATCCTGGGTCCTCAGAAAGCATTGGTCTGCTTTCTGGTCCATCTTTTTTTCCCTAAAGATACCCATCAGGTATGGTATTTTTGTGTTATTTCTTCCATATATAGACCAAGTAACCTCTTACTTTTTCTCTTTCGAACTCACACATCCTTTCAAAAATTATAATATTGAGTGCACTGTAGTATCCTCTGCCAGCTGCTCTCCCATAATTGCTAAATAGTAGTCTTGGGAGAGTTTCCAGTATGTCCCCACTTATCGTGGGCACAAATTAAAGGAAAAAAGTATAGGGAACCATGAAGGGAGCATCACATCCGGAGGACTGCAAACTAGGAATCAAGGTTACTCTTCGGACCTTTCCAAGTCTAGGCTGTGTCTTCAGGCAACCCACTTTACCACATCATAGTCATTATTTTTCCTGTGGCACTCATTTTGCTTTTTATAACAATGCTTACGCGCCTTGGACATTTGCAGTTAATTGGAATGTGGGAGTTATTCAGTACAAGGCCCTGTGGTCCTGCATTCTCATCTACTTGTATCTGAGAAAATTACATCAGTAACTCAAGGCAAATGAGCCTATATTCACACTGACTGCTAAGATAAACTGGTAAAAGTACCACCTCATTCCTCTTATTCAAATCTAAACTTACTCAAGGAATCTGCAAATTTGAGAATTTCATGAGAGATGACTTGTTTCCATACTGGAGACCTTCCACAGTTTGTTGTGGGCATGGCTTTGTGGGCATTTTGCCTGTGACATCCCATGGTGCCTCTGAAACCTCCTGGTTAGGGTATAGTCTGATGTTTTGTATTGGTTAATTGCTTGTGCCTCAACATTCTTACTGCAGACTGTCATGTACCCTGAGTATTGCCGTTTAACCTTGCCTCCCTGTTTGACTAATAAAGAAAGTCTATACCTAGGAAGGGCCTGAGGAAGTTAGGCGTGGCAAAGGTTTGTGGGCTTTGGGAGAGAAGGATCTTGGGAAGGAGAGGCAGATAGGTAGCAGAGGAATTGGAAAAAAAAAGGGATCACCATGGTATAGAGAGGAGTCATGTGAGGCAAGAGGAGGAACTCCAAAGTCTCACGGATGGCCCAGATGAACAACCTTAGCAAATATTTTGGGATTATGGATATGAGGTAGTCAAAATAGAGATTGTTAGAAGCAGATGGCATAGGATGGAGGCTAGTAAACAATGGAAGGTGGTTTAGGGGATTAATATCTACCCAGCTCAGGTGAACCAAAGCTATTCTAAAAAATACAACAGGTGCCTATGTCTTTTATTGATTGCTAAACTGGGTAAATAATACCACCATAATAATTATGAGCCTACTAATAAACATGTATTAGGGTACACATTTAAATTAACAGCAACACCTCCCAATGAAGACAAGGACCACCTTTATTTTAATGATTCTGCTTTTACCCCTGAGGTATCCCTAGATAATTTGTTAAGTATGAGAGAATAATAGACACCCTGTCAAGAGAAGAGCTCAATTGAGTTATTCCTCATCACAGTATTCTGGACACAGCATCCATTTAAGTATATCCCCTTAGCATCTGAGACTAAACCTACCTGACATAGAGGCGATGAAGGTTTTTTTTTTTTTTTTAGTTATTTCTTGCTGAGTTTGCACACAATGCAGTGCTGGACATCCAAGTTGCTGGGATTGACTGTCCTCTGAGCCAAGGAACTGCTACTTTGAGGCCTTTGGCTATGCCCTTTTGCAAAACGATCATTCCAGTTGGGCTTGTTGACTTTACATCACCTCAGGGAGAGGTGGGAAAGTTTTCAAGGCCCTCACCTAAGTGTCCAGTTTCTCTGCCACTTGTTGCATGAAACTCTGTCTTAATTGCACATGACTTTGGTAAGGGGCTAGAGTATATACAAATGAGGAAAGATTAGAATGCAGTTGTCAGCAGCACAGGGAAGCCTTCATATCTACTTGAGAAAAGCTTTCTAGGTGAAGCCTGTTGGTAAAGAGGAGCAAACACATTCCTATAAATTTCTCCTTAGCTACGATCTGTAAGGAAGGCCAGGAAGCTTACGTGTTCCCCCAGTGAACTCTGGCCATATAAATTATGACTATGACTTTGTTGTTGATGGCTTAAGAAAAAGGTTAGATGTTGATTACATATTCCCTTTGGAAGAAGTTTTAGCAACACAAGTTTATGCATGTAGGAATGTGCTGGATCATAAATATTGACACAAAACAATTGTACAACTCAGGTTTTAAACTCTCATACCCCAAGTATGTATTTAACACATGCCATGCCAGTCTGATGTTGCAGGCTTTGTAAAGCTGTTTCTGGAATGCGATTTTTTTCTCTGTCTCTTTGGATTTTGGATTCTCTGATAGATTAGAAAGTGATAGAAGGGATGAGCTTGCCTTTGCCAATAATCTTTATTAAAATACTGGAATGATACTTGTATTCGTTCCTTTAACCTTAGTATTATCTTCACAGTAATAATCATATTTGGATTTCTTCACAGGTAGGGGTAAATAGCAATTGAAAAAATGTTAAACCACTACTATAATATAGTTACACATTTCATGTTTAAATATATGTCAAACTGATGTCTCTTTTAGCAATTTGGATTATAATATTCAAGAAGATGGGAAGTGGATTTTATTGCCTTAGAATATAATATCCCAGATAAAAAGAACTTAGTTAATCAATTAGTATATTTGAAAATACTGAATTAGAGGCATTAAAATCATGACTTTAGCTTAGCTTGAGTGGTAAGAAACATTGGACATTTGATATTAATGAAAAGTGATTAGAAAATCATTTATGCAACATTCAGCAGAGGTGAGCTTTATGCTGTTCCTCTAGTCCCATCACTTATCTTCCAATTCCCTGCCTGGCTGGTCCTCAGAGGGCACAGCCAGCAAAGCTGAGCACTAGGTAGTTTTCTGAGCACCAGTGTTATGTCCAAGGGACTTCCTATCTCCCCAAGGAATCCTACTACTATCAGGAAAATCCAGCCAATACCAGGGACAAACCAAATGGCTTAAGTCCATCATAAGAAATCAATCAACAAGATCCAGGCCAATATGGCACCACTAGATCTCAGCTATTCTACTACAACAAGCCCTGGATATTGCAACACACCACAAGCACAAGAAGGTGACCTTACATCCAACCTTATAAAAATGGTACAGGCCTATGAGGAGAAAATGAATAAGAAATAGAAGAGAGTATAATCAATCAGGTAAAGGAAATGAATAAAACTGAACAATACCTAAAAATGGAAATAGAAGCAATAAGAAAACAAAAACTGAGGGAATCTTGGAGATGGGAAACTTAGAGAAGAGATCAGGAACTACAAATGTAAGCATCACCGACTGTATAGAAGAAATGGAAGAGAAAATCTCAGGAATAGAAGAAATAGAAGAAATTGATACAGTGGTAAAAGAATATCTTAAATCTAAGGAGTTCCTGATGCAAAACAAAGCTCAAAATATTTTCAACAAAATCATAGAAGAAAACTTTCCCAAACTAAAGAAAAAGATGCCTATAAACAGAGAAGAAATTTACAGAACATCAGATAGATTGGACTAGAAAAAAATCCTCCCACAACACAATAATCAAAACACTAAATGAATAGAACAAAGAAATAATATTAAAAGCAGCAAAATATAAAAACCGAGTAACATGAAGGCAAATGGATATGCTGCAGACTCTAAGAAACCACCCACAGATGTCATCCCAGACTACTATACCCAGCAAACTTTTAATCATCATAAATGGAGAAAGAAAATTATTTTATAACAAAGACAAATTTAACCAATATCTATTCACAAATCCAGCCCTACAGAGCTACTAGTAGGAAAGTTCCAACCCAAGAAGTTTAAACACACAAAAGAAAACATAGTAAATAAATAATCTCACACCAGCAAAACTAAAAGAAAGGACTCTCTTTGGCTCTTTCTCTGTTTGTCTCTGTCTCTGTCTCTCTGTCTCTTTCTCTCTATATATAAACAACAACATCAAACTAACAGAAATTAACAATTATTGGTGATCAATATCTTTCAACACCAATGGATTCAATTCCCCAATAAAAAGAAACAGGTTAACAGAATAGATGTGAAAACAGGATCCATTATTCTGCTGAATACAAGAAACACATCACAGCACCAAAGATAAACATTACCTCAGTGTAAAAGTGTGAAAAAGGTTTTCCAAGCAACAGGTACCAAGAGGCAAGCTGTAGTAGCCATTCTAATATCTCACAAAATAGACTTTTAACCAAAATTAATCAAAAGAAATGGAGGACACTTCCTACTCATCAAATGAAAATCCACCAAGATGATGGTCTCAATTCTGAACATCTATGCCCAAATGCAAGGGCACCAATATTTTTGAAATAACTATTACTAAAGCTTAAATCACACATTAGCCCCAACACAGTAATAGTAGGAGATTTCAACACCCCTTTCACACCAACTTATAGGTCATTCAGAATGAAACTAAACAGAGAAAAAATAAAACTAACAGACATCATAAATCAAATGAACTTAATAGATATCTGCAGAAGATTTACATTCTTCTGAGCCCCTCACAGAACCTTCTCCAAAGCTGACCATATGCTTGGTCACAAAGCAAGCCTCAGAAGATAAAAGAAAATTAAAATATTCCTTGTATCTTATCAGACCAACATGGATTAAAATCAGACTTCAACAACAGAAACAACAGAAAGCCTACAACCTCATGAAAGCTGAACAACTGGATAAAGGTTGAAATAAAGAAAGAAATTAAATGTTTTTGAGAATTCAATGAAAATGAAGGCACAACATACCTAAACTTATGGGACGCAATGAAACTAGTGCCAAAAGAAAAGTTAATAGCACTAAGAGCCTTTATAAAGAAATTGGAGAGCTCTCATATTAGTAACTTAACAACATACCTGAAAGCTCTTGAAAAAAAAAGCCAACTCACAAAAAAGAATATATGGAAGGAAATAATCAAAATCATGGCTGAACTCAAGGAATTAAAAACAAATGGAACAATGCAAAGAATTAATGAAATCAAGAGCTAGTTCTACGAGAAAATCAACACTACAGACAAACCCTTAGCCAAACTAATGAAAAGGATAGAGAGAGTATCCAAATGAATAAAATCAGAAATGAAAAGGAGGACACAATAACAGACACTGAGGAAATGCAATAGATTATTAGGTCTTACTTCAAAAGACTCTATTCCACAAAATTGAAAAGTCCAAAGGAAATGGATGGTTTTCTTGATAGATTTCACTTATCAAAGCTGAAACATGATCAGGTAAATGGTTTACACAGTCCTTTAAGCCCTAAGGTACTAGAAGCAGTTATCAAAATTCTGCCAACCAAAAGAAGCTGAAGGCCAAATGGTTTTAGCACAGAATTATACCAGACATTCAAAGAAGAGTGAACAACAATTCTCCCCAAACTATTCACCAGAACAGAAACAGAAGGAACATTGCCAAACTCATTTTATGAGGCCATATTCTCTCTGATACCTAAACCACACATTCAATAGAGAAAGAGAATTTCAGACTAATTTCACTTATGGACATTGATTCAAAAATAATGAAATACTCATAAACGAAAGTCAAGAACACATAAAAAAATATCATCTATCATGACAAAAATAGACTTCATTACCTAGAATGTAGGGATGGTTCAGTACAAAGAAATCCATCAATGTAATCCACCATATAAACAAATTTAAAGAAAAAAAAACCCCACTGGATTGTATCATTAGATGCTGAAAAAGCGTTTGACAAAATCCAATGCCCCTTCTTGTTAAAAATATTGGAGAACCAAACCAAATATTCCAATTAAAAAATGGGGTATAGAAGTAAACAAAGAATTCTCAATAGAAAAATATCAATTGTTAGAGAAACACTTAAAGAAATGGTCTACATCCCTAGGCATCAGGGAAATGCAAATCAAAACGATCTTAAGATTCCATCTTACACGTATCCAAATGGCAAAGATCAATAACACAAGTGACAGCACATGTGCTGGCGAGGATGGGGAAAGAAGGAAACACTCCTCCACTGCTGGTGGGATTACAAACTTGTACAACCACTCTGGAAATCAATATGGTGCTTTCTCAGAAAACTGAGTATAGTTTTAGCCCAAGATCCAGCTGTACCACTCCTGGGCATATATCTGAAAGATGCTCCACCATACAACAAGGACATTTGCTCAACTATGTTCATAGCAGCTTTATTCCTAATAGCCAGAATCTGGAAACAACCTAGATGTCCATAAAATGAAGAACGGAAAAAGAAACTATGGTTCATTTACTCAATGGGATACTATTTAGCCATCAAAAACAAGGAAATCTTGAAATTTACAGGCAAATGGATGGAACTAGAAATTATCATCGTATGTGAGATAACTCAGACCCAAAAAGGACGTAAGTGGTATGTATTCATTTATAAGGGGATTTTAACCCAACATAGATGTCCTCTGAGAGACTCCACCCAGCAGAAGACAGGGACAGTTAGCGAGACTCTTAGCTGGACACTTAGCAGAATGCTGAGAGTGTAGGGTAAGAGTGGTGTGTACTCACTTAAGCAGATTTTAGCCATATAGTACAGGATAACTATGCTACAATTCACAGACCCAAAGAAGATAAGTAACAAGGAGGTCCCAAGGGAGAATGCTTAAATATCCCTTAGAAGTGAAAATAGAATAGACAACAGAAGTGATTAAAGAGAGGGAACAAGTAAGAGAGGGAGCATGGGAAGAAATGAGTGTGGATATCAGACCTGAGGTGAGTGGGGTAGGGAAGACAGAGCCTTGCATGCAGAAAAGAAACCTGGGGAGGGGGCTTTTCTGAAACAAGGTGGAGACCTTACACAGGGTAAGCTCCAGGCAGGATATGAAGGTGACTAGCTGAGACTTCTCGTAACAGGGATCATGGAGACTGAAGAACACTAACAAGATTGGTGAATCTTGAAATACTCTCTAATATATTATATAACTTTTCTGCTCTGCCATGGCTTCATATTTCCACATTATCATTACCTCTGCATTTCCTACTTGTTCCTTAACACTGATGTATTTATATTAGGTATGTAAAAATGAGTAGAATTGTATTCCTTAAGTGTATTATTTAATAATAGAACTGTGTTGATCTTTCTGTCTCTGTCTTCAAGTTTTGGCATCTTGGTATAATGGAAAACGCATGAGCTTTCAGAATCCAAAAGATGGTAAGTTTAAATTCTGACTTCTTGTCCTGGAATAACATTTACTTTAAAAACTAAACATTTCTGTGATTGACACAAAAAATAAAGAGAGGGAAAATCAGAACCCTGTCTGTCTGGTTACTCATATTCTACTAACATGTAAATAAACTTTGTTTCAACAGAGATAACATCAAAGACAGACACAATATACCAGGATGGCACAGAAAGTGGAAGAGTTAACTATCTGTTAAAAGGCAACTGGATGTGGAATTAGAAGACACATGGTGAGAGCTATGAGATATACAGTCAAATGACAAGAACCTGAGCCTTCCTGAGTCTTGAAACAAATTACTTACTACTTACTTAGTTTTGTTTATACCTTTTATTTATTGTGGTAGGGGAAAGGAATACTACAATGCTCTGTGGAGGACAGAGGACAAATTGCAAAAGTTTGTTTTGCCTCCCATCACATGGACTCCAGGAACAAATTTACATTTTTTGTGCTTGCTGGTAAAAGTTTTCAGTCACTGACCCATTTTGCCAACTCTGAATGAATTTATTTTTCAAATAGGGACACGTACCTTCTTCATAGAGGCATGACTATTAAGTGCGATAGCATTATAAAATATTTATTATGATGTTGGAAAAAAACAGTAGAGAGATGAAAGCCATTGAATTCTTTTAATTTCCTTTAAAGTAGAAGGGCTATGTCATATACCTGAAATGACTTATCACAATATATACAGCTTGGCGTACATATTAACAGAATCTAGGGCATATATACAGCATAGCTTACATATTAACAGAATCTCGAAAAACTAGAAAAGGAAGAAGCAAGAAGCTCTTTTAGATTGTAATGTTTATTGATTTTTCTGCTCTTCCTTTATAAAAAAAAAAAGGTGTTGTACATCATTTATTCCCCAAGAGAGATAAATAAGGTTTGGATACTATCTCAAACTTTAATACAAATATTTTTATAAGGATAAAAGGCATCTATCTCTCTTAGAAATATCCCATAACTTTTTTTACTATTAAAGAAAATAAACACAAGGGAAAAATATCTATGAATACACTATGTAACCTGAGCCATTTGATGGGTCTGTTTTCTATTCCACTCAGTGATAGACCTAGAGGAGTGGAACAGAAAAGCAAAACCAAATCTCAAATGTCCTGAGCATCTTTGTGAGCCTCTGGGGACTGTGTGGATAAATTCCTCTGTTAGTCATACATTGCCAACCCCTGGCTTCTGACAGCGCTTGACTCAGATCATACTTTCCATCTTTATCCCAGAATGTTCCTTGTCATCAAGGTAAGCCATTATTTCTATTCATAAGGCGACAACAGAGATCTGTGACATTGAAGAGAACCTTTCCCCACTGGGCTTCAAATAACTCATTCCTAAAGCACTTCGGTTGTCCTTACTCTGTCCATGAGCTTGTGAAATCTTATTAAATCTGACCTTGGTTGTTCTTTGCCTCTGTGACTCATGAGAAAAGGTCAGTGGATGACATTATTTCATTCAGCCACATTACTGAGCATTTACCAGGTGTCAGATAGGGTGTAGGGCCAGCTACACAGCCACATCAAAGATTTAGTCATTCAAGATGAATATAATATGTTTCTGTTCCCATTATAGTAGCCTTATTCTGTTCTCTAGGGGAAGCAGCCTGTGTAATGATAATATATTAAACAAATTTTCTGTTTTATTATATGTCTTCACCACTTTGCCATAAATTGCTAAAGTTTACATGGAGAACTTTATATTGCCAAATAAATGAACTGTTTACAATTTATTTGGTCTTTATTATCATTGAAAAGGAAGTATATGTTATTATTTTTTATCACTGGTGGATTGATTTGAAATCAAAATTTCAAATCTTCCCATCTCAAGAGAAGTTAATTTTGTATGGGTATTCAATGGCTTACATTCCATCTTCTTGGAATGCATTCAAACCCAAACAAAACATAGAGCCATTTTCTCATTGCTGTTTCTTTAGCTACCATTGAGCATAGTATGATAACTCTGAGATGCTCTGAATTATTTAGCTAGAATGAACCCAATATTATTTTATTTCAGAAGGATCCGAAGAGTTGAAGAATAACCTTTAGGCATCTGATATATGGTATCAGGTAATGGTTACTACATCTGGACGTCCTGTCTGCATGACCTAAGGACACTGACCCAACATCTGGAAAGTCGAGTGCAAGGACCAATACCAAGCAAGGGATTTTCTAGGACCTGTTATGATAAAAGCCCATTATCAGGCCAGCAGCACTTCTCCATGTGAATTAGAGGGAGAAATAGATCCTGAAGGCAAACAGGTTTTGGAAAGAAATAATAAATATTGATTTGTGTTGGTTACATCTTATAATGAACAAATAGCTTCCTTGTATATCCCATGGAATGGTACTATTTAACTCACAAACTTACACAGAGAATATCTCATGTGAACTTTGAAGACATTTCTTCATTTTAAAGAGTCACTTTATTTTCATAACTCGGGGATAAGATAGGGTAGAAACAGTAGTGTGCATGTTTAGTGAGGCATGTTGGAAGCTGATGATTGTTCACATATCAGTGATGTAACAAAGGAAAGGTTGTGGGATATTCTGAGACTTGGAAGAAATGCAGCCACTGCCTTGATCTTGCTCCTTTATCTAGTTGGCATTTTGCCTTCTCATTTGCATATGAATATGTACATATATTGTAAACATACCTACCCTAGCATATATCATGCTTGAGTTCTATGGGTGTAGTGAATGCACACAAGATATGAACTAACATTTATGCAGTGTGGAAGTCAAGGGAAGCGCTCACTCATTTACTCAGTGTCTCTTTCTGTAGTGTTATTCACACACCTGCATTGCTAGTTGAGCAGAAAGCAAGTCAGGAACAGTAGCTGCTCTCAGGAAACATGCCTGATTGTGAGCGAAGGAAGTACTAACATATAAGCAGCTAAAAAAGACCATTTCAAATACATTGAGTGCTGTGGGCACAACCAAAGAGCACATTTGGTAATAGGTCCGCCCTTACACATACAGAAGGAGAAATGACTATATGTAAATTAATGAAATATGAACACGGCCAGTTCTGCCTTTTACATCTTCTGTCACACTGCTCCTGTGACTTCTTCCTTCAATAACATTTTCTGGTTTGCCCACATAATCATATTTTATTTATGTTACACTTAGAAAATTCCACAGGCGGTAAAATTTAAACCCCTACCCTGATCCAGCCCATGGACAGGACAGTCTCCACATTTGAGTGGAGAGTGGGATATGACTTTCTCAAGTACTCTGGTGCCTCATATTTGACTATGTACCCTGGAGGGGGAGACCTAGTGGCACTCAGAGGAAGGACAGCAGGTCACTGAGAAGAGACTTGATACCCTATGAGCATATACAGAGAGAGGTAATCCCTCTGAGGAACAGTCATAGGGGAGGGGAATAAGGGGAAAATGGGAGGGAGGGGAGAATGGGAGGATACAAGGGATGGGATAACCATAGGGATGTAACAAGAATAAATTAATATATATATATATATATATATATATATATATATATAAAAGAAAATTCCATAGTAATTACCTAAACTACCCCAAGATGTTTAATTTTTATGAGTTATGTATTGGAGACTAGGTATAAGAACCACATAAAAATATCTACAGGTGAGATTTGTGGTGCAAGCAAGTTTTTCTTCCTCAAGAATGATGCATAGCGAGTGTTCAAGGAAATTCAGTTTCTTAGCACTAAGCCCACATAAAACATGGAATATTCCAAGGAGTGGAATAGCTGGGTCTTGAGGAAGCCCTATTGCCAGTTTTCTGAGATAACACCAGATAGATTTCCAAAGTAGCTGTACTAGTTTGCATTCCCACCAGCAATGAAGGAGTGTTCCTCTCTCTCCACATCCTCGCCAGCATGTGGTGTCGCTTGAGTTTTTGATCTTAGTTATTCTGATGGGTGTAAGATGGAATCTGAGTTGTTTGATTTGCATTTCCCTGATGACTAAGGAGGTTGAGCATTTCTTTAAGTGTTTCTCAGCCATTTGATATTCTTCTGTTGAGAATTCTCTGTTTAGTTCCAAGCCCCATTTCTCAATTGGGTTATTTGGTTTGGTGGTGTTTAATTTCTTGAGTTCCCAGAAGATGCTCCAGCACACAACAAGAAAATTTGCTCAACCATGTTCAAAGCAGCCTTATTCATAATAGCCAGATCATGGAAACAGCCTAAATGTCCCTCCGTAGAAGAATGGATAAAGAAACTGTGGTACATATACACTATGGTATACTACTCAGCTATTAAAAACAAGGAATTCCCAAAATTTGTGGATAAATGGATTGAGCTAGAAATGATCATAATGAGTGAGTTAACCCAGAAGCAGAAAGACTCAAATGGTATATACTCACTTATATCTGCATACTAGCCCAATGGGCATGTCCCACAAAAGCCTTTACTTACCAGGAAACTGGGACAGAGGGGAGAACATCCTATTGGGACTCTAGATGAGAGAACCATGGGAGAATAGCAAAGTAGAAGGATCCAGTGGGTCCTAGAAACCTACAAGTAGAACATTATGATAGGCAGATTTGGGCCAAGGGGTCCCGCTCAAACTAAGGCACCAGCCAAGGACAATACAGGCAGTAAAGTTTAAACCCCTACTCAGATCTAGCCAATGGTCAGAACAGTCTTCACACTTGAGTGGAGAGTGGGATATGACTTTCTCATGTACTCTGGTGCCTCATATTTGACCATGTCCCCTGGAGGGGAAGACCTGGTGGCACTCAGAGGAAGGACAGCAGGTCACCGAGAAGAGACTGGATACCCTATGAGCATATACAGGGGGAGGTAATCCCCCTCAGGAACAGTCATAGGGGAGGGAAATAAGGGGAAAATAGGAGGGAGGGAAGAATGGGAGGATACAAGGGATGGGATAACCATAGAGATGTAACAAGAATAAATTAATTAAATTTAAAAAAACATGGAATATTCTTTCTCATAGTTCCAAGACTCATGATCTTGCATTATTATAAATCGTGTTATAAAATATGTCAAAATTTCAATTCTCAGGACTCCTTATAAACTCCTCATCCAATTCAGTGTAAGTCCAACACATGCCAAACCTTGTGTATACCTTTAACGAGTCCGTTGAAAGAAGAAACAATTGATAGAAAAGAAAAAGGTTTCTCTAATATTTTATTTTCTCTAATGAATTAAATAATAGATAAATGAACCCTTTCAGAGTAACATGGGTACTCACATGGTTAACTTGTTCCTTTCACTCTACCCTAGTTTTATATTTTGTAAATAAAGTGATGCTGGGGAGTCAGGGTGTTGCTTTTGATGCTAAAAGTAATGGCAGGGTTATCTGTAGTCATATATATCAACTAACTAATTGACACAAGCATGACTCAGAATACATACTGCATAGATATTTTCTCCCTGTGTAGCAAGCTCTAGTTGAAATTTCAAGCATGTCACAATCTGAATTCATGAGAACGAATATGGAGGATATAAAAAATTAGAAAATGTGTAATTTACTGAAAGCATAGAACCATTAATTGTCAATGATGGTTTTCATTAAACTAGCAGCATATGTTGCTATTATAAGGATGTTTGTCATGAGATCCTGAGAGGTCTATTAACAATAAAATCCTATTATTCCAGATGTCTCACATCCATGTAATACAGACACAATAATTAATTTAATATGAGCTAAATTCATAAATCTAGGAAACTAGGAAGATGTGCTATTCACCACAGAAGGCATCTTATATTCTATTTATAATCAGATTGAAATGCTAAAAAAATGCCACTAATTACAGGGAAGCCCACTGTCACTCTTTCCCTTATCTGTAGAATGGACTTTGAATTTAAAATACTGTATTACCATTATAAAAGGAGCATCTGAACAAACAAAGAGAAGATAAAGTCTCTGCCACATCTGCTGCAGCCACATCCCTTCCTCCTCCTGACACTGTCACCACTTTCCTTAGTACTTGCAGCCACCACCTCCAGCTGGCTGTGGCTGAGCAGGCCTTGTGCTGGGGACCTTGCTGGATGCATTGCATAGATTTTGACCTATGCTCATACAATTTATGTTCATCTTTCCATTTTATAAACTCTGTCCTTTGTTGAGATAAAGGCCCTAAAGGCAGTCAACTGATCCACAGTCACAACACCTAAATGGCAGAGACAGAATTTAAGTTCACAGTCTTTTTATTTTTTGGTTATTCGAGACAGGGTCTCTCTGTGTATCCTTGACTGTCCTGGACTCACTTTGTAGACCAGGCTGGCCTTGAACTCACAGCGATCCGCCTGCCTCTGCCTCCCGAGTGCTGGGATTACAGGCGTGCGCCACCACGCCCAGCAAGTTCACAGTCTTTATGTCAAAGCCCAATCCTTCCTCCATGCAGGGGGAAGGCCCCCTGCCTTCAAAGCAGGAACAACAGCTTCCCTTTATTATAGCCTTGGCCTTCTCTGTCAGGCTGAGCTGGGGATGAGTTCAGGGACTCTGTATTCTAGAGTATGAAGGGTAACTTTTTTTAAAAAATAGTTTTATTTATTTTTTACATACACATTTATATTATTACACATATATAAAATAAACTACATACAGCAAGAAGAACCACGAGACAATCAGGAATTATATTAATGTTACACCCTGTTTACTCAGGTAATTAATTTTATTCCTTCTCAAGTCTCTGAAGGGAGTGAAGACCAGATAGTGTAGTTTTAAAATTAAGTGTAGTTGTTTAGGGGTTATGATGTTTTTAGTTCTAGATAGATATTTTAAATTGATAGAGATGAGATATGATATATATTGACTTTCATTCAGAATTTTAGACTCACCAACATAGGGAGGTTAACTATTTTAATTGCCATTCGCTCAATGCTAGAATCCTTCTCTCATAATACTTGTTTGACAAAGAACTCAACTACCATTCAGTAAGCTCCACACCTCCAAAAGGCACCTGTCCATTTTCTTTTCTATTTCTAGCACCTGTCACACACCCTGGTGTTATGGCCAACACTCAGTGGGTCATCGACAATAAAACACACAAATGAAGGCAGCTCAAGAGGAAAGGTTTCTAGTTTATAGTGTTGGGATTCAATTAAACTAAAGATAACATTTTAATAAGTTATGCATTGCTTTCAAATTTAAATTCAAGCCTGGGTCTTGTTGAAAGAGAAATGGTGGCACGTAAACAATGTATTTGTTAATAATGGACATTAATTGAGTGCTATCTAGTATCAGCCACTTTCTTAGGTACTTTGAACTAATTATAAACTCAACTAATTTTCATAATGATTCTGAAATACACATCTTTTTGGAATCCTAGGCACAGACAATTTAAGGAAGGTACTAAGGAGCCTCAGGTGAAGCCCGCTAGACATCACAATAGTGTGTTCACCTTGTGAGTGCAGAGTCAGCTAGTGGAACACTATGGAATTATATTTCCTTCATGTCTACTTGTAGAACGGCATTGAATAGTCTTACTCCATGTATAACTGGTAAGATAAGCTCTTTTGGCCTTGAAGTAAGAAACAAGGAAAGTTAGAATGAAAATTGTATACTTGGGCTGGGTAGCACACAACTAAAAGGCATGGGCATCATCTCTCACCTGCACTTGAATGAAGGCAGAAAGAGGTGTCCTGCATGTAGTGGTTCAGAGTTCTGGCTTTCAAGTCTAATGGAATCATGTTCAAATCCGCTCTGACCCTTAACGGCTGAATAACCTGGCTGGCCTATGATTGAAATTCTTCTCGTAAAACAACAGTAAAGCAAGAAACAAACAACAACAACAACATCTACAAAATACATCATCAGCAACAAAAAAAAATCCACCTACTGACATGACAAGACACTAGAAAGATTAAGTACGATGACGAATGTAACTTTAAGTACAATGCTTGGAATGTATTTAAAGTGACACGTAAATGTGACCACATATTATTAGTTAACTCCATTGAGGATGAGAAAGCAGAGTGGCTGGTCTCGGAATGAACTATATGCTCAATAAAGTTTATAGAGTGAACACCCAATGGAGAGATGTTGCCACACAAATGGATAAAGGCACTGAAGGAATCTCTCTTTTGTCCTATTTCCAAGTGGTGGCAGCAAAAGGAACACTCTTAACACCCTTTTTTAAAAGAGGATTTGTAATGCTGCCAAGATTTTCCTTTGAGGCTCACGGTGTGCAGTGCCAGTCCCGATTATTTCTACAGTATAGGTGCTTTGCCCTCTAATTCTCCTACCACCATGAATAGCCAGGGTTGTTCCAGGAACTTGTTTCAACTTCATATAAACAACTATAAACTATGAAGAAAAAAGTCAGCTGAATAAAATGGAAAACTAACAGGGTTCACCCTCTGCTCCATCTTTTGGCACTTTGCAGCAGCTAGCTCCTAGTGCTTCTGTGAGTTTCCTTTGACTTTACATATGATGCTACGTCTTTTTTTTTTTTTTTAAGTTCAAAGCACATTTTATTCATACATATACTTACCATACTTAATGTATTTAAGTCCTCCATAATTATCTTATGTCAATAACACAAAATTAAATTCTATGCTTAAGGCAGTATGCTGCCTTTTGTTTTTATATAATATTTTATCAAAACTTATATATGCATATATTTATAATGTATATTGATCATATTCATTCCCTGCTCCTATTTCTAGTTCCACTCTGGCTAAATCTCCCCTCTACCCACTCCAAACATCATGTCCTGATTTTGTACATTTTACAGCCCACCGAGTCCCATTTTGACACATATGTATGCATGAGTATGGAGTCATTTACAGAAGCATAGGCCACTCCTCTCATGAAAACTGACTCTCTCTTCTCTACTATCCACCAGTTGTCAATAGCACCTTAGCTAGAGAAGAGAGCTTGTAAGTTCCATCCATGATACTAAAAGGTCAACTGCAATGATATTGTGCAGACAACCATAACTGCTATGGTTATGCATATGCATATGCATAAATATGAATATTTTTTCATATTTTAGACTTATTTCCTAAATACACATTCATTGATTGAACAGTTGATCAAATAATGACTGTAGCTGTTTCCACTATTAGTGTATCATAAACTGATGATATCTTGCTATCTTTTTGTGGTATAATTCACATGTAGTAAAGGTTAGCTTTCAAAATGTCAAGAATATACCCAACCCTCTTATATTTTACACTAACAAAAGGATATGAAGAACTATGTTACTATTTGTAAACATAGCCATAGGTTTCAATGTCTCATACATGTAAATACAGGATATTTGACCAACTGTTTTGCAACATATATTATGCAGCTCTAATTTTTTACTAACAAAGAATAAAATGACATGATTATTAACAGTAGATTTCAAGTCCAAATATTTTATTAAAGTATGATATTCTCTATAAATTTCTTAACCAGTTTATAATAAGCTTTTAAAAGAAGCCAAGCATGGGTCAAACAATTGTTCATTATAACAAACTGAAACCATTGTAACAAACAGAAAGTCTGATTTATTCAGTTGAAAAAGAGGCAGGGCCATATCTCAGTGGCTTTTGTTCATGTAAATACTACGTCTTTACGTATACAGTATCTGATGCATTCTCACCATCACCCATCTAGCTAAGTTGTTAGATTCCTAGCATCTGTTTTTTTGATGAGGAAACTGCGTATGGCATCATTTACATACATAAACCCAAATCAGTAATCACAGGAGCAGAGAAAGAAATGTCTCATTTTTAGTGTTTAAGCCTATAACTGCTTGCTGTTAAGGTGAAAATGAGATCTGTGTACCTTCCCACCGAGGTGGTTTCTTGTCTGGCCTCAGTTCAGGCAATTCATTGCCCTGATTAGCATCTTCTCGGGACATGGACTTCCTTCAGAGGAAGTCAGGTTGCAGCTTCTTCCTGTGTGAGGGCAGATGTGTGGTCAGAAGAGATAGAAGTGTCAACCATAGGTGTGTCAGGGCAGAAGTCCCGTGGATAGAAGGGAAGAATGTATAGTTTCTTTCTTCTCTTTTCTCTCTCTTTTGAAACAACATTTTTAAATTGAACCGTATTTTGAACATTCCACTGAACATTTTCAATTTAACATTAACCAGAAATATTTAATAATAGCTAAAATCTTCATTTCACTCTTCTAAATATTGGAGAAAACAGCAAAATTTAAGTTTAGGTTCTAATGGCATTTGGGGGGAGGGTCTATGCTGAAGAAACTACCAAGGAATTTGGCATGAATGTCAACTAAAAAATGTGAATACAAAGACAGGGCTCCAGACTCATCTCACCGGGTCTAAATCGAGATTCGCCACACAATAGAAATCATACAACATCTCAAAATCTCTTTTTTATCTCAGTAAAACTTACAGCCAGGTGAAGATTTGGTATTGATTTACATAAGCACTGGTAAGATATAGAGAAAGATATTGGAATTTAGTTTGTCTATGAACATTGAAGAAAGAATAGAAGGGCAAATATACTCATGCATACTTTTAGAGTATTTTATTTAATTTGATCAATGCACAGTTATTTCCCACATTAATTTTAACTGTGTATCCCATTGCTCTGCCAGGATGTAGGATAGCTTCTGTTTCACACCAATGTTCCTCTGAAACTATTAGTATACAACATAATAATAACTTATGCTTACAAGATCTGTCACCTAACCACAGCAAGCTTCTGCACTCATTTAATCCCTTTGAGGAGACAATGGCATGGATAGAATAAAATCTCTCATTTGTACTTCTATTAAAAGAAAAAGAGAAACTTTGACTACTTTGACTTTGGAACAATGTCAAGGTTCCATTTTCTTCACAATGCATTTGGGAATGAGAAACCTTTCTTTAATATACACTAATTGATTTTTGAGAATTAATGTAACTGTATTTTTCAGTTATTATTGAGTCAAATGAGATATTTTTTTTGATTGACTCAATTTCATTCTTAATGGGACCATTTGAGTTTAAGAGCTGTCATTAAAAGAGTGTGTTTTTCTCTGTCTGTGTGAGTTTGGTTTTAAAATGGAATTATAAAATAGCCTAGTGACAGCAAGGGTTTATGTTATAGTGTAAATATTTACATAAAGAGAGTTTGTAGACAAGATGGCCAGTTTCTAGACTGTTAGGCACAATTCTACATATCTTGTACATCTAGTTGAAATTACTAATCAAATGTGAACTTCTCTGAGACAACTTTTCAATTTTTTTCATTTTGTTTTATATGTTTCTTTTTTAACACATATATTTATTTATCACACATGTATAAAATATACTACATACATCAAGAAGGACCATGAGACAATTGGGAATTATATAAATGTTACATTCATACTGATTTGGCTATTTGTATTTGACAAACTTGAAATAAACATCTTTCCTATCTTTTTGGGTCTAAATTTTTGAATGAAAATCAATATCTATCATATCTCTTCTCTATTAATTTAAAATATCTATCTTGATCTAAAAGATCTTAACCCTTAAGCAAGTAGACTTAATTTTAAGACTAAACTATCTGGTCTTCAATCCCATCAGAGATTTGAGAAGGAATAAAACTTAAACTCCTTAGTGAACCAGAAGTGCAGGTTAGCACTTCCAAAATGAAAAAAATGACTGAAACAGTTTACTGCCTGAACAGTCACTCAACACTCTCTATAATTTTGGAGCATCATCTTTAGCCTTCTAGACCAATATATCTGACAGACATATTTGCCAGGCAGGAACTATTGAGGACTTGCTTATCCTGTCATGGCAGAGTTAGGCTGTCAATTTTTGTTTTAAAATGGAACTTAGATTATACATTGGTCATGACTGCCTTATGGAAAGAAGCTTATCTATACTGATTTGTAATAGTATGTTTTACTTAAAATTTCATGAAAAGAGAAAGGATTGCAGAAGATTGATGCATTTACTTTGGAATAATAGCCACGGCAATTGATAGTAGAGTGAGTCAAAAATACTGAAATAAAATCACCAAGTATTTCATTAATGAGTTCAATTTTACATGAGAATGACTGTAGTTTCAGAACACTTGCCTAGACCTCTGCCACTTCAAATGCAACCCTCTTTCTGATATATCTGCATCGAATGCAAATCACTAGAGCACTTATTATGAAAGGAGTAGGGAAATGAACCCTGGGATGGTTCCACGGAAAATTAACCTTTGAGTAAAGCCTCAATTGTTTACAAGCATTATTCCACTCAAGACAATATCTTAGAAAGCATAGAGAAGTAGAGTTTGGTGGAAACATAGAGATAAATGCAACAAATGCTGCTTCAGGAAGTTGGGAACGTCTTGGCAATAGGAAACCGGCTTATGTTGTGAAAGGAGAAGCCATAGTTGAGCATGTCCAGAATTATAAAGAGATAAAAGAATACAGGTAGAATCACTGGATATCTAAAACATATGAAAATAGCATCCCAACGCAAGGTGACTGTGACATAATATTCCTCCAGTGACAATGTTTGGAATCCTATTTTGTACATCAGGAACGTCACACTACAGTTTGGTGTTGAGTGAAGGATGACAATGATGGCAAACATGTGGTACTCTAGACTTATTTATTCACATCTAGAATTTTTCTCTCAGTACAAATAATGAGTTACCACTTTTGAAGTACGTCTTAAACTTCCAATTTTTGTAAAGCTCCGTGAAGATATTGGTATACAGTCAGGTTTGAGAATCATCTGTTGTCTTCATAACCTATTTCTATATGACATAGGCCCTGACTTGCTCACAGTAAGTCTGTCCAGGCAGATTTACCTTCTCTGGTACCAATTCTAAAGATCTGCCAATGTTCTCTATCAATGTGGCTCTCAGATGCTAACTGGATGCTTAGGGACTAGAGAGAGCAGAGTATCAGTATTCTTAAAACGTGTTCCAGGTTTTTACTTTTCTTTAATTTGCTCTGTCTTCTATAGTGATATGAACCAAATGTGACTTGCCAGTAAGGAAGGTGGGTCATCAAGAGGAATTACTGTCCCAGAGTAGGTGGGGATAATACATACCCTAGATTTCATTCCTCCAAAGTATATGTCTCTTTGTTATATTATTATCTTTTTCTTTTTTTGTCATGTTTCTATTAAGAGCTGAAAGTCCATTAAGTGTACAATATTACCTAAATTTAGAAGCCAGTTCCTACTATTTATTAGGAAATACTTATCAACTAGATGTATAAACTACAGCTAATAATTATAATTATGTATGTGTTTAACATATAGCTACCTAGAGCTTGACAAGTTATCATTCCCCTACACAAGGCAAGAATTACTATCTCTTACCTTGTAGTCCCCAGTTTGGATAAATGCTGATTAAGGGAAAAGAAAATGCGAAAGTTGTATTTAAATTCAGAGTTGGATTAAGTCAACAATACTTGACTTGTGTGCAGTTTCTTCCTCATTGGCTTGAAGAGATTTCCAAAGCAAGGGTTTAAACCCTAGATGTCATTGTTCTTTCAGACCTTGGTTCCCATGAAGATGCTAAGATTTTATAAGTTCGACCTGTCCCCTAAGACTTCAGAGAAGATCTTTGTGGGAGATTAAATGATATAAATTAATAGGCAGGAGTTGCACAGTAGTCATTATGAATACACAGCTCTTCAAGGAAAACAAAGAAAGTTTATGTCTAGAATATTCTGCATGGATCATTCCAATTAGGATTTGAAAACATTTATCCTTTGTAAATAGTTGGTCAGGCCAAACACTCAGACATTTTTAGCACCGAGTGCTTCTTAGACTTTCTTAATCATATTTTAGGAACATCTTGACTGTCAAGATGGAGAAATGAATACCAAGTGTACAACAATATCTGTTTAGAGGCAGCTTTGGATATTCTAATACAGCACCCTACATGTTATCTTTGTTTGTGTTCATAGCTGTGTAAGAATTGAAGAGTACACTAGATCATTGGATGTTGTCCTAGCTGATGCTTCTCTAGCAAAATATTCATATACAAGGTAACTGAAATATCCAACACATATTTCTCAGTCTTATAAAATCCAATTAATAACATTTCTGTCCCAGGGAAAATGTCCCATAATTGCTTATAGATGCTCAAATTAATTAATTTACAATTTTCATTAAACATCCCATTTACTTTTCAAAGTACCAAGAAGAAAAGCTTAGTTCAAGTATTATTCAAGAAATAATGACATTGGTCATTATCCCCACACTGACACTGTACATACTTAGAATGTATCTAAGGTATATGATGGGGAATAAGACACATCATTTTCAGAGTTCATACATCTAAGGATTAGCTTTAGTTGGCTGCTTGACACAGCTTAGGATCAGCTGGAAAAAGAGCCTCAATGAGGGACTACTTACAGTGGATTCGCTCATGGACAGATCTGTGGGAGATTGTCTTAGTTAACCTATTGATGTGGGAAGATTCAACCAACAGTGGGCAACAGCATTCCATAGGCAAGATGTTTGAACTTCATACAAATGGAAAAATAAATGTGATCACTATCAAGAAAGTGAGGAATGATGGATCATCTCTCTCTCTCTCTCTCTCTCTCTCTCTGCTCTCAACTGTGAACATGGCCAGAAACCTCAGACTCCTGCTTCTGTGATTTCCACACAATCTTAGTCAATGAACTGGAAAGGAAACCAAATTACAGTTTGGTTTACACAATGTAAATAGAAAATTGGTCCTGATTAAAATTGGAGAAATTTATCTGAGCATCAGAAATACACATTATAAAGCTGCGTATTTGCCCCAACACTAATTATTCTTGATTTGTGCAGTCACTGAATGCTTCCTATAGTGAACATAAGCACTACTCAGAGGATTGAGCATCTGAAGACACAGAGCACATGAAGATATACTAAAGTACAAATTGTAGTATCTCATTCATTGTGAGCAGAGGTAGCAACCATATTAGAAAGACAGAAAGAATGAGCAAAGCTTAGTTCAGAATGTTGGGTAAAAATGCATCCAAAGACAGTTCTTTGTCCTTTCGGGTGAAGGACTTTGACCATTTCCCTCATGGCTCTGAGAAAGTCAAGGTCATCAACCAGGAAAGGCTGTAGGGTTTAGATTTAAGAAGAATCTGTTTAGTGTACAGTTCTTCAGTGTAAAAAACACACACAGGCTACCTTAAGAAAGCTTTTGAATCTGCTTGAAGTCTTTTAAATTTCCTGCATATAAATGTTGTAATTCTCCCGAATGTCAATCAATCTTGTTTTCTAGTTAACTTAGAATAAAATGGTAATGAACTCGCATTTAGCCAGTGCCTTCCTCTGAGTGAGAGCATAATTAGACTTGGAAAAGACCTATTATGATATCCAATTTCATCACTTTACCCAGAGAGGACTTTTTCTCCTGAGAGTTCTTTCTTTCCAAGCCTTGGTTAGTTGTAAACCCTCCAGTGATAAAGTATTTACTGTACTATTATTATTATTATTATTATTATTATTATTATTATTATTATTATTATT
>OU015752.1:111166410-111194956 GCA_907169655.1 Acomys percivali | reverse complement strand
GTGTGTGTGTGTGTGTGTGTGTGTGTGTGTGTGTGTGTGTGTGTGTGCATGTTCATGGTTTATGAGTATGTGTGTGTATTCATATGCACCTGGGTGAATTAAATATGAAAGGCAGAGCAGAACAGCCTGAATGTTCTTTAGTTACTATCCACCAAACCCTGTGAGTGTTACATGCATACACATATATGCAGTTAATTACACCCTTTTGTAGCAGGTATGGGGACCAGGGTAGGTCTTGCCTCTGTAAGCCAGCATCTGTCACTGAAACTGAAGTTAGGCTAGAGGCCAACAAGCCTTGATGTTCTCCCTATTTCTATCCCTCACTGGGATGAGGTTGTAAGTACTTACATAGCCTCGCTATCTCAGAAAACTGGGAATAGGGCTTCCTCAAGACCCAGCTATTCCACTCCTTGGAATATACCCAGAAGATGCTGCAGCATACAACAGGGACATATGCTCAACCATATTCGTAGCAGCCTTATTCATAATAGACAGAACATTGAAACAGCCTAAGTGTCTCTCAGTAGAAGAATGGATAAAGAAACTGTGGTACATTTACACTATGGAATGTTATTCAGCTATTAAAAACAAGGACTTTCCAAAATTTGTAGACAAATGGATTGAACTAGAAATAATCATAATGAGTGAGCTAATCCAGAAACAGAGAGACTCAAATGGTATATGCTCACTTATAACTGGACACTAGCCCAAGGGGCAGGTCCCATGAAAGTCTTCACTTACCAGGAAAGTGGGACAGATGGGAGGACATCCTATCAAGACTATAGGTGAGAAAAATATAGGGGATAGGGAAATAGATGGATCCAGAGAGTCCTAGAAACCTACAAGAAGAACACTATGATGGGTGGCTCTGAACCCAGGGGTTCTGCTTGATCTAAGGCACCAATCAAGGACAATATGTGCAGTCATCATCAAACCCCTACCTAGATCTAGCCAAGGAACAGAATATTCTCCACAGTTTAGTGGAGACTGGGGACTGACTTTCACACAATCTCTGGTGCCCCATCTTTGGCCATGTCCCCTTCTTGGGGAGGCCCAATAGCACTCGGAGGAAGGATAGCAGACTACCAGGAAGAGACTTGATACCCTAGCACCATATTCAGGGGGAGGAGGTCCCCCTCAGTCACAGTCATAGGGAAGGAGAATGGGGTGAAAGCGGGAGGGAGGGAGGAATGGGAGGATGCATGAGATGGGATAGCAAATGAGATGTAATATGAATTATTTTATTTTTCAATACAAATGTGTTTAAAAAAAAGTACTTACATAGCCTCATTAAGATTTTAAATGGCTGCTGAGTAACAAACTCAGGTCCTTGTTGTCTTACTGGGACATCCCTATCCTAATTGTCCCCAATTTTGATTAATTAACCATGAGCAAGATCTTTCACTGGCCTGAAACTCATTGAATAGACTACATTAGCTTAGATCAGTCAGCTCAAGACATTCCTGTCTCTTTTTCCCCGGCTTCAGATTACAAGGTAACACCATTATACCCAGGATTTTTAGGTTGGATTCTTGGGATAGAATTCAGAACCTCATGATTGCAAGGCAAGCACTCAAACCAATTAGGCCATCTCCCCATATTGTGTTTTCAGGTTAGGACAGCAAAGAACACATTAACGGTTCATCTGAATCCATTATGACAACATGCAAGCTAATTACATATGCAAAGTTCCTAATTTCAAACAAGGACCCATCATCAAGGTCTAAGTGTACACCATCTGCATGAAGGCATCATCTGCCCTAACTTATCCGTACAGTGCAGAACTTCCCACATCATCATCTTCAGTATAAGATGTGGTACCAAGGCTGCTAAGCCATCACTGCAATTTTATGTGCCTAGGCAGAAGCAGTTGTTTCGTTTTGTTATTTCACTTTCATGGTTTTCCTGGTTAAACAAAATCACTATTCTAGTTCAGGCCTCTCTGGTATCTAAAGACCTTGCTTACAGAACAAGGAAGAGAAGATAGAAGGGGGACTTCTGCAGAAGAAGAGAGGACGTTCTGACTGCATGGATGCTCTACATGTGTTAATTTCTTATATGTTTTACATATTTACAATAAGAAGAGATTATATGAAATCTTCATCTGGAAGTCATTTCATTAAGTAGGCCAAGCAATTCATCTTTCATCTCCATAACTCTATTTCCCTCTTAAATGTAACATGCAGAAAAAAACAAAAACAAAAACATTGTGTTACCTGCCATTCTTGTTATTAAGAGACAATGTGTCATGAGAAGCAGGGAATAAATTTGAAGGCTATATTCAGCTATACTCAGGCTACTGTCTGTATGTTAGAATTATGGCACTGAGTGCTACTGTTGTCTTGATAACTGTAAGCAGCATTATGAGAATGACCACAGCTCTGCCATGCTTGTATTATTCCTTTGTCACGGCATTGCTTTCCTGAAGCAGTCATTAGCACCTGTGATAAAGCTTTGGAAACTCAATTCATGTGACCTTATACTGGATCCTCCCTCCCTTTCCCAAGTTTTCTTTTAAAATAAGTTAGTATGTATGTAGGATATATTTTCTAAAGTTTTAGAATCCACCCCCAGTTTCTTTCTTTCTTTTTAGGTTTTTATGATCTTTATTTATTTCATTTTTATCATGTGCATGTCATTTTTTAAAATTTATATTATTTTACTTATTTAAGCACTTTATAGATTTATCCCAGCTCCCTTCCTCCTCTCCTCCCAGTCCTGCCCTCATGCTCAGCCCCACCCCCACACACATTTGATCCTCTCCTTCTCAGAAAAGGGGAGGCCCCTAAAGGCCATCAACTCACCCTGGCACCTCAAGTCAAGGCAAGACTAAGCACATATTCTTCCACTGAGGCCAGACATGGCAGCCCAGCTAGGGGAAAGGGATCCAAATGCAGGCAACAAAGCAGATATAGCCCCTACTCCCATCATTAGGGGACTCATATGATGGTCCTGAGTGAAGTGAGCCCGATCCAAAAGGATACGTATTCCTCATAAGTGGACTTCAGCCACAATGTACAAGATAACCATGTTACAACCCACAGACCCAAAGAAGCCAAGAAGAGCTCAAGGGAGTAGGCTTGAATCTTATGCAGAACAGGAAATAAAATTGTCACTTGAAGTAGATAGAGGGAGGAAGCTGTGTGGGAGAGCGGGCTGGGAGGGAAACAAGGGGAGGGATCAAGTGTGGGCAGAGTCAGGGAGGTGGGTTTGGGTATCAGCAGGGATGGGTGTCTGGGATGGGGAGGACATGGAGGAGAGAGAACAAAAGTTGATGGAGGACCATCTTTGGGACAGGGGAGGCCACTGGGAGTCTATGAGGATGACCCTAGCTAAAAATCCTAACAGCAGGGGACATGGAGCTTGAATTAGAATTCACCATCTCCTGGAGCCAGGTGGGAATTACAGTAGAGAGACGGAGACACCATAAAACCTTGTCATGCCTCTGATGGGTTGAAGACCAGATAATTTAGTTTCGAAATTCAGCTTAGTTGTTTAGGGGTTAAGATGTTTTTAGGTCTAGATAGATGTTTTAAGTTGATAGAGGTGAGATAAGATAGATACTGATTTACATTCAGAATTTTAGACTCACCAAAAGAGAAAAGATGTTTTTTTCAAGATTGCAAAATTCAAATAGCCAAAACATTATGAATGTAATATTTTTATTATATATGATTGCTTCCTGGTTCTTCTTGTTGTATGTAGTTTATTGTGATTATGTTTAATAATATAAATGTATATGTTAAAAAGAAAGAAACAACAACAACAACCTTAGACCCAAAATTTGCCTTGTCTACAAGAAGTACAGGGATAAAGATGGAGCAGAGATTGAGAAATCGGCAAACAAATGACTGGCCCAACTTGAGACCATCCCATGGGAGAGAGCCAACCACTGACACTATTAATGATGCTCTGCTATGCTACACACAAGTCTAGCATAATTACCTTCTGGGAGGCTTCATCCAGCTGCTGACAGAAACCCACAACCCTCAGCAGATGCAGAGACCCACAGCCAAACAATAGGCAGATCTCAGGGAGTCTTGTGGGAGAATGGGAGGAAAGTGTGTATATATATACATACATACATACATACATATATATACATATAAATATATATACATATAATTTAAGTGTGTCATATATCTTCTGACTTATATTCCAACAATAATAGCCAAAACATTATCTATTTTCAAGAAAAAGCGTACTAAATAAATTGCTTTCTGTTGAGTTTCTAATAAAGACAAGAAGAAGAAATCACTATTGTATATAGCACTCTTTGTCATATCAGATCTACCTAAAATCCCCCAGAGACTCAGTTTACACATCCAGACCATAAATGAAAATTCCACTAGCATTTCATTTCATTTATTTCTTGATATACATTACTTTAACTAGCGTGAGAGTATTCTAAAATCCAGGAAAAGGCAAAGTGCTGAAGCTGTCACAGTTACTGTGAAACACTATGGTGAGCTTACTTTTTTCTAGACTTACTTCATAAAGATGGATATATTCACAAGCATGTGATTTTGTTATTTTCAAATGAGTCCATCAAGGTGACATTTGCTTTATACAACATGAGGACATAGCCCTCCTTCAGCCATTATTTGATTTGATAGCACTCAGAAATAGCTGTGGATGCAGCCACAGCTAGAAGGTTTTTCTTGAGCAACTAAATAGTTCATTTTTGATAATACAAATTCTGTCTCTTGCCACCATCTCCCTTTTAGCCATTAATTAATTTAGGTGAAAAGTTTCTAGCCTGTGAATGAAAGATAGTTCTTTGTGAATTCTATGTCATTTTTTTAAAAGTTTGAAATGTGTATGGACACACTTCACTTCAGGTATACTCAGGAGAAGAGTCTACCACCAATTACCTGGATATGCAGCTTCTCTCTACGTAATCTATTTCTTACTGACATGTAGCTCACATCTCTGGATCAAGTTTTTTACTTGTAAGTTGGTATAGAATTTCTAAACTTTGGGAATTTCAAGAGAAATAAAAGGAAGCATTTGGCGATTTTACAAGTGTGAAACTGTCAACTGAAATGTTTCCTCCACTTAAGAGAAACTTGGCCCAGAGATGCTTGTTCATCATTCTGCCTCTAGATCCTTCGTGTTGAGGTTTCAGCTATATGCCACCACACTCAGTTTCCTGTGATGCTGGAGATCCAATAGGGGGCTCTGTGCATGCTAGTTAAGCACTCTACCAACTGAGTTGCATCACTAGACCATTTGCTTCTTATGTAATATGAAAATAACAATTCTCACTTCCCAGGTGGGAGGTGAAAAAAGGGCAGAAAAGATGCCTATTTTTTTCAACACATCACATAATTTATACACATGGAAAAAGACAGTATTTAGAAAATACAAACTCAGTTCTTGCAGTCAAAATTGCTTACACTTAGAGGTATGGGGGCGGGGCAGCGGCAAATGTGTTTCTTTAGAATTATCTATCTCACTGAAAAGTTATTCCCAGTTGTAACTGTTACTGTTACGATGCTGTCTAAACAATGCTACGATTAGAAAATCAGCACTTCCAAACAGATAATGCTGAAGCAAACAACAGAGATTTTTATTTCAAGAAAATGTTCTTTTTGAAGCAATAGGCTTTTATTTCTTTGGCCACTTTAAGTTTCTGCAGTAGAGAAAGTGATAGCAAAATGAAAGTGGGAAGGGTGGAAGATGAATACACAAAAAGACGCTAAAGAAAACTCCAGTTATAAGCGTGATATAAAGTCACAAAGTGCAAGGGTAACTTGTAGGTAATATTAACTCAGCCAATGCATTCCTAACTGACTCCTGGGGTCCATTGCCATTACACTGTAACTGCAGATTAAAAATATGTTGCTCAAAATTCATTTCCCACAGACTCTTTTAAAGCATCTAAAAGATGCTATCTACTCAGGGCAGCTCTTTGTAGTTCATCTGTGAATATGCAGTCCCAGAAGCTTTATGTCCAATGATGAACACGTTGGACATGCTATGTGATCCTAAACCATTCAATTCATGACCCACACAGAGGTCTGAAAAGCAGCTGTGTACAAATTGCTAAATATATTTCAATTTAGATTAACTAAGAGCTGGTAATATGAAAAATGGCTAAGACATTATGTAATTAGTGCTGCTCTCCTAAGGAGAACTATAATTATAGTAATCATAAATCATTTTTCTTTCATAACTGTAAATAGAGAACAAAGAGGAAAAGACAAACCCTTTTATCAGTTTCTTTCTTGTGATGAAATCTGTTTGACATGGGAACTGTCACCTTTGATTGTCAGCTGGGGAGATGGGAAGAGAAAAACCATTTTGTTTTACTTTCTTGAAAAAAATGTCATTAATATTTTTCGATAAGTGTGAACTTTTCACTCTTTGATAGTTCTCTGGCTGTCTCTGATAGGAGCAGAAAGGAGCAAGAAGCACCCTTGAATTTCTCTGTGCCTTTTTTTCTGAGCCTAATAAGAGGAGGTGTAGCCTTACAGAGTAAGGTTTTGTGATGTTTTCTTGTTTCTACATTGGAGCTATAAAGGAGCTTTTTGTTTGTTTGTTTGTTTGTTTGTTCAGGATAGATACACCTCACTTTACTTCACAATGACTCACTTTTCCTTTCTATTGTGAAGAGGGGAAATTTAGAATCCAACCTTGGCCTATAAATGCACTTTTCTGTAGATGTAGTTATGTAAAGAAAGATATCTAAAAATCGATGGAAAAGCACAACATTTTATGTTTGCTTAAATATATATTATATGTATGCATATATACATGTATATATGAAATATATGTATTATGTTATATATGTATATGCTCATGAATATATGAAATATCTGTATTATATATTATATAAGCATATACATATATTATATTTTCAATGAATTCATACTATTTGGGGAGTGCTAACCTTACTGCCTAAGGGCCAGAGACTTGCTAAAAAGCTCCCAGTTTCTTGGAGTTGTGCATCAGGGATGTTCAAGAGATTTCCAAAATAATAGTAGTTACTTTAATTGTCCTTTGCCACACCACAGACCTTGAGTATAAAACTCACTATTGATGATATCACATACTTCAGACACAGGACCTGGAGAAATTGACCTGGAATTGACCTGAAATCTTCCTCTATGAGAACCAGCTCTCTTAGTAGTATCTGAAGGTGCTGTGAAAGTCGCCAAGGGAGAACTGCAATCAGTTGTCATATCCAGCTCTATAGCCTTTGAAATACATGAATAACTAACATAATAAGATATTCCCAAGGGAGCAATAGGGTACCTAAGCCTTGTGGGTAGACAACATTGTCTAATTATACAAAAAGCCCCATTAAATAGGAGATAATTATTGCCTAGTACTATAAACATAGTGAAGCACCCATGGTGGTGAGGTCTTGGACTCTAGAGGAAGATTTACTGTTGCTAACTTTCAAAACCAGTATGATTTCTAACTGAAGTCTAAGTACTTTCCATTGTACCTACAGAAAAGTGCAGCTCTTACACCTCCTTAAGAAGCTTCTTTTAGCCAAAGATGGAGAGAATGTCAGAGATCTACAGTGGGCCAAAAGGAAGAGAAAAATTGACCCCAGGGGCTCCTACCATCATTCACTCTGTCTACAGCTCATTTGCTATACCTAAGGCTTAAGGAACATTGTGGTCGAATGGAGAGATGGTTGTATTAGTCACAGTAGCTTGTTGGCAGATAATTTGTGTAACATTACAACATATCTATCTTTAAATATATACTTTCAATGACTTAAAAAAATGAATTGACGGTTTTGAAACCATTTGTATAATCTAATTAAATTGATTAATTCATTATTGTCATGTATATGTGTGGGCACACATATGCATATGTGTATGCATGCATATGATACAATGTTCTTCTAGAGGTCAGAGGACTCCTTGAAGGTGTCATTTTTCTCCTTCTGTTTTGTAAGATTTTTGCACCAGAGAGTATCAGACAAAGTGGCACCGTCCTCCCCCAGGATCCCCACCCCTCCCCGACACACCAAATGATATATTTTAGAACCTTCTTATCCCGTCTACATTCTTGCTTCAAGTTGCAGATATTCATTCTAGCATCCTTCCCCCAAGACTACCACTAATCTACTTTGGAGCTTTAATAGTTAGTATGTTTTAACCATCTTTTAAATGCAAGGCCTGGAGAGATGGCTGGTTAAGTGGATAAGAACAGTTATTACTTGTCCACAGGACTAGAGTTTGGTACAGAGCCCTCGTGTCTGGTGGTTCAAACATCTGTGCTTCCAGCTCCAACGGAGCTGATGCCCTCTTGTGTCCTCTGATGGTACTTGCATTCAAATGCACATACTCCCACACCGACACACACACACGCGCGCGCGCATACACACACACACACACACACACACACACACTCACACACCACAATTAAACATAGATTTATGCGGTGTGTGGTTTCACATATCTAGCTTCCTTCACTTAACATAGACATTTTTATGTTTATTCAAGCTTCAGCTCATGTAACCACTTTGCTTTTCCTGATGCTTTATTGGTTTTATTTGCTGAAATCTATTCATGCATTAATAAATTACTTATGTGTCTTCCTTGGTGACATGTCATCTGAACTTTTTTGGTCTATAAGTTGCAGCCTCATGCCAGTAAATGAATTCTATTATTTACCATAGTGTCAAAAACACAGTGTCAGACTCTTAATGGACAAAAGATTTCTCACCTCTCATGAGGTCAAGATTTCCTCCAGGCTTGCTCAGTTTTGGTTTCCTATGTCTTTGTTAATTCCTCAGCCTCTTCGGATGCTATTTGCGTTTTACTTAGAGTTATTAAACCTGAAGTCTTCAGACATTTACAGTCTTTCATTGCCATGCCTCCTAGCATTTTTGAGGCAAGATGACCGGTGATACAGAATGGAATACCCTGCCTGGGCAATGCAATTCGCTTCGGGCTGGTGAGACAATATTTAGGGTATCGCCCCTACTTAGGACTCTCACCTCCCACACTGTACTCCTTTGCTCTGTCTCTGTCCTTTTGGCGACCGTGCTAAAGAATGTGCGTGGCTCTCATTGCTTCTTCCCACCACAAAGGGAACTTACACCTTGGCTCCAGAGAAAGAAGACAGAGTGAAGATTAAAGAAAGAAGAAAGTATAATCCTTACGGAGAAGCCACCACAGCTTTATGGATGTAGTGAGGCTTGATAGGGCAGCAGATGACTAACTCTTCCATATTTTACAGAGCCTCTAAATTGTACAGAGTTTTCTCCATATCCCAGAACATGTAGAATCTAAAGTCAGACTTCTGTTTTCCATACTTCTTTCACAACCCCAGAAGCCAATTTCTGTGATTCTCTTAATGTTTCGGAATCCCAAATTTCTGGGGTTTGATTTTGGTTGTTTAGTGCGTTTCTGTGGCCATGATCAGACAGGATCCTGACTTAGACAAGATAGCATTGAGATCACTACTGTGGACTTGGGACGAGGTAGCTTGCAACCTCACGCTGGGAAAATTTCTTCTCTTAGAGGTGCCTTGGTTTCTTTATCTATGAGACGAAAATCAAAATAATATGTACTCCACAGATTTCTTGTGAATGAAAACATCATAATGTGTTGTTTTATTACACGCCAGGATGATGCCTGGCACAAAATGAAACCTGTAGAAATGCTAAGCCATTCTTCTTCTTATTGATCCACAGACCTAATGTCTGCTGCTGCTTGCCTGGTAATAAATTTTACTTCATTCTCTGTCACTGAGAATTTCTGCCATTAATTGAAGTGCCTCTGGCCATACTGAGTAGATAACCTCTCAAATAACACCTGGCTACCAGACTGTAAAGGGAGGCATCATATAATTGTTAACTAAAAGAACCGCAGAAGTGCAGCCAGTAGAACTTTGTTAAATGCCTCTGTACTTTTTTAACCTCAGGCAATTAACTAAACGTGTCTTCGGGTTTAATCCTAAGAGAGAAGTTATGACCAAAAAGAACTGCATCACCGCATCATTTATTGTCTGTATGCAGCATTGTCCTCCTAGTAAATTAGCTGCTACCACTGTCACCAGCATCATCACTGCTGGCACCACTCTTTTGAAGCCCCATCTGACCTAGACAATAACAGATGACATAACCAGGGCTCAGAGGACCCCAGACATACAGGACAATGGCAAGGACCTCAGTAATTGATCAGGGAAGAATTAAATGAGGAAAAGAGTAGAGGTGGATTAACTCACTCATTATGATCATTTCTAGCTCAATCCATTTATCCACAAATTTCGGGAATTCCTTGTTTTTAATAGCTGAGTAGTATTCCATAGTGTATATGTACCACAGTTTCTTTATCCATTCTTCTACTGAGGGACACTTAGGTTGTTTCCATGATCTAGCTATTATGAGTAAGGCTGCTATGAACATGGTTGAGCAAATTTTCTTGTTGTGTGCTGGAGCATCTTCTGGGTATATTCCAAGGAGTGGAATAGCTGGGTCTTGAGGAAGTCCTATTCCCAGTTTTCTGAGATAGTACCAGATAGATTTCCAAAGTGGCTGTACTCACTTATATCTGCATACTAGCCCAATGGGCATGTCCCACGAAAGCCTTCACTTACCGGGAAACAGGGACAGAGGGGAGGACATCCTATTGAGACTCTAGATGAGAGAAGCATGGGAGAATAGCAAATAGAAGGATCCAGAGGGTCCTAGATACCTACAAGTAAAACATTATGATAGGCAGATTTGGGCCCAGGGGTCCCACTCAAACTAAGGCACCAGCCAAGGACAATACAGGCGGTAAACTTTAAACCCTTACCCAGATCTAGCCAATGGTCAGAACAGTCTCCACAGTTGAGTGGAGAGTGGGATATGACTTTCTCATGTACTCTGGTGCCTCACATTTGACTATGTCCCCTGGAGGGGGAGACCTGGTGGCGCTCAGAGGAAGGACAGCAGGTCACTGAGAAGAGACTTGATACCCTATGAGCATATACAGGAGGAGGTAATCCCCCTCAGTCACAGTCATAGGGGAGGGGAGTAAGGGGAAAATGGGAGGGAGGGAAGAATGGGAGGATACAAGGGATGGGATAACCATAGAGATGTAACAAGAATAAATTAATAATAATAATAAAAAAGTAGAGGTGGAACACAGACTTTAGGTACGTGGTAATCCAAAATAATAAGTTCAATTTAGCTGGAGAAAGAGACTTGAGAGAAAATATATAATATAAATCTTTTTTTTCTAATCTAGGAACAGAAACAATGGGACTCATACTTGAGTAAAATAAATAAAGTAAATAAAATATTGGCCTTTGGAGGGATATGAAGATCAAGTTGTAGATAATAATTGTGTACTGTTAGAGAAGGCAGGGCAAGGTCCTCGTTAGTCAGTAGACACGAGGCCGGAAAGCAGTGAAGTGTGTTCCTGTGGGAGCACCATTATTTGAATAGAATGACTGCATACAGAAACAGAAAACAAACATAAACCATGCATTTTTTTTTTAACAAAATCAAGAAAAAATAGAAAGTATGCAGTTAAACTGAGGAATTCTTTTACATATGTAGATGGTAGGGGAGGTTTGGGGTACAAGGGAAGAAACATAGATTTAGTAATTGTTCATAAAATAATAAGTTATTTCAAACATCACACATTTATAATCTTTAGATGTCATGTGGTATCAAAGATGACTGTGGAAACTACATAAAATTATAATACAGTATAGCTCCTACCTCAGGAGACATGACACAATGTTAAGTCTTAATATGTTAAATGTGTTGCTAATTATTGCTGTGTAACTTTGATTTAGAAGGTAGCCAAAGACAAATGCTGAACACAGACACCTGAACACTGTAGAATAGGAGATGAGTTGAAGTTTGGTCTGTGACCCCCTTAGTCAAGGACATAAAGCCACCATAAAAGTTCAGCTTCTGGTTCATTCTCAAGGGAGAAGTATGGCATAACAATTTTATCTCTGGTTCTTGATTCAGACTCCTGTGTTGAAAACTGTATTATCATTTATTAACTCTGACACTGGCCAAATTACACAATCTCTCTCTTCAGTTATTCATTAGGTAAATGAAATAGATCCTATTTCATTAGATTACCGCATGGATTAAATGCAGTTATTCATATAAGACATTTAGAACAGTGACAAGCTTTCATTAAATACAGAATAAGGCTTAACTATTAGCAGCATTATTAATTGTCACATTTTTCCCCCACAGTTCTCTTTATGTAAGGAGCCACAAAGAAAAGTTTATAAAGATAAGACTTTATCATATTGGAAACGAGAAAGAAAGCACCAAGTATTGGGAGGAGCTTATCTACTAATTAGGACCAGGCCACTTCACAAAGGTGAGCAGAAGACTGCCTCTCCCCAAATGGAGTGATCTTTTAAAATTTAAGTATTTTGGTGAGAGCAAAGGCTGATGATACACCACATGCCGCAGGTTAAATAAAGACCACTCAAAGATGGCCACAACTCCCTGAGACCTATAAGTATGTTAGCTTGCATGGCAGAATGACTTTGCATATGTCGACTAATAGAAAACTCTTAGGAGAGAAAGAAGATCCTGGGCTTCTTGTGGGGGAATCTTCCTCTGAATAAAAGGTCAACTAAAAATCACCAAATCTGAGAAGTAAGGATAACAAGAGGAATCAATAAAGTTGGGTGATGTGATGTCATTAGCTACAGCATATATATAGGTACTTAGAGCCTGAAAAGCAAAAACCATAGAGATTCTCCACCACCCCCACCACACCCCAGCCCCCCCATCCTACCCCACTCCACCCCTGTAGTCCCCTGCAGTCACAAGAAGGTACCCATTATATGGAATATTGCTTTAATGTCACACTTTCTCTTTTGGGCTTTGATTTACACAACTGTAAAAATATTACATTTTAGCACTTTTAAATGCTCTAAGATCAAGGTAATGTGTTACACTAGTAACAGAAGACTAATGTAGCATGCTTTCATGAGAGATCTGGTGATAACAAAAACAGTAGATTTAGTAATTCCTTAATTGTATGGCAAAAAAACCTAAAAAAACAAAAAAAAAAAACAAAAAAAATGAAGAAATAAAAGTCCAAAAACCAAGTGCTATATAACACACAGGAACTGAGTAGACATTAGGGGACTGGGGGTTCCTTCCCCCAGTGTTCAGTTAATTTATAGTAAAATTCTCATTCCATACTAGAAGCAGAGTGCTACATTATAGAAATGATTAGAGAATTTTCGCTTATGAAGTTCTTTAGCAAGAAGATTAAAGTGGAGTGAAGATCTTCAGCTTGTTATTAAAGAAAAATGCCAAAAGGAGGACAGTGATTCTCTCTAGCTATAGGAAGAAGAGACGAGAACAATGCTTGTAATTTTTGCTTAGCTAAGGAATAGATGCTTTTTCAGAGAAAGTATACAGGACACAAATGAGCTGTTTAAAGGGCCAGCATATGTAGAAATTCACAGATAGGTTAACATGTACTGATATAAGACTGCATGAAAGGTAAATGACAATAATAGAACAAATTTTTCAACAAGCGAGGAACTCCTGAAATATATTTTTAGTAAAATTTCTGCTTTCCATCTTCACTATTTCAGCATTATTCCAAGCTTTCCATTTACTCACACCATCGTTTAAAGAAACACATGTCCATTCTTCACTTCTCTTCACACTGACTGGTTTCTGCTCTTTGGACATCATCAAAACCGTTTTTCTTATAAATTCTTTTTTAATATTCTCATCAAGTTGTAGGTTATTAGAATGGTATTCTGTGATTACAGCATCCAATGTAACATCCACATCAGTGACCCTAAATCATAACACCCTTTTTTAATTTCCAACCTGGCATTCAACACTGTTAGAAATCAGTTTGTCTATTTATTCATTTGACCTTTTGCTTCCCTGTCCTAAGCTCTGCTAAAGTCTAAGCCTTCAAAACATGTAGATAATTAACCTTGCTAATTACTGCCTAAACTGGTACCATGTTTTATGTACCCACAATGTATTTTTCAAACATAAAGTGTAGGCTCCTGAATGTTATGGAATATAATGGCATATTGCAAGTTTAAATGCAGCCAAATCACCTGTTCTACTGGCTGATGTTAGAGATGTTTAATATCTTTGACTCTTATTTTGTCAATACACAAATGAAAGTTCTCCTATCTCCCTAGAATGTTCCATTAAAGATCTAAAAGTATACAGTTAAACCACTAGTTTCTGATTCATAGTAATTACTTGATAACATACATTATTATTACCATTTTCCTTAACAATGTTGAGATGTTTATAGAAAAAGGTTATGAAGTAAATGCACTTCAAGAATTCAATCAGTGGATTCTATGCAGAGATATAAGTCAGGAAGGAAGAAATTAGCAGGTGCATTTCTGCAAGACAAATTATGTAACCTTGAGAATACACAAATCTGTGACATCTATTAGAACTGTATCCTAAATCTAAGTACCCGTACAAATCTAAGTGTATATGCAAATATAGACATATATTCATTTATGTAGAGTTTCACACACACACACACACACACACACACACACGACTTGAAAGGACAGGCAGACCATTTTGTGATAAAGAAAAGGACAAGGTACTATGTCAGGAAGAGGATGAAGGAAGATATTGATGGAGTAAATAAGAGCATGGCAAAACAATATGTCTATACTAGCACATTACAACTAAACCATTGCTTCATACACAAACAAATTTATAAGAAAAAGAAAGTTATTTTATTCATATGACTTGGTCATGCTTATATATGAAAGACATTATGAGAAAAGGACAAAATTTGTATCAGCCAACAAGTATATTCTCATAATACTGGAGTCCTCTGAAAACATACATAACAAATCAGACTAGAAATATATAGAGAGGGAGTATAATAGAGTAAAAGTTCCTGGAGTTGATTTTTTAATCTTTTGAGTAAATAGGAACTATATAGATAACCTATGCCTAGAGAGTCAAACATTGTATGTTTTCTCATTCTTATGTGGGTTTTAGCATTGACTTTTCAGATTTATGCGCTTAATGCAGATTACATATAAAATCCAGGAAAGTAAATATGGATCACCGTTGACCAGAGTAAATTGTACTGGCTACTTTTATGTTGATTTCAGACAAACCAGAGTCATTTGGGAAAAGAAACTCTCAAACGAGGAAATGCTTCCATAAGTTGGCCTGTAGGCAAGTAGTTCATTTTTTTAAATTAGTGATTGATTTGGGAGGGCACAGACCATTTTGAGTGATGCCCTGTTTGAGCTCCTGCCCTTATTTCTCTCAGCGAAGGATTATACTATGGAAAAGTAAGGGGACATAAACCCTTTCTCCTAAAAACTGCTTTAATCATGTTTATTTTTTCAGAGGAAGAGAAGTTCTAGCTAAGACAAACATAAAAATCTTAAAGAAGGAAGATTGAAGAATAAAAATGGTAGGTTATGAGGAGGAATAGTGGGAAAAGAGATTTAATTGGGAAGGTAAGAGGAAAGGTAGGAGAAAGGAAGGATTTGAATAAGTGATATGGAAGCATATTAATTTTTGCTACATAGTATATATTATCTTATTTGTGTATATGTGTTCATAAATATATATGTGCATATACATATATACCTATAGATAGATTGATAGATAGACAGATGATAGATAGGTAGATAGATAGATAGATAGATAGATAGATAGATAGATAGATAGAAGTTTAATTAGTAGACTCACCCAATAAAGCAGCTAATGCTCTTCCCAGAAGTCATAAGTTGCCAAGAAAAAGTCTGAGTGCCAGAAACCGGACAGTTCCCCTCCAAATGTTACAAACATGACCATAAGTGTCCCAGAGAGAGCAGAACAATACATTGTCTGCTATTGTTGTTCATGATTGTCATTGTCATTGTTCATGGTTGCCTACCAGAACTTGATGTTAATACCCTATTATTGAAGATAACACATTTTGTTTACAGGACATGGGAAATCAAATTGATACTGACCATGAGTCATAGTTTTTATAGTACTGGAAGGTGCTTTGTAGACTTCTGGGACATGGGGGAGTCAACAACAGTCTTAATCACATATAAACTCTGTGCACTTTAGTAATGAGGGCCTGCACATGAGTTAAAAAGTGGAACAAATGCTAAAGGTGTAACCAAGTGCTTGCTTTTTAATTGTATTTAAGGGTCCTCTTTACAGAAGGAAAAAAATGTGCTTGGTTGTCATTCTGCCCAAGAAACCGTGGTTGGGGCGCTTACAAGCTTATAAGACCAAGGGGGCTAACCCAGACTATTATTTTGCTAAGTGGACACAGCATCAGTTTGCTCCCTATATTTCTAAATCTATCTCCAAAGATGAGTGCAACCTTCAGACCTTAGCAGAGAAGTTTCTTTGTGTAAAGGACAAAGGTTAATTTGCAGAAATTCATAACCAGTCAAAATGCAGAGATCAAGTGTCTGTGGAGTACTCAGCCATGAGTGGGACATTAATGTCACAATTCTCACTACTTCCACTCATCAAGGATCTTTAAAGAAGAGATGTCAGAAAGATGGTAGGAGTCAGAGGTTAGGGAGGACTGAACTGAAACAATGTCTTCTGGACATGACAGGACCACTGACCTCATGAGTTTATAGCAGCTATGGTTGCATACATAAGACCTGTGCAAGACTTAGCCAGTCCTCATTCCCGTGTGAAGTGAATAGTGGCTCTTGTTTCTAGCCCTCACTGATGCCTCCTAGAAGAGGGAAGATCAGTTTTCTTTGAGTCTGTGATGCCGACTAGATCAATTATGTTTATATGGATGGTCTCACACACACTTAAATATGCTTAAGCCCATATTGAACTGAGTAGTATATAAAGGTTAAATGACAGGTCATGATGTTGAGAGTGTGTGGAGAGGAGTGGAGTGGCTCTGAAAGAAGGGTGTGAATATGACCAAAATTCATTCTATAAACATACTAAATTATCAAATAAATAATAATATTATTATATTTAGTACTACTTCCCCACATAAAATCTAAAGTCATGCATACGGTTTTAGGATCCCTAGATTCTTCACGATGAAAGCATTGAAAGTTAAAATATGGATACACATAGGAATCTAACAAAAATAATATTGAGAACAAAATCCATATAATTAAAAATGTTTTTATTCTAGTTCTGTAAGAGTCAGAAGAGACTAAGAATTTGTCATTTAAATTTCGAAAACAAGTGGACCTGGGGATTGTTGCTTGTGTCCTTGGGCTGACCACTTCCCATTGTGCTGTCTCTAGTGGGAGCATCTGTCTGGTGACTGTTTGGACACCCAGAGTTTCTGTGGCTTTTCTGGGTGACCTGAGGTCAGATCCTCGTATGTTCCAGACTGGGGTATCTGCTCTGTGCTAGAATTCACAGATGCTGGTGTTTTTATGAACCAACGCTTGCTCTGCACCTGGGATTTCAGACTCTGTTCATCAGCCAGGCAGATGTGCACATGTCCTGCAGTCTTCTGTGGGTTTTCTGGATGACCGGAGGTCAGATCCACTTGTGTCCCCCTTCTGGAGGACTAGGGGAGGGAGGGAGAGGCAATGACAGAGGGTGGAATAGGGAGGTGATGAGGGAGGAGGCCACAGTTGAGATGTAAAGAACTCAAACTGCAGCACAAGCGGCTAATTCATATTGCTAGTCCCACTACATGGCAATAGCTCTGATACTGGCTAAGACATGAATGTCTATGCATAGACAAGGCTTCTTGTTGGTCACAGAATCCCTGTGACTTATTAGTAGATGCCATTCTTCATATGGCATGAATGAAGATTTGCAGATGTCGTTCTTCTGCTCATAACAAAGAGCAGAGAACAAGCCTTAAATATTCTTTACATCACATACACCCAGTCACTGTTACTTACTAGAACAGGACAGCTTCGAAGAAAAGCTTCTGATCCCAATTGGTCCAGCATTCAGACTGTCCCACAAAGGAATCTACACCTGGATTTTCTCAACATTTAGCAACTGTACCACAAAAGCTATTCCTGGGTTGTTTGACCATTTTCTCTAATTTTACTTGGGCCCCTACATAGGTGCTATTTGCCCCAAATCAGCCAGAAGAAACCTTAAGAAAATGATGCACACTTTCCCTTAAAGGGGGCTAGGTAGTGGAATAGCTGGGTCTTGAGGAAGCCCTATTACCAGTTTTCTGAGATAGCACCAGATAGATTTCCAAAGTGGTTGTACTAGTTTGCATTCCCACCAGCAATGAAGGAGTGTTCCTCTCTCCCCACATCCTCTCCAGCATGTGGTGTCGCTTGAGTTTTTGATCTTAGCCATTCTGATGGGTGTAAGATGGAATCTCAGAGTTATTTTGATTTGCATTTCCCTGATGACTAAGGAGGTGGAGCATTTCTTTAAGTGTTTCTCAGCCATTTGATATTCTTCTGTTGAGAATTCTCTGTTTAGTTCCAAGCCCCATTTCTCAATTGGGTTATTTGGTTTGGTGGTGTTTAATTTCTTGAGTTCTTTATATATTTTGGATATTAGACCTTTGTCAGATGTCGGGTTGGTGAAGATCTTTTCCCAGTCTGTAGGCTGTCGCTTTGTTCTCTTGACCGTGTCTCCAGCCTTACAGAAGCTTCTCAGCCTCATGAGGTCCCATTTATTGATTGTTGACATTAAGGCCTGGGCTGTTGGTGTTCTGTTCAGGAAGTTGACTCCTGTGCCAATATGTTCCAGGCTCTTCCCCACTTTTTCTTCTAAGTGACTTAGTGTCTCTGGTTTTATGTTGAGGTCTTTAATCCACTTGGATTTGAGTACCCAGAAGATGCACCAGCACACAGCAAGAAAATTTGCTCAACCATGTTCATAGCAGCCTTATTCATAATAGCCAGATCATGGAAACAGCCTAAATGTCCCTCAGTAGAAGAATGGATAAAGAAACTGTGGTACATATACACTATGGAATACTACTCAGCTATTAAAAACAAGGAATTCCCGAAATTTGTGGACAAATGGATTGAGCTAGAGATGATCATAATGAGTGAGTTAACCCAGAAGCAGAAAGACTCAAAGGCTATATACTCACTTATATCTGCATACTAGCCCAATGGGCATGTCCCATGAAAGCCTTCCCTTACCAGGAAACTGGGACCAATGGGAGGACATCCTATTGGACATCCTATTGGGACTCTAGATCATGTGAGAATAGCAATGTAGAAGGATCCAGTGGGTCCTAGAAACCTACAAGTAGAAAATTATGATAGGCAGATTTGGGTCATGGGGTCCCGCTCAATCTAAGGCCCCAGCCAAGGACAATACAGGCGGTAAAATTTAAACCCCTACCTTGATCTAGCCCATGGACAGGACAGTCTCCACATTTGAGTGGAGAGAGGGATTTGACTTTCTCACGTACTCTGGTGCCTCACATTTGACTATGTCCCCTGGCGGGGGAGACCTAGTGGCACTCAGAGGAAGGACAGCAGATCACTGAGAAGAGACTTGATACCCTATGAGCATATACAGAGGGAGGTAATCCCTCTGAGGAACAGTGATAGGGGAGGGGAATAAGGGGAAAATGGGAGGGAGGGGAGAATGGGAGGATACAAGGGATGGGATAACCATAGAGATGTAACAAGAATAAATTAAAAATAAATAAATAAATAAATAAATAAATAAAATAAATAAAATGTATGTCTAACAAAAAAATAAATAAAATAAAAAAAAAGGGTGGGGGCTAGGTAGGTTCTTGTTAGCTCTCTTGAGCTATAGGTGCTTATTTTCATTGAGAGTTGGTTATATGTTATTATTGGTCCTATTCAGATAGAAAATGAGGTTGGACTCAGGGATGTCTCTCTTTTCCTTTATCTTTCTTTCATAGGCATGGAAGTAGGGGTTGAAAAAAATAAGGGGGATACAGAAATATATAGGGATTCTAGGATAGAAAGTATATTAGTGAATCTACTTCTCAACCTAAAGCCTTCATTGCTACTCACAGATAAGTTTATTTTTAATTCATTGGTATAGAACTTTGTATATTGATGCAAAATAAGTTTAATTTTTCATATATTGGTATAAATTCAAATTTACTATTATTCTCCACAAACATTATATATATTTCTATTCTAATATGAAGTATTGAACACACACATCTCAGTATAATACCAAGTTTACTTCTAATACCTTGAAAGTGCTATTTCAGGCTGCTTAGGATAATTAAGTAATACAAGCTAATTGTTAGTTCGTCAAATCATGTCAATTACTGGTCTTTTTTATCACAAGAATATACATCCTATGTTTAGCAGATAGATATTAACCTATAAATAGATAAAGTAAAATAGTTAGATGGGTTTTTCAAAAGCCTCAGAGACAGAATATGGCTTTTAAAGATGTTTTTAATATTTTAAAGATTCCTTGACGAGACAGGTTAACTCCTGGCAACACCCAGCCTTATCAAAGATGATAAGCATCAAAGACCCTCCTTATGGAGATGATTTCAAATTCCACAAACTGGTCACTGGACAAAATGCCCTCATTTCTGCCACAGACAGAATTCTGCCTAAAAATGGGCAAGCTTGGATGCTGGCAGAGTTGACAGCCAAACTCTGCCAATACAGGGTAAGCAAGTCCTATATAGTTCCTGCATCACAAAGATGTCTGTCACTTATATTGGGCCAGATGGTTGAAAATGATGCTCCACTATTCTAGAGAGTTTTAGGTGACTGTTCAGGGGGCAAGGTGTCTCTGTCATTTTTTCATTTCGGTAGCTGCTAACCTGCATTTCTGGTTTATTCAGGTAATTTTAAATCCTTCTCTAGTCTCTAATGTGGATGAAGACCAGATAAGTTAGTCTTTTTAATTAAGGTTAGTTGTTTAGGGGATAAGATGTTTTTAGGTCTAGATTGGTGTTTTAAGTTGATAGAGATGAAATATGATATTGATTTACATTCAGAATTTTAGACTCAACAAGATAGTAAAGATGTTTTCTAAAAGGCTGCCAAATAGAATTAGCCAAAACACCATGAATACAACACACACACACACACACACAAACAATTCATGATTGATTCATAGTTCTTCTTGTTGTATGTAGTTTATTTTATTTATGTTTAATAATATAAATGTACTTCCCAAAGAAAAAACTGTGATGGATGCACCTTTAACGTTGCTCTGAAATTGATTCGTGATGTTTTGTTAAATGGATGTATAATTAAACTGTTTTAAAAATAAATAAATAAATTAATTAATTAAGAAAGAAAGAAAGAAAGAAAGAAAGAAACTCAGAAAACATGTTACTTTTTAAAAGACTGGAGTCTATGATTTGAAAGTAATGAAGGATCATTTTGAATGCAGGCACAGACTTGTTCATAATCTGTGTTATTTTACAATTTTATAGATAGTGAAAATTTATCAAGCTATTCACCATGATTTTCACATCAGTCTTAATGTTTATTTCAATGAAAACATGTGGATAAACCTTAATAAATGATCATTATATATGTTGATAAAAGTAATTTAAATAGAAAATTAAATTTGTGTATTCCACAAACATAAACAATTTTCCTATTGACTAATAATGTTATAATGCTATTAATAAAACTTTCCTTGCATTGTGTAACTAATACCCTTCTACAGCAGTATAAACATTTGTAGTGTGAATGTAACCATAGCACATGCAAAAAATACCCTTGTTTTCTTGATTCTGTAACTTAAGAGGGTTTAGAAATAAATTTCCTTGGAAGGAAAGTAAAGTATTGAAAATTCAGTCTTCAAAGTAAAAGTGAGGAATGTTAAATAAAATTATCATGAGATACACACACTAATAAATGAAGTCAGTACATTGAGTATACATGCATATATGTGTTCATATTCAATCAAAATAATTAAGTCATCAAGATGAGAGAAAATCGGGGAGAAATTGGCGGAGTCAGAAGTGGGAGAATGTATGGAATAATTTAACCATACTAGTCACAGATAAAATTCTCAACTAATAACAAAAATATAAAAAAATTTAAGTCAAATTTATGTGCTGCCTATATTTTTGGATGTGTGGTATCCCAATAGAGCATGGTACTTAATGAGTATAAAACCAAGAGGGCATGTAGGTATGTAGGTAGGAAAAAAGGATGTGTATCTAGGAGCTGAGAGGGGCTGAATATGATCAAAACACAATGTAAACATTTTTAAAAAAACCAATAAAATTATAATGTGAAAACACTAATTTACCTAATTAGTTAATTATTTATTGTATGATATGAGGACTGAACCTGGAGCCTTCTATGAGCTAGGCAAGGTCTTTACCATTGAGTTATGTTTACAGTCCTTTTTCTCTGAAGCTCTTTAATGTGAGATAGGGATGTACTAACTAGGTACTTAGGGTGGTCTGTAACTTCTGATCCATCTGCCTCTGCTCCTTAAATAGCATGGATTATAAACTTTAATCATCCATCTAGAACCAAATTTACATTATTTTATTTTATTTTATTATTATTATTATTTAACTTTTATAAGTAATGCTTTTACTGGACGGTAGAAGCAAAACTATCCAAAGTTGAAGGCCAGCCTAGTAAACACAGAACCAGGGCTACAGAATGGAACCGTGCCTCAAAGAGCATAAACACAGAGAAAGGCTCTTCTTAGCCTTATTACTGGTCGTGAGGTCTTACTAGTTAGAAACACAGCAACGACTGTACGTTTAGACACTGACATAAACCGTATAAAAATTTAACAATGTGTCTATGCCCAGAGATGGAAAGGAAAAATGTATTTGAAGTTTTGCAGAACTTTTACTTACAATAACCTTCTAGTAATAAAGGCGTGGCACTATGAATGGGTGACATGCGAGTGACTCTTAGCTTGCTTATGTCATAATAACAGAGTCTTCACAGGTAGATTTGGTTCTGTTGTTTTGACATAATATTTCACAGCTGTAAGTTGCTGGATTACTTCCAAGATGTACAGGGGTGAACAAGCAAATAGTATAAAGTTTATGTAGATAAGTTCATAGTTTATTTCTCCAGTGACATTTTACAGTTGACAATAAGTTAAAGGCCTGCTTGCACACCAAAGCCAGGTTCTTTCACTGGTCGAGTCAGAGAAGTGAGGCCTCCAGCTGGCCCACAACAGAAGCGGCCACTCCTCGGCCCCGGTTTCGGAACTTTCCCAGCTCTGAGTTCATCAATAATCTCTTCAATATCCTTTGGCGTCAGATCCTCATAGTAGTTGTCATTTATTTGAACCACTGGTGCATTTCCACAGGCCCCTAAACATTCCACTCCCATAGAGTGAAAAGCTTGCCAGGTGTGGTCTCTCCAACCTTTATTCCGAGCTCTCTCTGAAGGGCCTCTAATATGCTGCTGTCAGAATCTCTAAGCACGCAAGGTGTAGTAGTGCAGACCTGAATATGGTACTTTCCAACTGGCTTTCAATTATACATTGTATAAAAAAATGCTACTTCATATACTGTCATAGGAGGTACTTGTAAAACTTCTACCACTTTGCTCACAGTGGAGTTGGGTAACCATCCATTCTTTCTCTGTGCTGGATCCAGGACTGGAAGAACAGCTGCTGATTTATGCCCTTCTGGGTAGTTTTTCACTATTGCCTCTATCCTCTTATAGTTTTCTAGTGTGAAATCGAATGGAGTATCTGGGTTATTTTCGGGAGTTTCTCTGTGCACCAATAAGGCTCCTCCAGCACCACCATGTTGCACTGCTGTCTTATGCAGGGTCCTTACATGCTGTCCCCACTGAGCGGTGAGGCCGGCCGCTCTGGCCCGCAGTGCCAAGGAGAACATAGCAGGTAACACGGCTCTCTGGTTCAGGCCGCTCTAAGCTGACTTGGAATGAACGAGCCCGGAAGCCACATTATTTATTTTAATTTGAGGTTATAGTATATTTATACCCTATTCCCCTTTCGCTTCCTCCACACCAACCCTTTCATATATCCTACTTGACCATTTGCAAACTCATGCTCTCTTTTTCCCCATTAATTGTAAAAACAAACAAAAAACAAAACAAAACAAAAAACAAAACAAAAAAACTTGTGACCTTACAAATAACCAATCTCTCTCAATTTAGAGTTTGATTCTAGAATACACTTGAAGAAAATGAGATGTTCTTGTTCTCAATACAGCTGATACTGATTAAAAGTCAACTTACTTGAACTCATTAGGGCTTATAAGAAACTTGGATTCTCAGGTGACACTCAGAGGAAGGATAGCAGGCCACCAAGATACCCTATGAGCATATACAGGGGGAGGAGGTACCCTTCAGTCACAGACATAGGGGAGGAGAGTAGGGGAAAGTGGAAGGGAGGGAGGAATGGGAGGATACAAGGGATAGGATGATTAAGATGTAATATGAATAAATTAATAAATATTTTTAAAAAGAAGACAAAAAATTACAAAGAAAAAAGAAACTTGGATTTTTATGTGTAGTGAGAGTTAGAACCGGATGGGGAGGGGTAATGCAGTGGCTTGCCTTGTAGAAGCTAAGGGCACCAGAATGTTTGCCTGTGAGAGGACAGTGGTTTGGAAAAGATTAGTACAGGGCAGGAGCTACATAGAATGTTATGGATCAACACGCAGAAAAATTGTGCAATCACAAGGATCAGTACAGTGAGAAGAGGCACCCGTGTGATGTCTTATGTTGAAAAAAATTAGTGGTTATTTCACTAATATGTAAATGACAGGAAAGCTGTGAGAAAGTAATGAGAGTCAGCCCTAAGAACGTTGCATTCCTTTCTAATAGCTGTGTTTGTAAATCAGAGAAAAATGGGGGCTGTGACTTTAAAGAGAGAAAATTGAATGACTACTTCTTACTATGGGTAGAAGCTAAGGGAACACAAATGACAAGAGCTAACACAGAGCCCAGAAACGCCCTGAAACCTGGCAGCCTTGTTAGTCACAATGTCTCCCCAGCTGACTCTTATGGAGGATGTATGGACAGGACACATTTCTTTTTTAATCAGCTTCCCTTTCTAATCCTCTCTTGTAGGATTTGGAGAGGCAAGGATTTAACATAATGTGAGCTTTACAAACCTTCCCAAGACAAGAGAGGTCATGGGCAGACAGGTGAGTCCTTGAATGGCTGGACATGAGGACAGAACACTTGGTACAAGAAGAAATCACCAAGCTGAGGAGTTTGCACTTAAGATATATGTATGTATGTATGTATGTATGTATGTATGTATGTATGTATGTATATATATTTTAATTTGTGCATTTTACATCTGGATTGTAGCCCCCTCCCTTGTCTCCTCCTGATCCCACCTCGCTCCCTCACATCCTTTCCCTCCCTCCTCTAGCCCTCAGAATGGGGATCCCTCCTCCCCTAACATCTACCTCTGCCTATCAAGTCTCATGTGTACTGCCTGTTTCCTCTTCCTCTGTGGCCTGGCAAGGCCACCCCATCACGCAGAAGGGATCAATGTGTGGGGGCCAGGGTCCATATCAGAAGTAGTTGAAACTCCCCATATTATGAGACCCACAAGGAGACTGTGCTGTGTATCTCCTACATCTGAGCAGAGGATCTAGGCCCTCACCATGCATGGTCCTTGGTTGGTGCATCAGTATCTGCAGCATCCCACCTCCAGGAAGAATGGATAAAGAAACTGTGGTACATTTACATAATGGAATACTACTCAGCTATTAGAAGCAAGGAAATCTTGAAATTTGCAGCCACTTAAGATGTTTTTTAAAAAATGTTCTCAAATGACAGCAGGGTGAGGAGGACACAGCAAGAGTTAAAGTTGGGAAAGAGATTTGTAAGATTTTCAAGCAATGACCTTCACCTCTAGTTGCTACCAAGAGGAGACCATGGGGTTGCCTCTAGCTATTATACTCTTCTTGTCAGTGGAAGTTATAAGAGACAAAGAGAAAATTCAAGCAAGAAAATAACACGTTTGAATTATTGGAAATATGGGAATGATGTATATGATTAATGAGTATATGAAAATATATTTTATTGCATCTGCAGTAATTCAACAATTTGGATATAATATCCCTCACAAAATCCCATGCTTTTCCACTATATTAACATCATTCCTTTATGCTGTCAACATTATCAATTGACTTGAAGACCTTCAGAATTGCTTTGCTAGTATCTTGTGTTTATCCCTGTCATACCTTATTTCCTGCTGCAGAAATGATTAACTGATTTCTTCTTTTACTCACTAGGCTGGAAAATCTTTGTGGATTAAGACTGTATTTTGTCTTTGATTCTCTATGCTAAGCACAATATAAGTATAACACAAAATTGAATAGATTCTTAGTGGTTTGAATTAAACACACAAATATGTATTTTGTCACTACTCAGATGCCTAAAATTATACACAGAAAAGGAACACTTTTGTTATTTATTTGTTATCTAAACATGTTAAGTATCTTAAAAAATTACTTCAAAATCCTTCTATAATTTGTACATATTATGTTAATTGCAACAAAAGCCATTGCATATTACTCACTCATATATGAATTACCTGACCTATATCAGATATTCAACAAATCATATACATATACATACATATGCTTTTCCATGTCATATATAAATATGCTTATTTATGAAGAGAGAGTGTTATAATTTTCACTAAAAGAATTTCATCATAGTATGTAGTAATTCTTTAGCAGGAGAACAAGAAATAGAGATGATGAAGAGTCATTGCTTTGAAAGAGGCAACTGAGCTTCATTCCTGGAGACTCCAAAGCAAGAATATTTTCATAAAACACATCATAAAATCATTTAATTCTGTCTTTTGAAGTATTGAAGTTGTATATGCAAGATGTAAGTGTAGCTTAGACTCCTTCTATGTTCCTAAACTCTCCTTCTAAGGTTTTTATTTCCTTACATTTGCGTTGGGGTATTGCTTTCTTTTCTGTCGTCTTTTCACACATATCTTATACACATTTATTCATCCTGGTCTAAGCCATTTGAAAGTGAGCCATAAAAATCTTTCTTATTCTTGACCATTCAAGCTAAAATAAGAGCTAAGTTAATCATAATATAAATACTATTTTAAAGTAAGTGGCTGCTCACTGTCTGATCACAGTTGCCTTTTTTAAATCTCTTCTTGGCACACTGAAGTCTTGCAATTCCTCTGTGCTTGTTGTTTTTCCTTCCTGAGACATTTTTCTCCCTCAGTACCCTTGGGCTTATTTCTACATTTCATTTAGGTTTCTTGCGTAACTTCTTTATCTAAAATAACAGGCTGCTGTATTTACTTAAAACATTTGGTCACTTTCTATCCTTAGGCTATTTATCACCTATCAATCACATCATTGTAGGTATGTGATGAGTAATGGGAAAAATAATGTCCATTTGGACACCACTGTGTTGCTAATATGTCCAGATCAGAGTCTGGGCCATATCTGGTAATTATGTAATATCCTTTCAATTATAGAAAGGAATGGCTACCTGGGTTAATTGTTTTAATCAATGGCAATACAGCTAACGTTATTGAAAAAATATCTATCATTTGACATTTGGTTTTATGTCCTCTATCTCAGTGCCAAGTACATGAATATAAAGTTGTGAAACAATGAATAAACAAATGAGTGAGGAAAAAATAGTAGAGACCCACCCTATATAACTGACTCCAGAGTCCTAGGTTCCAGATTCTTTTCCATCACTTTTACTGGCACATCACCAAGTTCTTCCCATTTCCTATTGAATTGCTCACTTCCACTCAAGTTCCGTAACTTCTGAGTTTGTCTGAAATCTGAGTTTCAAAGATAATTTACTACTGAAAATGAAAGGTCAAATTTTTCTTTCCTTTAAGGTTATCAGATTTCTTTTAAGCTAAAACATTTGAAACAAAATAATGTGTCAATGTTAGTGCCTTACAAATCAACAATAGATCTCTGAAACCTTTGGATTCTACAACTGAAAATGAGAAATGAGAACTAATCAGTGAGCTCAGAGTCCACTGACACATTAGCTTGGTCCCTGTGTGAATTTGCAATGTCTCACAAGATGGAGAGATGTCACCGAGAGCCCAAAGCCAGTTCTGTATTCTTTTGCAGTTCTATGCACACACAATCTCAACACATACAGTCTCTGCACACATGCATACACACAGAGTCTCAATACACACACAGCCTTAGCACACATGGTCTCAGCAATACACACATACAATCTCAGTACACACACACACATACACACACACACAGACATACACAATCTCAGCATACATTCTCAGCACAAACAGTCTCAGTGCACACACACATGCACACAGAGTCTCAGCACACACACACACACACACACACACACACACACACACACACGCACACAAGCACACACATACACAGAGTCTCACCACAAACACAGTCTCAGGACCCACAACATCAGCACATACTGTTTCAGCACACAATGCACACTGCCTCAACACACAGTCTCAAAACACTGTGTTGGGTGTCAGCACATCTACCACACTGAAAATTTAGGTGTTGCTGTCAAATTTCCTTTCCCTCCAATGGGGCCACATTCCACCCTCAATCATACTCCTCCTTACAGAACTTAGGCTGAGGTTCACTCTCAGCCATATTTCTATTTAAATGCATTCATGACTTGAAATGGCAGAATACATTCAAAGTATTCCAAGCACTCAGGGACTATTATTATTATTATTATTATTATTATTATTATTATTATT
>OU015752.1:111138632-111166400 GCA_907169655.1 Acomys percivali | reverse complement strand
TATTATTATTATTATTATTATTATTATTATTATTATTATTATTATTAATATTACTACTACTACTACTACTACTACCACCACTACCACCCAGGCCCACAAAAGTGATAACATTGAAACTAGAAAGAACATTTACAATAAATTGAAGCATAATTTGTCGATATCTTCATTATAACAATTCTAGACCTCTGAGTCAAATGGAGAAGGAGATGACAAGAAAATAGAAAATTGCAGCTTTTTCCCACAGCCCCACAGTCTGTTCCCTGAAATCTCACAATGATGGTTCAGTTAATAAGAGTAGCTATTCATCAAACTAGAAATCTAAGAGGCATTTAACTCCTTGGTCTTCCTCATCACAGCATCGTTAGGTTATTATACAAAAAATGCCTCTTAAATCTCCCTTCTCCCACACGCACGCTGTTGCTTTATTGGTTGAGAAGCTCAACTCTCTCTACTATTACACCTTTTACTTTACTTAACTCCTCCAAAACAATTACTGTGAAACTGTCATTGTTTTTCAAATTTTTGTTACATTCCTCTTCACAGCAAAAGACTCATGTTGAATTGAGAGTTCACTTAGAAGTAAAATTTTATCACCTATACTCCTTATGGTCAGGTCCAAACCCACTTATGCAGCTCCATTTCCCAGCATGTCTCCTTAGGTCCACATCCTGTATTCCAGTTCCCAAGTCTACACCCATCACAAATCTGCACAGACCTTGAATTGTCTTTGTGTACACCATCAGTCAGTCTAGGGAGCAGCCCATTACTCCTATTTCCTTCACAGCTACTACTTCTGATGTTCCCTTGTTGATTTATTTCTATATTACCTCAGATACCATAAGGCAAGCTCACACACATGGTGATAGTCTCTGATTCAGTCACTGAATTTTGATGTGATTTTGAGAAATATGCAATTGATTTCTGCCCCCCCCCCCTTTGGCATGGAGTTTTTAACTTAAGGAATCTCTAGGGATGTAAATATCTTGTATATAGTTGTGAGTTGTATGTTGGCTGGTATTGCCTAGGTAGCTTCCAGAAGATGGCCAATCATCCAAAGACCACAATTAGAGGGTCGGGACTTTGACTACTGACTTCAAAGGAGTCAAATGGGGATGAAGCTTAAGTAGCCCACTAAAGGGCAATGGCTTTCATCATACTTGTTGCTAATTCCTCCATAAAACACCCAAGTACTGTGTTCACGGATCATGTTGAGTTTTCTGAGAATAACATGCTCAGACAAAGCATAGAAACTCAATAACCCTCCCCATACCCTTTCTTTTTCTACTCATCTCTTCCAACTGGCTGTTCCTCTGTAAACTTTGTAGTGTTAAGGATTCTTTATAACACATGGATGCATATACTTCAACTGTTCTCTTAAAGTATGTTAGCCAGTTAGAAAGTTAAACAAATCTGGGGCTGGAGAGATGGCTCAGTGGTTAAGAGTGCCGCCTGCTCTTCCAAAGGTCCTGAGTTCATTTCCCAGCAACCACATGGTGGCTCATAACCATCTGTAATGTGATATGGCACCCTCTTCTGGCTTTAGAAGTACATGCAAGCAAAGCACTATATACATAATAATAAATAAATCTTTGAAAAAAAGAAAAGAAAATTAAACAATTCTAAAAAGGAAATATCTCGTTCACAGCTGCTTGGACAAAGTAAATTTGATGTAATAGTACATCAGCTTATCATCTGAAGTATAGAGCTATCTTGGAGGATACATCCCTCAAACTATAGGGCCTTATATTGTCATCTTAAGGTAGATAGCATCTGTTAAGTTGAATTATAGGATAGACATTTGGAATATTCTGGATAACTGCTTGAAGTATATCAGAAGGAAGACCAGAGTAATTTGGCATAGTTAAAAATGTTCAGATATGACACTTATAAAAAATTACCTAGAAATTATTGTTTCAAAATTTGAGTTACAAATGAATGAACCCTCCCTCTACATCATTAGTGTTACTTCCTTTTATTGATCAACTAACACTATCTTCTAACACTCAGTGTAACCACCACAGACAGACATGAGAGAAGCAACATGTAAACCGACACCCAGGCCACCCTTTTCCAGGACTAAAGAGTGGACTACATTTTCCAACCTCTGTTGCAGGTTCAAGTCATGGTCCTGTAACTATGTTCTGCCTATGGCAATGAAACATGACAAGAGTGATGCTGCCTTTTCTACAACAGTTCTGATGACATATATAACCTTTCTGTTCTTTATTAGTTTTTCTGGTTTTTTTTTTTTAACTCGCAGGTGAATGAAATAACTCTAGATTCACAAGATAGACGATGCCTTAGCCTCCAAGTGACAGATTGAAGCTTCTTGGGCTCATCTAGTATCCACCTTGAACTGTTTGGAGTGATGGACTTCTATTAAATGATTGGGGTTGAAGAGTTATTTCATAGGACTTAGCCTAGCCTATTATAGATGTTTCAGTGAGCATTTCATCTCCCTTCTCTCTCTCTCTCTCTCTCTCTCTCTCTTTCTCTCTCTCTCTCTCTCTCTCTCTCTCTCTCTCTCTCTCTCTTTCTCTCTCTCTCTCTCTCCACACTATGAGCTCTTAAGGAAAAGAGCCGTGACTGGTTCAGTTATTACCTTTTCAGCCACAGCTACGATCCCTGATATACATAGCGTCTCTGAATTAATAATGGCAGTCAGATGTTTTCCCAAACCTGACATTATTATTTACTCAAAGAAGATACTAAAATTCCCTTGTCTTATATTTATCTATAATCAAATTGAATGACAAGGAAGATTGGTGTGCCCTATATCATACAGTGGAAAAATATAGTCTGGCAGACCAGATATTTCTATTCTTAAAGAGTGGCTTTACAACTTAATAGTGTGGTAGTTTATCGTTGTGAGTCTCAACTTATTTGCATATAAGGGGAATACTTGTTGTGGTAGTTAGAGATAATCTACATAAATTGTACAATAGTGCTTATGTGCTGTTCACCAACGTGGTATCAGTAAATATTATTTTAGTAACTACAGGGTGAAAATGTATACTTGTACATAAAAACACAGGGATATTTTGATCAGCCTGCCTTGGTATATTTCTTGAGAAGGCAGTGCTGTTAGATTTCCTGCATGAGAGATAACGTGGAGCAATCTCTGAGGTTGATGTCTGGGTCTACTGCCTTAGAAGACTAAGGCAACAGATATATTGAAGGGAAGAAACTGGTAGTAAGTGAAAAGCATTGCCAATCCTCAAGGGCTTTGCCAAATGTCTAGACCACTTGTAAGCAGCAGGGACTGACCCAGCTACTGAGGCATTGACAGCCATCCAGTGAGAGACTCAAAGATCATAAGATCTTGGCAATAACAACAGGGATTCCCTAGCCACCTTTCAAAAGTCTGTGGTTTTGTATTTATTATTGGAAAGTGGATATTTTACAGGAGAGTAACAGCAAATCTTGCCCTGGGTGGTAAGATTTGAAGCTAGAGTTTTCTCTTGAGAGATTTATTCAGAACAAACCTTTGAATCATTTAAAAGTAAACCAGGCAAAACCTCATGTATTTTCCCTGAGGAAATCACCCCAGTTCTAAGGGAAAGATCGGATGATGTTCAACAGCCAATACTGACTTACTGAAAATGTTATCAAATTCTCTGTTTTGCCTCATAATAATACATGAAGATGAAGACACATTCTGCTGCATAGTTCTCAATGAAATGGAGAAAGTAGACTGTACACTATGACCTGAGGCTAAAAATTTGGAACTGACCTCGAGATGGCTTCAGTGAACTGTTACAATCTGTGTCCATGTTCTCATAGAATTATGAGTATTGGCTCAAGTCCTGGAGCATGGGTCTTTAGTTTTAAGACAGACTTAGAGAAATTATAGCCTGAGAACTAACTATAAAATGGTAACTATTAGTCTCCTTATCATTTGACTTTACTGGCTAACTTTGGTGCTTATCAAAGATATTTAAGTCATTATTTAGTTTATTCCAGAAGAGAAGTGCTTCTGAGCATATTTTAATTTTAATTAATTTATTTATTCAATTTACATCTCAATTGTACCCACCTCTATCCTCTCCACCCAGTCCCACCATATCTCTCTCTTCCCCCTATCACCCCCTTCCCTCTTTATCAGAAAAAGGGAGTCCCACTCACCAACCCATCCCAGAACATTAAGGGATATCAGCACTGAAAGCATCCTCTTTCTCAGTGACCTAGCAAGGCAACCCCACCAGGGGAAAGCAATCAAACACCATGCAAGTGAATCCTTGTCAGAGACAGCCGCTGCTCCCCTTACTAGGGGATCATATGAAGACCAAGCTGCTCAGTGGATAGACCTAGGTCTATTACATGCATGGTCCTTGGTTGGTGCTTCAGTCTCCACAAGCTGCCTCCCTAGACCAAGGTTAGTTGGTTCTCTTGGTCTTCCTGTGGAGTCCAGGTCTTTCTATCCTTTCCTATATTCTTTCACAAGACTCCCTGAGCTCCACCCAAAGTTTGAGTCTTTTAAAAATGATATCTAGAGTTTATTATCTTTAAATAGATAGAGTTAAGACTTATACGATAAAACAAAAGTAGGACAAATAAAAACAACCAAGGTAAATAACACAAGCAGGTAGTACATTGTCTTTGCATCTGTTTCAGTGTATTGCTGGATGGAGCCTCTCAGAGGACAACTATGCTAGGCTCCTGTCTGCAAGCGTATCAGAGTACCCTTAATAGTCAGGGGGTGGCTCTCTTCTTTGGTGGGGCGGGTGTCTGATTGGGCCAGGCACTGGTTGGATATTCTTTCAATCTCTGCTCTAGCCTTATTCCTGCACATCTTGTAGGCAGGATCAATTTGGGGTTGAAATTTGGGGTTGTTGTTCCCCCTCCTCCACTGGGAGTCCTGTCTGGTTAAAGGGTAGCCTTTTCAGTCTCCATGGTCCCTGCTACCAGTAGTCTCAGCTGGAGTCATCCTCATTTCCTACTAGGAGCATCTAGGGTAGGCTGCTGCACATTTTGAGATGAACTCCATAGACTCAATGTCATACCCATGAAAGAACTGAGGAGGTGGAGAATCAAGAAGAATGAAAAGGCAATGTACAGAGTCCATTTCTCCGGTTTGTTTCTGCATGAGTGCCTTTGTCATTGAAGAGCTGGACAATGTTTTTAAAGTAAACAGTGTAGAAGAAAACTGGAGGAACAATTGGGGCCCAGTCAATGGTTAATTGTTGGTGGGTAAGTGTGGAAATTGGAGGGTTTGCATTTTGAAAGACTGTGCTCAACATCCACTGGATTTAAAACAATCAGAATATTAAACTGTTGGAAAAATAAAACTTCATAAACATTTGGCCTTATATTTTGAGAAGAAAACTGTAGACAATGGGATTTAATGACTTAAATGGGAATTCAAGCAACAAGGTGACAGTGTGGAGAAAGATAAGAGAATCAGCCAAGAGAGCTATGAACATTGTTCCAAAAATGACTTTCCTTCATCTTATCAAATGGGGGAAATGTAAATATAAAAGATCTCCTTTTTTCCTACTACAAAGTTAGATTCGTAAGCCAAGAATTAGTATACTTAATTTGTTTAGTGTTGCAGAATTGATTAGCATCAGAAGTAAATAAGAATAAATATAGTTAAAGTGGCTCTTTTTGAGCAGTGAGAGTGACTAAGGCATTAAGTCATTCAAATAAACATACACTCATGGGCACACACACATAACACACACACACACACACACACACACACACACACACACACGCACACACACTGTACATTTAGAACATTACATTAAATTAAGAAACTTTAAAGGGATCCCTAGGGATGGTGTCCTTTATCTTATCAAATTCTTACCATTATAACTTTAGGTTAAACAAATAAGTTCTTTAAAAATTGTGTACCAGATTGAATATTTATTAATATTTGTAATAGGTATTACTTAATCCTTACCCATTTTCTATCTCAAATGGTAGACATTTACTCTTAGAATTTGTTGATGGGACATACATAATTGCTGTCCATCTGATAAAGCATTTGAAGTTTAATCATAGCTCTCTTCATGCACTTATCATGATTATTAAATCACTTGGTTCAAAGTGGGAAATAGTTAGTAATAAGGACTAAGTTGCACATTTACTGAAACAGGTAGAATTGAAAACATCTTGTCTGTTGAGATCAAATTTGTCTGGAGTGAAAAGATAATATATTGCTGCATCTCAGCTTCCCAAGGGCCCTCTGACCTCTTTTGACAGTTCTAAAAAGCAGGAAGTACACATATCTCATTGAAATGGTTTCAAAGAAACTTGAGATGAAGACAATATGCTAAGTATATTAGTTGGGGGGGCAGAGAAAAATCACATCAGTATGTAACATTTTGAGGTTGACAACCCAACATGAAAATGTTGGTAGCATAACACCTCCCCCATAAAAGACAAAGATAAAGAGATCAAGTCAAGCAGCATACACATGAGACTTTTGATATCACACTTGATCTTCAGTGACATGTGCAGTATGCATATACATGAACGCACAAATACTCATTTGAGTTAAAATGACCACTTTTACATTAATAGGTAAAATATTAAATCATACTAATTGTTATAATGGAACTAGTGGTATTACTTGGTTTTAAAAAGTAAGGTAGCCATTGAAAGAAATTTTAGCCATATTTACACTTCTAAAATTGTGTCCATCATAGCCTGGAAATTCATTGATGGTACATTAACAAAGCGTATCAAGTATATTGAGGACTTATTTTCTCCATTTTCCCCTAGTTTAGATGCTTCCACCATTTGAATATATTTGTCAGAGTCTACTTAAATAAGCATCTGGTCTTGTCCATCTAGACTTCAGTCTTTTGACAAGAGGTGTACAATGCACAGAATGGATTGCAAATTTTTCACAATGCACATAAAAGCTACCAAGACCTGATTTTCCCACACTATATAGAGACACTTTTTACATATTCTACAGATGAGAAAACTGAGGTTCTCAAAATATAATCTTATCAACGTTAATATAATGGTTAATAATGATTGTCAGTGTGGCAGGATCTAGAGTCATACAGAAGACAAAATGCCAGAATATCTCTGAGGAACTATCCAGCTGAAGTTAGCTTCTACTTATCTTTGCAAGAGTCTCTTTATGATTAGGTAAAGATAAATGAGATGACTGCTGTAAAATCAGACAGCATCATCTGGTTAGATCTCATTCTTCACGTAGGAAAAAAAGTATATGAAAGCAAAGAGTCATGTTTCTCAGTCCTCTGATCATTTGTCTCAAGCTCATATGGCCATCACTTCCCTACCAGGATGTATCACTGTGCCCTGGATCTGTGCCCAATGTAAGCCCTTCACTCTTTCAGCCACTTTTCCGGAGGCAGGCATTTTATCACAACAGGTAGGATAACCAATACAGTTAGGCAATTGTTACGTGGTACAATGAACATACCACTTCTGTGTCTGTGGAAGGTAGATGATGTTTTCTCTGGCAATTACTGCTGACTCTAAGTGGACAATTTGCAACTCTACCCTGACCTTGACACCACAGCACAACTTTAATTCTTAAATGTTTATTCTTTTCACTCAACAAAACCCCAGGGTGTGTGTGTTTGTGTATATGTGTATATATTTGTATGTATATGTATGTATGTATGTATGTATGTATGTATGTATGTATGTATGTATGTGTATATATATATATACATATATATATATATATATATATGTACCCAATGACCTCACAATACTTTACATAGCCCCTCACAGTACTTTCTAGATATACATCAGAAGGCTGTTTTCTCACATTTCTGCTTTATGTCATCCAATTTGTACCCTTTTACACTGGGTAAGAGACATGGTTTCTGGAGCTCGTAATAAACTAAAGTTTTTGTAAAATGTGAATACATAAAAAATATTCAAGAATCAAAGAAGTATTAAGCATGATACTATGTAGGGAATAACTCAAGTTGTATTTCACATTGGACACTGTGAATATGAACTACTTTTAACATTCTCAGAAGAAACCTTGAATTGTAAAAAGATAACTTCATAAACCCCCATTACAATTCCAGCTACTATAAAAATCAAAATATATTCTCACCCTCTAAAATCTTAATTTAACATAACAGTTAAGTCCTCTGTGAATATTTATAGACTTCATTGCCTTATGGTAGAGATTTGGTGGTAAATATTCAGTATTACACACGGCTCTCAAAGAACTTACTACTGTTTAATGTCATTCTTTTCCCTTATCCACACTTTAAATATATTTTTATGATCCATCAAAGGAGCACTGTTCTAATATAAAGTGATATATTCTGTGTGTCCAAATTCAATATATTTGGACCAATATCTCACAGAGAAAAGCTGACTGCTTAAAGATCATTTCTCTTCTCTCTGTTCTCAGCTCACTAAAGACCATGCACCATACATTTAATCACACATTTTAAAAAGTGTGCTGGAGATCTTGCACATAAAAAATATTAAAAAGAATATAAACCTAATAAAATTTCTAATTAGGCATAATATGTCTTACTCCATTTAGCAAATCAGAGTATTCATTGCTTGAAATAAAATTTTATTTACCTTTAAATGATAATAACCATTGATTTGTATGAGTCAGAGTTCAACCCTACCTCTTTAATGTGAAGCTTTGGCAGAGAAAACATGGATCAGACAGATAATCTTTTGGTCTCCCGCACACCCCTTTTCTTCTCCCCACCCCTGTATTCCTGTCTGCTTTCTTTTACTTTATACTATGGCTTCTAGTCACTTGCTCTCCTATAAATGACATTCAAAGATAAAGGGTGAAAATGGCAATAGTAACTGACATGGGAGAATTTAGACATCTCAATTCCTTTCGGAATATCCTTTAATCTCCTTTGACCTTATCTTTATATGTGTTTGTTTGCTTCCCTGGGGAATCCTACTCACTTCTAAGGCACAATCATAAAACTCCCTCCTGGAAATGATGTCTAACAAACATCCCATAGCAAAGTCAAATTGGGTGTTCTATGCTTACTACCACTCAACATCATGATGACATATTACCTTTGGCCCAGGCTTTCTCTCACGTCATCTGCACAAGCATTATGGGAACTATATGACTCTATTAGGTTCTTATGTTTATTGATTAAGGAATAAGATATTGGAAAGGATAGGTAACTTACTTGGAGTTAACTATGTGGAGGAGCTATGATCCAAGTCCTGAACTTCATAACTCCAAACCCAGAATTTTCCCAACCTAACCTGGTGCTATGCATTTAATTGCTAATTGCTTGTCGCTTGAGATCTTTACTGTTCAATGAACAAATGATCACATACACCAAGTGATGCTCTGTAACCCTGCCTCCGAGTTTATTACTGATTGGACACTAGAAATGACTACACCTGGGTTGGGCAGAAGAGAGGTAGGCTGAGCCAAGGTTCACAGGCTTCAGAGGCAGAAGGCTCATGGGAGGGAGAGGTGATGAAGAAGGAGAAATGAGATGTTGCCCTAGGTTAGCAGAAAAGCAAATGGAAGGGCTTGCTCTGAGGATTGGCATGATGGAGCGAAGCAGGCCATATGGAAAACATGTACAAGTATTTATGAGAATTTTGGATGGGAATTTGCCCAGATATGAATGATTGGAACAAGTGGCACGGAATATGTGGCTGGGACATAAAAAGGTAGTTTAGGGATTAGCATCTGCCCAGCCCCACTGTTTAAAGTTACTGAAAATTTGACGAGTGTCTTTTTCTTTTACTTATATAGTAGTGGGCTAAATAATAACTTCTGTGTTTAATAATCATATGAATAAATATTAAATATTAACTACAATTAAATATAAATTACAATTATATAAAATATTATTATAGCAAATTAAGCCAATACTGTAGAACGAGATAACCCATAGTCCTTCTGTCCCTAGGCAGTTAGAGCTTTATGGAAGGGTGGTTGCACATGTGCAATGAATGGATTGACAGATATGGAGAGATAGGTGTAAGTTAAGCTGAGTGCCCTTTAACTCCTTACAGTCTGTTGTATTGTTTGTTGGTTAGTTTTGTTTCTGTTTTTTTTTTCCAGTCAAGGTTTCTCTGTGTATAGCACTGGCTGTCTGGAAATCACTCTGTAGACCAGGCTGGCCTGGGACACATGGAGGTCTACCTGCTTCTGCCATGCAAGGGCTGGGATTAAAGGTGTGCACCACCACTGCCCGGCATCTGCTGTATTCCTTACCATGTGAGCTTTATAGCGCATTTGAAAGTTATGCCTTTGCTTTATCCTGTTTAAACTAGTAACATCCATTTTCCTCCAGTAGTGTTTACCCATCAGATACATTAATAGAGTTCCCGATCTTTATCTTGAGGGAAAAATACATTTTAAACTATGAGAATATCAGAATCCTCAACTGGATATAATTCTCTTCATTAAATTGGTTTAAATCGCTTTATAAGGAGCTGTGGTGAAGTAGAGCCAAGTGTTTCCCCTAAATAACTCAGTGCAATCTATCATCTGCTTCTTGCCTCCTACCTTGCTCTCCATACATAGAAAGATAATCATGTATTTATGTAGTGCCGTTTATAGCTCAACGTGTTTTTCAACGGGTGATTCATTTTGGAGACGCTTTTTTGAGATTACCAACTTGGCATTATCCCCAAAGGTAAACCAGCAGCCAGCATATGTGCATCTTCAGAGGTTGAACTGCACACCTGCTTTGTCCCAAAGTAAGAACTCACTGATTTTAGAACCATGCTAAATTTAAAGGAACAGAAGATGTTTGTGTATGTGAGAGAGAGATAGGGGGTGAAACCTAAGGTATTCTGCCTTACAGGAAATAATTTATGTCTAAAAAGAAAATGTATTATCATGTTCCTAAAGTACTTGATATTTTAGATATGTGCATAAGTTACCACTTAAAATTTTTTATATAATTTCTAATGTTAATATATGTGTGTGTTGTGTTGTGTTGTATTGTGTTGTGTGTTTGTGTGTGTGTGTGTATGTGTGTGTGTAATGGGAACTGTAACAATTGATCATCTCTGTAGGTGAAATATCACAACTCATTACAAGAAAGAAAATACAAGGACTAACACTTATTATAAGTTAATTTCTATAGTTAAAATTCTACATTCAAATGTGGTTTCCAGCAGATAAGTTAAAGAAAGGAGACCTTTGGTTCATTTACATCTGGTGATTATCAGAAGTGGTCACTTCTTGAACACTGTACAAAGGGGACTTTCCCTTGAGCAGAACCAACAAGGAAATGGAGATGCCTCGGCCTGGAATCCCCAGTCCTGGTTGGTACCGTTTCCTGAATAAACTCTCATAGATTATTTAACCTTATTAGATGGTATTCACCAAAAGTAACTTCTATTTAAAAGTTTCTAACAAAACAAAAACATGTAATAGATTTGTTGGAAAAGGATATAATTTCATGTGTACATAGATAGATAAACTATAGCTGGGATTGTTAGAGATTGGGTGTTTGCTCCAGGCCCTCTCTTGCATTCTCTGTCAGGCTCCTGAATTGTTACAGTAGCTCCTCCCTGACTGTAGTATTGGGTTTTCTCTGTATCTATGTGCCCTCCAAAAAGATCATATTTAGTGATTCATATTTTAAGTTTCCATATGTGTATAATCATACAAAAACATTTTTCTGCAAATTTCTTTTTATACCCAATTTTATGCATTAAATTCATTCCTATAGATGACCTTACCCTGAACTTCAGTGATTTTCCATATTGTATAATATTCTGTTGTATTGTAATGAGTCAATCTACCAGATCACTGTAATAATCATTTTGGAGATCTTTCCTTAATACTTTGATTTACTGCTATAAGCAATGTTTCTATTAACATTCTTATCTAAGATTCCTGGTGTATGTGATAGATGTGTAAGTTTTCCTTTGTATGTGTATAAGTGTGTGTAGTCATACATATGTGTATACTCATGCATGTGTTTACATCTCTCTCATGTGTGTGTGTCCAGAAGCCAACTGCAAGTATTATTTCTCAGGTCTGCTACCTTAACGGTGAGATGGAGTCTCTCATTAGCTTGTACATTGCCAGTTAGTCTGGGCTGCCTGGTCAATGAGTGCCAGGGCTCTGCCTGCCACTGCCTCCCAGTACTGGGATTATAAGCATGTGTGGTCATTCCCATGCCAGCTTTACATAGGTTCTGGGAATGCAACTCAATCTCTTCATGCTTGCTTAGCAAGCACTTTACTGATTGGTTTTCTCAAGAGTCTACTGTGAGTGTTTAAAGGGTAAATTCTTCAGATGTTGTTTCTGGGTGTAAAGGATATATACCTCATCCTTCCCCCTGTTTGGCTTTCTCTCTATCAAATACTTATATAGGGCTCTTTGATAAAACACTCATTAAAAACTATCCTTCAAACACCATGGGTTTGCTTCCCTTAATATATACTATTGCTTTCTACAATGGTAATATAAGCTCACCTGTGACTATTACTGCCAGTTTTGTTGCTCTGAAGTCTAGTGAAGACCTGGGTAATTTAATTTCTTCAAATCAGGCAGATAAGATACAATGTCATTTCATGGTCAAACTAAAATGAATTTGTCTTAGTTCTAATTAAGTTGAATATACTTTGCATGCTTGTTGCCCACTCAGATTGCTTCATCTTTAATGCTTAGCAAAATATTCCACATTCTCTATTTAAAGCAATGATAATAGTTATGCATACACATTAAAATACACAGCTAAAGTCCTAGTACAGAGCTAGTATTTGATTCATCCAAAAACCACTCTTACAGTATTCTCTTAGTTAATCACTACTTTATAGAAAGAACTTCTTATGTAGAACAAACATCAAGTTTTTTAAAAAAAATAAATCCTCCTTGAGAACATGTGTGGACACATACAAATAGAAAGAACATTTACTCAACTTACTGAAGGAATCTTTGTAGGAGGCTAGATTTAAATTTCCTTGAAACACATGTTTTGCATTAGAGTGTTACAAGAAGAAAGAGGTTAATGTTAAGCAAACAAGAATTTGGCAAATAAAAAATTCAAATAGAAGTATAAGCATATTTTTTGTTAGTAGTAATCTTCAGTGGAAAGGTGTGGTGTAAAACTTACCTCAACAATATCTTTTAAACCTGTGTAAGTGTAGTGAAAATCTAATTTTATATAAAAATTTAAAGGTATCATATTTATATGTTAGAAAGTTCATGTTTTACCAAAATGTTACTAGTCCTATACAAATTATATTCTGTAAAAATAGCAACGAGTTTTTATAACAGTTAATAAAAAGAAAATCAGCTTCCAGGAAGTCAGTCCTGCCTCCTTTATCAGTTCTTGAGGTTTTGGGAAAGATTAGTTAGTTTTAGGAATATAAAGCAAAATCTAAAAATTAGCAATGATAGTTTCTATTCTCAGGAGTTATTTTTAAGCATGTATATATTATTTATTGTCCCAAGAATAGTAGATAATAATTATAGATAATATTTTAAACATGTTTTATTTTTTCTTCAAATACATAAAAAAAGATGGACGTGTAGGTACCATTCTAAGCACTGAAGTATGTTAGTTTTAAGAGGAAAGATAGATAAAATAACTAAAAGATAATCTTTTCATGTTTTTGATATATTTCATAAACTATGCATTAATAAAACAGATCATTTAAAATGTTTTTATTAATCATGTGGGTGTTGCTGTAATCCCTTGCTGAGGAGCAGTTCTTCTGAATCAGGGCCTTTAGCATCATTGGCTCTGCTTTCTATTCAATAAAAACAATAACAACCCCATTTTCTCTGAATATTACCAGATAGAGTCAAATTACCAAAATTTTGCTCAGTTGAGAGATAGTAAGTTAGATGAAATAACGCATAATCAATTGCAAAATTAAAAAAAACATTTAGAAATGACACCAGGCTTTGTCCACTGATTATTTCTGCATTTATTCAAATAGTTATAGAATAGAGGATGTATAATAAATAAGATCACTATAATGATCTTTTCATTAATTTCATTAATAGATATAATGCTACATTCATGAATTGACATGTGGGATAAAGCATTAGTGAGTCTATGTTTGGGATGATGAAATAGCTCATCACCAGATTTAACAATCCATGGTTCAGTAACAAAAAGTTGGGTATCTTCTGCTACTGGAGAAGCAGAGTCTTTGCAACTTTAATTGAAGCTCAGATTCTTCATGTGTTGAAAGAAGGGTAATTCCTTCTCAACTTTGGTTGGATAGTCAGGTCAGAATTTCCACTAGCCCATACATTTACAGTTTTCTCATGTTGTACCATCAAATACTATAAAAATACTCCTTTCCCTCTATTTCTGAGGAAGAGATTATACCTTATTAAGCACTGTGTACTAAACACCGAATCCTATATTCCACCTATAGCAGGTGTTCATTTAGTTATTTAGTTATTGGCTTATAAGTAAATGGCTTATTTTGGGGATTTATACTTTCAAGCTCACAGAATCCTCTTTGGTTTTACATATTCCTATGTCCCTACCCACCTCCCTTGATTTTTCATCTATTATCAATACCAGCAGAAGCTCCAATGACTATAAGATTATGACAGATATTCTCATGAGTTCGTGTCTACTTTAATTCGAACCTTTCTGTAGGAGCTCAGCTATAATTTTTTACTCTTGTGATATAATACCCTGAAAAAAATCAGCTTTTGGAAGAAATAGTTTATTTTGCTCTCAATTCAAGGTACAGACTGTCATGGTGGGCAGGGCTAGACATTATAGGTTGAACAAGCTGCATATATTATATCAAAAGTCAAGGAGTCAAGAAAAAAATGAAAGGTTTTTCTCAGACCAATTTTTCCTTTTCATACAGCTTTGTATCCAAACTCAGGGAATGGTGTTACACACAGTGGGCAGATCTTCACATTTCTGTTAAGCTAATTAAGATAGTCCCCCTACAGGCATGCCCAAAGGCAAGTCCCCAAGCAAGTCCAAATCCAAGTAAAGCTGAAAGCTGAGATTAACCATCAAAACCAGGTTCCTAAAACAGGAGGCAGTCTCCCATCAAATATTAAGAAAGAATATTTGGATGTAAATATCTCCAGGAAACACTGTTTGCTCATTTGAAAATTAGACCCCATTATGTATTCTTCACAGGGTCTTTGAAAGCAATAAATGTAATACATTTTAAACTATTAACAAAAATGCAAGCATTTATTTCACTCAAATATATAATCTGATGAAATTGGGCGATATCAAATTTACCCATAGTAACCATTTAGGGTGAGAAATAATAGAATCTTCCATCAGTCTCTTACTGAGAAGAATAATACCATCAAATGGCAGACTGGCATTTAATCATTCAATTCTTGTTATCAACAATTCTTATGTCAGGCTGAAGGAAAGTCTAGGATAGGAGAGTAGCACAGAGAGAATGCATGGATACCTTAAGACACACTCTAGCCAGCAACTGCTGTTCTTAGCTCTGTAGTAACACAATAATCCTGAAGGACTGAAGCCAGTGATGCTAAAAAGCTATTTGATAGAGCTTCTAAGGGAGATAACTCAGTGTCACACACAGGTTAGGAGAGGCTATGTACTCAGGGTTTGAAGGAGTTGGGTGGAAACTTAACCCTGCCACTTACTACCTATGCAATTATGGAGAGAGTAACTCTCCGAATTCCACTTGCCTTGTCTGTGAAGTGGCATGACAAACACACCTTGATGATATGGATGAAGCTAATGTAAACTAAAACTCACAATGATTAGAAAGGGGGCCAAATCTCATATCTTACCATATATCTTAGTATATAAAATGTGCCACCTTGAGGTTTGAAAAGTGACGTCTTACTTACTTGGTAAGTTGTGCTGACAAAATATGTAATAAACACAAGATAAGGATGAGGTAATTTGGGATCACCGTTCATCTGGTACAGTTGCATATTTTATAATGACTAATAAGTAGCAGCCTTACCAGGAAAGCAGGCAAGGTCTGCTTATGAGTGAGGTGCAGAAGAGTCTAAGATCTTTCTGAATGATTGTTGTTATTGCTTGAATGTTTGTGGTACCCCCAAATGCTGTCAAAATCCTAACAAGTGCTGATATGATGCTAAGGGGTATACTCCAGGGAGACAATTAGGTCATGAGTGTGGAGACCTCATGGATATGATGATTGCTTTCATGACAAGAGAGCTTCCCTTCCTCTTTCTGTTTGCATTCTACTATCTGATGACAAAACACAAAGGTAGATGTCTTTGTTAGAGTTCCTATTGCTTCAATGAAATACGATAACCAAAGCAAGTAAGAGAGGATAGGGTTTATTTGACTTAAAGTTCCACATAGTACATCACTGACAAGAGTCAGGACAGGAACTCAACTGGGTCAGAAACCTAGAGGCAGGAGATGATGCAAAGACCATGGAAGGATGCTACTTACTGACTTGTTCCCCTTTGCTTTCCTGGTCTGCTTTCTTGCCATACCCAGGACCATCAGCCCATCAGATATGACATCATCCACAATGGCCTGGGACCTCTGCCATCAGTCATTAATTAGTAGAAATGCTTTACAGGTCTACCTACAACCAATATATGGCTCCTGTGGAGGCATTTTCTTCTCAGATGACGTTACCTTGTGTCAAGCTAACATAAAACTATCCAGCCCAATGGGTAATATGGGTAACAGCAAGTTAGAAAGAGAATCCTGTCAGAAGGTAGCTTGGTCGTAGAATTTCTCAGACCTCAAACTGGGATGTATATTGGTTGTCTAACCTTCTCAGCCTCAGACAATTTTGTTTACAGCAACCCAAAGAGAGTAATCGGAGCCCCTTTAGTTCCCTCACCTGTTGTGTGGGCCAAACAATGTCCTCAGTTGTGCTTCTGACTCTGGGATTCCAGGGATATCAAAACGTTATGAAATTGTAATAACTTTGTCTGTGACATCAGAATAATTATGTGCTCTATTCAGTCAGTCAGCAATGACTATCACATCAAGGGAGAGATATAAAGTGAGTATGTACATGTGGCTAAGTTGTAGGCAAATTAATAAAAAGTACATTCCAAGGGAATTCTGAACAAATATGTTAATTTAAGGAAAGAAACTCTTCTGTTCCCTTCTTGTTCCCAAGTTTCTATCACAGTAAAACCCAATCAGAGTCCTGACTATGGATGATTCAAGTAAAATTATGTTTTAAAAATTTTCCATCGGTGGCCACACATCAGGTACTATCCGTATTCCAACAGGAGAGCCTGAGAATACTGAACATGTAATCAATTCAAAGAGAGGGATTTATGAGACCAGTAAGTCAACTGCAGTGAAATCTTACCTCTTCAGTTGGTCATTTTGGACTATTTTTATGAAGTTAAAATTTAGGGAAGGGGAAATAAAACACTGCAAGTCTGTGGCAGTGTAAACAAATCTTTCAAGCTGAAAAATCTGGACTCGGATTCACACTTTGTCATGCATTATGCAATTTCTTGGAAGAAGCATTTATGTTTCTTTAGTGTCAATTACTTAACTACAGAGTTGAGATAATGGATACTACAACGCACAGGGAAATCAGCATTTATTAAGCTTCAAATACCACCCATTTAACAAAGCTAGATAACAAGTTTAGTGTTCAGCATCATCAAATGATGCTTTTAACTTTACCAATTAATTTTTTATTGAATTTAGTGAATTGAAAAAATCTGTATTTTGGATATGATTCATAAACTTTATTTAAAAATATTTTAAAGTTCTGAGATTAGTCAACTATTCTGCCTCGTGAAATTATTCATTTAAAGCCAGATTCTAAATATGCTTATAAAATACATATTTACAGTAATTTCTACAAAGGTATATGGGACAAATATGGCAAATTCCCACAGTAAGCCAGAGTTTTATGAAACAGAAAAACTTAGGATACTATAATCAATTACAGTTGTGATACAGTCATTAAACATTTATTTTTGTAGCAAAAATAAAGCAGATACACATTATATTTGTTCTGAGAAGGATTAATCATTTGGAGATGAGAGAGACTTCTATATCAGCAGCCACTGACGGACAAAGCAATGAGAACTCTGTGGGGAGCAGCCTAAGGTGTGACACAGGACTGGTATCTGAGTCGGACTGAAGAGGGGGTTCCCACTCCAGCTACAACAGGACTCACTGGAAGTCAACACTAAGCCTCTTTGGCACCATGGGAATGAAAACCACTATCCTTGATTTGACCATCAAGCAAGACTATATATGTAGCCATATATAGTTTAAAGTCTTAGATTTGGAATTGATGGAGGGACAGTTATTTAACTTATAGAAATGTACAAATATACATATAAAGTATGTTCTTCTGGGAACATGATTGTGAAAATGTAAATAACTAGATACAGAAGAAAGAAGTATTCTGAATACCCTGTTATTGATCTGTGTGTATGATAAAAATATGTAACATGTTTGCTTATTCTTAGCATCACATTGTATTGTACAGACCTAGACAGCCTGTTCCAATGTTATATTCTTTACAGAGTTGAACATTCTGTTACATTGCAAATACAATTCAATAGAAACCATCTTATACTACTTATGGACGTAAGCACATCTTAACACTCTTAAGTCAACTACTCAGAAAAAATTTCCCATTTCCAATGACATGTGTTAAGTTACTGCTGTATCCTAAGGTTCAGAACCCATTTTATTTCTTTTGGCAAGGCAGTACTTTATCTTTAAAACACTAGGCTGCTACATATTAGGGTTTTTAATCCCCATACAATACTAAACACTTCATGTACAATGCACAGCAAGAATATCTATCAGCATTAAATGCATACACCATTAACATGCCCTTGAACAATTGACAGAAGAGCTCTGCTTATCCTGGAAGAATTTATAGCACTTTGTATGACTTACAAGTAATGGATACAATCATATTAAATATGTGTGGCTTTTTCCATTATTCATACATTATAAAGAAATGACATTATTGCAGTTTCCCAAGGATTTTTGCCTTGGTGTTATTCAGCCATATGCTTAAGAGTCAGCAGGCCACAGATAAAATATAGTATCTTCAGTGGTAGGTATTCAAACTCTAGGCCCAGAATATACATATTTTAATGAAATAAAGAAGAAGAGTGACCCAGAGCCTGGATCCTTCTGACTAACAGTGTTATCATTGTTTCCATGGTACCAAGTGCCAATCAGTCAAAGAAAATTCCTATCACCCTTAAGTTGTCCAATTACAAAAGAAAGGCACAAGGTGGAAATAGAGAGTCATCAAGACATTAATCTCAAAAGGTAAATATAAGGAACTTTAAAAAGGACATGTAATGTTTATAAGCAAATGTAATCTATCATAATAGAAGTAATTTAGGGTGTGATAATTGCATATACTCTACTTAACTCAGGCCTCTATTAGGAAAAGTTGGACACATCTCTGTAACTCTTGACCTTAGACTCAGTTTCTGGTACGTACATATAAGTAGCCCTTAAAATTATACTATCATGAGCATGATCATGGATACATGAAATAAAAAAGTGTCTCTTTCAAAGTCTTTTTTCTTTCCTTTGAGCATCTGTGGGCCCACTCTTCAGTTAAGTAAATGTGGAAGTTATTACAAAATGGAAGGGACAGAGGGCCTGGAAAGGGAAGGTCTGGGAACAAAGATTTTTCTTGCCATTTAGCATTTATCTTACTTGAAAAAGAAAGTTACTCTTCCTAAATAAAGGGCTACTAGCTATTTAGTTTCTTGGGTGATAGATGTTTATTTTCATTGGGAGTTGGCTATAAGTTATTATTGGTCTTATTTAGAGAGAAAAGGTTTGACTCAGACATGTCTCTCCTTTCCTTTGTCTTTCATTCTTAGGTTTGGAGAAGGGGTTGAAAAGAAAGAAGGGGAAATGTAGAAATATATCTGGATGATAGTACAAAAAGTATATTAGTGAATCTACTCCTCAACTTAATGCCTTAATTGTCACTCACCAGGTTATTTTTATTTCACAGGCATACAATTTTATATATAAATAAAATAAGTTTAATATTATATACATTGGTATAGAATTCAAACTTAAGATTATTCTTCATACACATTATATATATATTTATACTGTAATATGTGATATTGTACCCATACAACTCAAATATAGCACAAGGTTTACCTCCAATACTTTGAAAGTGCTACTGCAGGCTGTTTAAGATAAGCAAGTCATACAAGTTCATTGTTAGTTTATCAAATCATGGTAATATCAATTACTAGTCTATTTTTATTCAAGAATATATCCTAGGTATAACATATAGATACGATTCTATAGAAAGATAAGGTAAAATAGATAAGGTCTTCAAAAACCTCAGAGACATAGAGACTATGGCATTTAAAGATTTTTTAAATTATTATTTTAAAGATACATTTGCAATGAGACAGGTTAACTCCTGGCAACACGCAGCTTATCTCAAAGAAGATGATGAGGATCAAAGAACCTCCTTAAGGATATGGCTTCAAATGTGGCAAACCAGTCACTGGGCAACCTCGTTTTGGGCCACAGACAGAATTGTGCCTAAAAATGGGCAACCCTGGGTGCAGTCAGAGTCAATTGACAAGCTCTACCAAGACAGAGTAAGCAAGCTATCAATAATTCCTGCCTCACAAATATGTCACTTATATTGGGCCAGAAGGCAGAAGAAGATGCTCCAACGTTATAATGAATTTGGGTGACTGCTCAAGCAACAAACTGTCTCCGTCATCTTCTCATTTGGCAAGCTGCTAACCTGCACTCTCTGTGTACTCAGGTAATTAATTTTATTCCTTCTCAACTCTCTAATGGTGTTGAAGATTAGATGCTTTAGGTTTGCAATTGTTTAGGGTTAAGATGTTTTTAGACCTAGATAGATGTTTTAAATTGATAATGAAGAGATATGATAGATATTGATTAATATTCAGAATTTTAGACATATCAAGATAGGAAAGATGTTTTCTTCAAGGATGCCACATTTATATAACTCCTGATTGTTTTGTGATTCTTCTTGCTGTAGGTAGTTTATTCTATATATGTATAATATAAATATATATGTAAAAATATTTAATAAACAATTAAAAAACAAAACAAAAAACATATATCTGCGTTTAAGTCTTTTTTTTAAACTAAATTGGTTTGTTAAATTTAAAACTGGATTTTCAACACTTATTAAACATTTTTTGTGCAATATGTTTTGAGCATGTTTTTCTCCTCTCCCTACCTCTTCCCAACTCTCTACTCACCCAATTTCATGTTCTTTCTTTCAAAAACAAACAAAAAAAACAAACAAAAACCTTAAAAAACATCAAGAGACAAAAAAAAAAAAGACAAACAAAATGAAATGAAAACAACACAAATGAAGCAAAACATAAGGAAAAAAATAAAACCATGGAATGTGTTTGTGTTCAAATGCTCTTTAGCATGGGGCTTATCCTGGAATATGGTTGATATACTCAGTGACACACCATTAGATAAAACTGATTGGTTCTTTGCCAGTCTATGTCAACTGCAAAATGATTCTTAGCTAGGGGTGGGGCTTTCATTCAGTTCCTTCACTCAATGGTGAGACCCTATCTGGCTTGGATTTGTGAAAGTAGTCTAGTGTCTGCTGCCATAGTCTCTATGAGTTAATATGTTGTATGAGTCCTATTGTTTCTAGAAAACACTGTTTCCTTCAAGTCATTCATGACCACTAGAACTTAGAATTTTTCTGACCCTCTTCTGCACATCATCTAGGTATGTTTCTTTGTGTTAATTTCTATCTCCCACAAGAAGAACCTTCTCTAATCAGTGTTGAGTGAGTCACTGATATATGGACATAGCAATTTATCTTTAGAAGTCATTTTCTTGGTATGTTTTAGCAGAATAATATTAATAGATTCTTCCCTAGGCCCTTGTCCTATTTAGTCTCATAATTTTGGCCAATTTAATAATGTCTTGTATGGATTACATTGTGTAGAGTAGGCTTGAATTTAATTAAAAAGAGTTTAGTTATACTCATAACAAATATACCATTGTACGTATATTGTACCAGTGTACCTTGTAGGTAGATCACTACTGTACATCACAAAGTGTGTAGCTGTGTAATACTGATGGTTATCTTTGTTGTCCAGTAGCATACAGAGTACCTCCCAGTACTATGAATGGTAATTAGTAGGTATGAAGCTTCAAGTTGCATACCAACTTGAGTTCTTCATGTTCAGTGACACAAGTACATTTTGTCCTCAGTTATAGTGCCCTAAAATCCAGTTGTGGATAACAATCAATAGCTCTGGTAATACCCTGTGATATTTGGGGGAGTCTATCATGGGCTATCCACTCAACAATTCAACAATATATAACCAATTCTTAGCACTGGGCTTTTAGTGGGTAGGATAAAGTGTCTAGCCATAGCACTGTCTCCCCCATTTTACAGTGGCTCCATTTAAATATCTTCATACATGTAATATACTTTAGGAAGTAAAACTGGATTTTAAAGTGCTTCAAAAACTATTACAAAAAGTATTATAAAACAGGTAAAAAAGAAAAAAGAAAAAAGAAAAAGAAAAAAAAAGAGAAATAATTTAACTTGGAGAAATTGCTAGGTATTTTTGCAAGATAAATAGGGGGAGGAAATCTAGACAATATAAATTTAAAAAGCTATAGATTTTATTTGGGTGTTTATATAGGTCACTAAGTATAAAGATGGGAGAAAACAACTTCAAGGCTTTTCCTTGAATCAGAAAACAGGCTAACAAACTTATAAAGTTATTGTGAGAGGACAACAGAACAAAAAAGTGTGTATGTGCAAGACAGCTATGTGTAATAAATATATGTAAGTGTAAAGTATGTAAATATCTGTGTGCATTTTATATACATACAGAAAACTATAAAAAAATAAGAACCAGAAAATGAATGAAGGGTAGCCTCTTAGCATCACTAAATATGCTCAACTTTGTTTTATTATTTTATCAGGGATTAAGTGTACTTTAGTATACTTAAAAGCCTTGATACATTGTCATTGTAAGAAACCAATGAAATACCGAAGCAAATGCAGAGTTATCTATCATCCACTATACCATAAATGTTCACACACACACACACACAACACACACACATTTATTTTCCCTCTTTCCTCCACTGCAGGCATTATTAATTGATCATAATATTGACTCTCAAGGCTATACCTAGTCTTGGAATTCTTTGTTGCAGAATGTTAAATGAGCTACTACTCAGTGAAGACAGATGACCACATGAGGAAATATGTTAGGTTAACTCCTGAACATACAGGAATGCATTTTTATATGCATTAAGGTCTTTGCAAAACATTTTGGGTATAAATGTTAATTTAAGATAATTATGCTTTGAAGTATTGTTCAGTTTTGTAAAATTTCAAAAGAATAGCATGAGGGAATGATTAAAAACAAAATAATTGGTCACAAATGCTAATGTTTCCCTCAGGGAAGAGTCAAAGGAAGTACAAGTAAATATTAAAAAAAAAAAGCTTACCCTGGAAAATTAGAGACATCTCAAAAATTATATAGCCAGTCCTATTACTGTGGAAAAGTGAAAACAAGTACGTACTGGCAGAATGGACTGTGACCTTAGCAAGATCATTACAGGGAGTACTTCATACCCAGCCCATTATTTCATGAATAATGTTACTTCAGATACATCAGCCTGCTCTGTGAAACAGAACTAAAGGTAACCTTCTCCCTGGGAAGATGGACAACGAATGAACATCCACTTCTTACAGCTTGCTAGTGTGCAATGGGAGGAGTGACACTAGCCAGCCTTTACTGCTTGCTACACATGTCAAAAAGGTAATGCATTCCTTATGCTAAAATCTGGGGGAATCTCACAATGGAGATTTGTTGGAGAACAAGGCATTCTTATGTTGATTTTCTATTGTTATTCTCTTGTTAAACAGATGCTAATTGTTTGAGATCACACCTGCTTGTGGAAGAAAGAGCCAGGACCATGCACCTTGATAGCCTATGACCATAAAGAGTTGGAGGAGGTCCTGCTTGGTCTAAGACCTAGGGGACTGGAATTGGGTGAAAAAGGGAGGGAGGGAGGAATGGGAGGATACAAGTGATGGGATAACAATTGAGTTGTAATCTGAATAAATTAAATTTAAAAAAAAAAGAAATCTGGGCTTTTAACTGAATTCTCTGGCGCTTGGTAAGGCTACTGTATTCAAATTCTGGTATTAACACAGGATGAACCCAAGCTTTTGAAGATTTCTACTCACATTCAAAAAGTAAAAACATTAGGATGTGTTGCATAATGTGGTTGAGAATATAATATCTTTAAGTGGTTTCAATAATAGATTAATTTTTTTTCATCTCTTTAGAACCCTCCACCAACACATGAGTAAATTGTCATCTTCCAGGGCACATAATCTTTGTATCTATTATTCCAGTGTACATAGTGGGAGGGACAAGGTATTCAATCAAAGTTAAGTTTGAGCCCTATCATATAAAGAAAAACAATTATAAAGTTCTGATTTTTGTCAGATCCCAAATGTACCCATTTGATATTTGTTTTGTCTGAGGAACTATATATGCTAAAAGTTTAGGCTATCAGTACTCCACAGAGGGATGATATTTGGGGAAAAATGTATTCTTATTATATTTTGACTATGTCAGTAGAATATTACAGAACATTTAATAGGACTTCAGGAATGTGAAGATTTTATCCACCAACCCACAACACACAGTTTGTGTCATAACTCCCTAGACTATTAAAACTGGTAGTCAGTGTTCAGTATTTGTTTTCTTTCCATTTTGAGGGGCTGGTGGTGGCAGGTTGACATACTCATATCATCAATACTAGAGAAATACCTATGTTCCATGCAGCCAAGAAAATGTAAAACACAAATGGAGGGGATGCTCACTGCACACTTTCAATGCACAAACAACACAGATACTTACAGGTCTTTCTTAGGTGCAAGGCACTGACGCTAACCTCAGATATGCAAATACAGGTCAATCGTGGATCCTTCCTTCAATGATTAATAGGCAATGAAAAGTCAGATACACTTGAGTAAGTTTATAGAAACATGAGAACCAAATAAAATGGAAACTCAGAGTAAGACTTTTTAAATAAACCCTCTACTGGGCATTGACACATCTGTAAAACAGAGGTAGTGGATGAATTTAGATTACATACTTAGTGTGGCAGCATCACAAAGAAAATAATTTTACATCAAATAAATGATTTTAGACCAAGGAGCATGAATACATTCCACTCTCAAAATAAAAGCAGCATTGGGAAAAGGAAAATACAGATACAGGAGATAGTTATTTTCTTTAAATTTAATTTTAATTTTGTTTCTCATGTTGACTGTCTTATTCCAGGATAAAAACTAACCACTTCTCCCTCCACTTATATATGTAGAGCTGTAAATGACATAAAATAGTAGTCTCAATAATATATGCTGTTTCAGATAACTAAATATATAAATACATAAAATATATACAAGACAGCCCTTCCAGTCACCAGCTGATCCATTTATTACTAAGTTGGCCAGAGTTTTTGTGGTAAGACCAACCAATTCCTCTTACTCCCATGATTCACTTTTAATTTTCTAGTTAAATAACAACGAAATTGTAGATATTTTCTTTACTCCTACCCTCATCTTGACTGCTGCATCTTAGGATAAAAGACTCAGTAGTTATTTTTCTGGCCTTATAATGAGAACAATTTTGCCTGAATGATTTGAAGTAAATTTGACCAAATGCCAAATGTCGCTTCTTCTTGTTAGTGATCATGAATTCCTCTCAGGCATGTTTCTTCTGATTTGAAAGATGTTGGTATTAACATAGGGATTCAGATTTTCAGCTGTCTTTTCATATTCTTTTAGTACGGTCAAGAATTCCACTGGAAATCCTCAGTATTGTCATAAGTCACTCAGCACGTGGTTAATTAAGGACAGAACTGAAGAAAAAAATCATCCAGTGGGAATGAGAATTTTTTCCTAATTCCACAGCCTTGTTTTATGACATGCTCAAAAGACAGAGATGTTAAGAAAAGAACTGGGAATTACACAGTAAGAACTGGGATAACCACTAGGTCTGCTTTCATGTAATTAGAGTAAATGATTGCTTAGACAAAAACAATTAGGAAATGGGAAATACTCTGACTTTAGAAAGACACTGTTCAACACTTTTATAGTATCTAGAAAGGATAATCAGTGTTAATGAAACAATGAATATAGCTCAATGGCTGAGGACATGTTGGCATGTAGCATGACCTGAGATCCATTCTCGATTTGAGAGAGAGACAGAGAGAGAGAGAGAGAGAGAGAGAGAGAGAGAGAGAGACAGAGAGAGAGAGAGAGACAGAGACAGACAGAGAGAGAGACAGGGCTAATAGTATTACTATTTTGGAGAAAGAAGCAAACTGTAGCTATTAGAAATGGTGGGCACTAGGAAGTCCTCTTTTTAGTATTTAGCATGCTTCTTCTAAGCCAATTATTTGGGATAATTATAGAAAACTTGGAGAAAAAAAGGAACAAATCAAAATCATACAACTGCAAAGCTAGAAAGACATTTTGGTGTAAGATTTTGTTTTATATATCAAGGAGTGAGATTTAGAGAAGTGATGGAATTTCCCATCACCCAGCTAACTAACCCAGGATAGACATGGACCTGATTCTCCCACTACAGAAAGATGCAGACAGCTGCAAATGCTCCTGATCCTACACTTCAGTCTGCACCTGCATCCTATTCCACCCTCCCATCCTTCTCTCCTCGTTTCCATAAAGCTCAAGCACATGCAGCCACTGGAAAATAAAAGTGAGGAATACCATCTTAAAAGACGAATATTCATGGTGCTTTCTGAGGCTGAGTTAACCACATTCCCCAGATGAAGAGAAAGAGGAAATTTTATCTTTATAGCTAGCATAAAGCAGTTGTTTGAAATCTTAAGTTCATCAGAAAATATGATGTTTTAAAATAGGTTTTACTTGTCACTGAATAAACAGCCCTCTAAAGAATCTTTGCCAATGTACATATTTTTATTACTTTTGATTCTTCCCTAAAGTTTATGGTATGAATAAGTTATTCCTGAGGTGGTCTCATAAGAAAAATTTTAGTAGAATGAAAAGTGATAGATGTAAAATGTTTTAAAACTCAAAGAAGGACTTTCATCACACTAGATGTCTTACAGAAAGTGGCTAAGCAGTACATTAGCCTCTGCCCTCCTTTTAGACATGAAGGGAGGCAGAAGCCTAACACACATATAGCCACTGGAGGACACAATGCCAGGATGTGCAAACAGCAACTGGGGCATTCCTGAATTAGAATTCCTTCTCCGCAAAGCTGCACAATAGCCTGTGCTTTTCTCTTTAGAATTATCACCATTACCCCAGGATAACCAAAGAGACACTTTGAGGGAAGTCACCTACTATGTTCTAATAAAAGTGAAAATGTTATATATTCCTCTGCTTTAAAATGGTTTCATTTCAAATGACTTATAAACTTGAGCTATATAAAAAATGTTCTTGACTATAGTGGGCCTATGCTCCTTATGACCCTGTCTATGGCCTGCTCTTTCTATTACTGATACTTTCAGTGCCTTGGACAATCAGTTATGTCAGATGCCATATCTGCTATTTGGTGTCTGTAAAAGCCTATATAACCCACTCAAACACTTATATAAATATACATAGCTTATCTGCATATGAAGAAAAATACATATTAGTGTAAATGTGTGTATACTATAACAGTTAGAAAGCTGAGCCAGGAGGAATATTAGCTGATGAGACAAAATTGCATGTCATGAAACAGAATATAAAGATATTTTTTTCTAGTTTCAACTTTGCCAAATTTCTCTCTCTCCTTTTCTCTCTCTCCTTTTCTCTCTCTCTCTCTCTCTCTCTCTCTCTCTCTCTCTCTCTCTCTCT